>CM053598.1:122618065-122634309 GCA_028646575.1 Pseudocheirus occidentalis
GTTGTTTAGTTGTTTTTCAGTCATGTCTGACTGTTCATGACTCCATTTGGGGTTTTCTTGGCTGACATACTAGAGTCATTTGCCATTTCCTTCAGCTCATTTGACAGGTGAGAAAACCGAGGCAAACAGGGTTAAGTGACTTGCCCAGGGTCACACAGCTAGTAAGTACCTGAGGCCAGATTTGAACTCAGGAGGATGAGTCTTCCTGACTCCAGGCCTAGCATTCTATTCTCTGCACCACCAGCCTTGTAACAGAATTCCCTCCTTTACATATTTCTGCCTCTGATTCATTCCTCACTCAGATGCCAAAAGAGCATTTCTAATATTTTGGTGTAACAGTATTTCTTTCTTACTCAGAAACCTTCAATGGCTCCCTATTACCTCTAGGCAAGCTCCTTAGTCTTTCGTTTAAGGACCTCCACAATCTGGCTCTAGTTTATCTTTTCAGCCGAACTTCATGCACCTCTCCTTTACATGCTCTAAAACCAGCCGACTAACACTCTCCTAGCTCTTTGCCAGCCTCAATCTGCCTTCTCCCACCTGCAGGCATTTACACAGGCCTAGAATACACTCTCTTCTCATCTCATCTCATCTATTGAAATCTTTCTCTTCCTTCAAGGCTCGGCTCATGTCTCCTCTTACGTGAAGCCTCCAGGATTTCCCTCGGACAAAGGTGACTTGTCCCTTATCAAATTTTTCTAGCACACTTTGTCTAAATCTTTCCTTTATCCTTTTCATAGTCTACCCAGTATTATACTAAGGATCACAAATTTAGAGCCGAAAGAGACCACAAAGATCTCACTTTCCATATGAGGAAACTGAGGCATGGAAAGATGAAATGACTTGCCCCGGTCTGAACTAAGTGTCTAAGGAGGTGATTTGACATGTGTATGTTTTCCTCCTATTAGACTGTAAACACCTTTCATATGAAAAAGGTGTGGATTTGTATGTTTGGGGTTTTTTAAGTGCATCAGGCTTAGTCTGTCCTGTCAGGATTGTCCTCACCCACAGACCGTCTATATGACATGACAGGAGGTCCCAGGCAGGCCCACACAGCTCTGACATATGTCCTTTAATGGTTCCTAAAACCCCACCACTAACACTTCATACCTTTGGATTAAACATTGCTATTCTCTATGGGGGTCTCTTAAAATGCAAGACCTGCTGGGAAAGGTATCTCATTTCTAGGAAAGAGAGCAAGAAGGACAAAGTCCTAGAACAGGGCTGGGGAACCTGTGGCCTCTAGGTCCTCAAGTGCTTCCCTTTGACTGGATAGGGCCACACTTGAGGACCTAGAGGGCCACATGTAACCTCGAGGCCACAGGTTCTATACCTTGACCCTAAAAAGACAAGCATCTGTAACTTGATACTTTAGCTGAGGAACTTCTCGCCTCTCCTGATATGTTTCTAGCAGTTACAATTATTTTACTCACAGTGTGTCTCCTCACTTCTTGAGCTGTTATCTGTTTCAATCACAGAACTATCTTGCTTGTTGGGAGAAATAGATTAAAATAATATAAGGTAGTGATGGAAAATAGCTAGCAGTATACAGAACCCATTATGTACCAGGCACTGGGACAAGCACTGTCTGACTTTCTTAAAACTCTCTTTGGCCAAGAAAATTAAAAAAAAATTTTTTTCCAAGATATTTTAAAATTTTTAAACTTAAATACTAGAACTTAAATATGCAATAAGAAAAAAAGAAACATATTATAAACTTAAATGCACAAATAAGAAAAAAAAGTGTTGCTATGTATACAGCCTAATGTAAGAGAGGATTTAAAATTTACAGCAATATGTTTCAGTTTCAAGAAAGCCTACATAAGGGGAAGCTAGGTGGCTTAGTGAATACAGCACCAAACCTGAAGTCAGGAGGATCTGAGTTCAAATCCAGACTTACTAGCTGTGTGAACTTGGGCAAGTCCCTTAACCTCAAGTGCCTTGCCTTCCCCCCTCAAAAAAAAAAAGCCTACATAATAAATACTATGCCTTGTGTTCAGAGCTGGCCATCTTTTCTTTGCTTCCTTGTAGGTTTTCTTTTGTTCTTTTCTGTGTGTTCACTTTGTTGTTTTTTCCCCACTTTCTATCCCTCCTCCCTCAAGAAGGCTACGATTAATCACAGATATATTTATATATATACACACATGTATGCATGCAATATACAAGATACATATATACACATATACATACATGCATATATATCCACTTATATACATATACTTAGATATCTACAATCATGCTCATACATAGACGTATACATTCATATGCATTTTTGTAAGTCAGTATTATCCTTATTGGTCTTCTGTTTCTCTGACGGCGGTTAAAATCTTTTTTCATAAATCCGAGTCTTTCATAGCCAAAAAATTTCAATGGTTTATTAAGACTAAGGGAATGCTCTCAGAATCCTTACTATGCACCCAGGACTGTGGCACGTTTATATACAGTTATTCCTTCCACATTATGACTTTCCCCATCACTCTTTCAATATATCGCAAGTCAGCATTAGAAATTAAATGGGACTTTTGGGAGAGTTTTGCAAAAGCCACAGATGACACATAAAGGCTAGCAGATAACACAGAAAAAGTTTAGGTGCTCAGAAATGCATAAAATATATGTATAATATCAACATATTTCATCTTTAAATACCATAATAATTCAGATTTCTTCTGTGGTATGGAAAGAGAACCAAAATATTTCACTTGGATTTTTCCAGTCATGGGGTGTGGAGCCCCTAACCCCTGAGATGCAGAAGAGATAACTACAGATCATGGCTAATGATGATGAACAATCAGAAAAATATCTCTAAGGTCCCTTTTCTGCTTGTGGGTGTCATGGATCCCTTTGATAATCTGATAAAAACTTATTTTTAAGTAATTAAAGGGAATGCTAAACTTCTGTTCAGTTAGTGAAAATAAAGATGCATTTTTCCCCATCCAAGATCACGTGTCTGTGGGCTTCCTTGGAGGGGAAGCTTTGATCTAGTCCAATCCCCTCATTAGAAATTGAGGCTTAGCAAGTTTAAGTAACTCATCTAAGATCATCCACAGATAGCAAATAGCAAAAGCAGGTTGTTCAGTTGTGTTTGACTCTTCAAGACCCCCTTTTGGAGATTTATTAGCAAAGTTACTGGAGTGATTTGCCATTTCCTTCTCCAGCTCATTTTATAGATGAGGAAACTGAGGCAAACAGGGTTAAGTGACTTGTCCAGGGTCACACAGCTGGTAAGTGTCTGAGGCCAGATTTGAACCCAGGAAGATGAGTCTTCCTGCCTCTAGCCCTAGTGCTCTATCCACTGTGCCACCTAGATGCCCTGGTAGAGTCACTATTGGAGTCTGAATCTTCTGGTGCCAAATCTGATGCTCCTTCTGCTTTGCTCTCTAACCTAGTCTAGGTGATTTTGACCCTTGGCAGTTTGGCTGTCATCCTGATTTTTCATTTATATACCTGCCTGCTCTGAGGGCTGTCAGCATGGCAAAAAGAGCTGGGGAGAAAGGGTAGAAGAGGGAGAGAAAAAAAACCCAATAATTAGCCTTGAAAATTAATGGGAAAACATAAGCACGATTTATTATTGTCTTTGCCAGGCTTAACAATAGTTAAATAAAAATAAATGGAGTTGAGAATAGAATTGTTAACACAAGAATGGTGTACCAACTTGTGAAATGTGAATGTTCCCCCAGCCTGACCTCGATAGCCTAAGAAGAAACAGGATTTATAGTAACCAAGCTCACCTCCTACTTAACTCATTGCAGACAGTACAGAGCACAGGGCTGAGACCTAGATCTTGCTTCTGTTACCAGAGTTGTTCATACAGGCTTAAAGTAGGGACTCCTTTAAGGTAACTAGGTAACTCCATAGATAAGAGTGCCAGGCGTGGAGTTAGGAAGAACCGAGTTCAAATCTATCCTCAGACACTTCCTAGCTGTATGATGCTGGGCAAGACATTTAATCCTCTTTGCCTCAGTTTCCTCATCTGTCAAATGAGGTAGAAAATGAAATCATTCCAGTATCTCAACCAAGAAAATCCCAAATGGGGCCACAGAGAGTCAGACAGGACTGAAATAACTGAACAACAAAAGGAAAACTCCTTAGCTTAATGGCAATAAATTAGCCTGGATACTTTACCTTCTATGTTCCTGCTGCTCTGGAGAATATTTCTTTTTTTGATGCGGAGCCTCTGAGATGAGAGCATCGAAATCAGAATAGTCGGTTCCCTCCTTTGGCCTTCTCTGTCACCCAGACTCAATTACCTCAAGCTTCAGGGGAGGTGAAAGGTCTATGGGATGAGGCCAGCAGAGGGACCTCGGTCCTTTTTCAAGATATGAAAGCACATGACCTGTGGCTTTGAGGAAGGCACAGCCTCTCAGGGTATCAAGTTACTCATTTGAAATTGAACTAGGTTTGGGCTAACTGGCCTAAACCTCTGCTCACATCTCTTTGGTTTTCTGCTCACATCTCCAGCCCCTGCTACAATAATAGGTGTTTAATAACTGTTTGTTGAATTGAAGTAAATTGAATCGAAGATCTGAGACAAAGAGGAAAATGGCCAAGAAGGGTAGACAGGCAGACTCCATTTCCTTATCCACCCCCATCACCCCCAGACACTTCTGATCTCTTTCTGAGAACTAGGGGACCACATCTCCCTACTCCTGCAATCCAGCTCCAAGTTCAGTCAAGCACTCATTGGATGGAGAAATGCGAGGCAGGCACTAGGGCATGCCTAAGCCCTATTTCATGCCCGAATTCCCAGGTTAAGGGGTCTGGTACAGAAAGTAAAGGAAAATCTTAGAAAAACATTTCTGTAACTTTCCAATGCAACCACCAGATGGCTTCCCTTTGAAAAAAGGCAAGCCTGGCCTGTACTTCTGCAGCACTGAAGGAGACCTGGCTTGTTTCAACAGAATCTCTAAAAGGCAGTCTGTGAAATGGTGCCAAATGGGATTCTATTCAGCTTTTAAAGTCCTTTCCCCTCCTCTTTGCAATCGTTCTGCACTTAAGGTGGTTCTTGAACGGATCCTGGTCTTTCTCTGGGGACCTCTGCAAAGTACTTAAAATGTATTAGAGTTTGCTGTTTGAGCCTTCTCTTTGTGTCTTTCTCACTACCCTCACCCTGCCCAGATTCCACCAGAATCTCCCTTTCACCCTATCCTTCTTGTTAGTGCTTTCTTGGTCTTTCTCTTTCCACACTGAGTGCCAATCCCTCCATCCCCATGGGAGAAAGTTTGGTGTATTCACTTTATTCTGATTCTTGAGCCCACCTTCCTCTTCCCAATGGTTGTGGGCTAGGATTTTTAGGCACCGTTCCCTCCCCTCCCCACATGGCCAATTACATTGCTTTGATGAGCAGGGCATTGCTAACTGTAATCAATCTGGTAAGATTGCTCCTGCTCCTGCTGTTGACTCTTACAGACCACTAAACCTAACCATCTTTCCTGTTTCTGCATCCTCCAGACCCCTGGGTATTCCCATGTACCTGCCAATATACCCTAAGAACCCCTGGGCCTTGCCATTCAACCTTCAGCTAAACCCTCTTAAATTAGCTTTCTCCCCCCAGTTAGAATGAGAGTTCTTTGAAAGTAGAGACAACCTTGCTTTTCTCTCTGTAGTCCCAGTAATTAGCACAACCACAAATGCTTTTTCCTCTCTCCCTTCCTCCTTCCTTCTTTTCCTTTCTTCTTTCCTTCCTCCCTTCCTGCTTTCCTTCCCTCCTTTTCCCTCCTCTCTCTTCCTTCTTCTTTCCTTCTCTTCCTTTCTTTTCTTCTTTCTTTTCCTTGCTTTTCTTCTTTTCTTCCTGTCTTCTCTTTCCTTCTTTCTTTCCTTCCTTCCTTACTTTCTTCCTTCCTTTATTCCTTCCTTCCTTTCTTTCTTTAGACTATAGGTTCTACGAAGGCAGGGACTGTGTTTTAGATAAATTTAGTATCTTCCCCAAAGCCTAACCCAGTGTTTTTCTCACTTAATACATATTTTTAATAATAACATTGGCCAATTTTTCGCAAATAATGGAGGTTAAACAAATATCTGTTGAACACATGAATTAATATTTCGTGGAGTTGCTGCCCTGCATTCTAAATTCTGATGTTTCAAGGGGAAATAGCAGAGTCATTTTGGGCTGGTGCCACTGAGGCAGGGCTGGCTTTGAATTGAGTCAGAGCAGTCCCATCCTACTGGGTCTGCTGCCAGATTCTGGGCATTTAATTTTTTTAATTAAATTTTTATTTTCTTAATCAACAAATATTTATTTTCTCCACATATGATCTCCCTTCCACTTCCCTTCCCCATTAAGAAAGAAAAAAGGAAAAACTAAACTCTTGCTTTTTTTTTTTGGAGGGCAGTTGGGGTTAAGTGACTTGCCCAAGGTCACACAGCTAGTTTTTGTGTTAAGTGTCTGAGGCCAGATTTGAACTCAGGTCCTCCTGACTCCAGGGCCAGTTCTCTATTCACTGCACCACCTAGCCACCCCCCAAAACTAAACTCTTGTAACAAATATGTTTAGGCAAGCAACACAAATTCCCTCATTATCCATGTCAAAAAAATGTTTGTATTATTCTTCACCCTAACTTCATCACCTTTCCCCCAGGAGGTGTGCCACACTTAGTCATCAGTCCTCTGGAATCATGATTAATCAAAGTTTTTTTTATCAAAGCTTTTCAAAGTCTTTCAAAGTTGTTTGTTGTTATTAATTGTTCTCCTTGTTCTGCTCATTTTGTTCTGCATCAATTCATACAGGTCTTCCCAGATTTCTCTCAAACTGCCCTTTTTGTCATTTTCTGAAGCTCTATGCAGCATTTTAGCAACTTACCTTTATATAGCACTATAGTTTGGCAATGCGCTCTCCTTACAACCCCTGTATGAAGTAGGAGATGCAAATGTTGGTATTCCTGTTGTATCTCGATCTCAGTTTCCTCATTTGTAAAATGAAGCTAATAAAAACAACTCAGAAGGTTGTCATGACAATCAGATGAGTACTTTGTAGAACAAAGTGCAATATAAACACTAGTTAAGAGCCTTTGGGAATGTGGTAAAAATCCTTCTTGTTCATGCCCCTCTCTCAGACACACCCCATTCCAATTCTCCCAAAATTATCCCTAACTGGAGTATGTCTTCTTACTTCAGTCCTGGTCTTGGTAAAGCAGGAATAACTTACTTTAAATTGGGTTTTGTTGTTGTTGTTCAGTTGTTTTTCAGTCCTGTTCAACTCTGTGACCCCATTTGGGGTTTTCTTGACAAGAGACTGGAGTGGTTTGCCATTTCCTGCTTCAGCTCATTTGACAGATGAGGAAACTGAGGCAAACAGGGTTAAGTGCCTTATCCAGGATCACACAGCCAGTAAGTGTCTGAGGTGTCAAGATATTAGGAGATACTCTATTTTCCAGAGCTAAGGCCCAGCAAGCAAGCTGTGCCCTGAGCTTGGCGTAACAGCAATCCTTTGTACTCACTCTCTGGATCATCTCACCCTCTTGCAAAATCACATAATTATTGTATTGCTTTGACCTGCACCAGGTGTTCTCTGAGCCTGGACAAGCACTAGATAAACTCAGACAAATTCTGATCATGAAGTCCTGCTATTAATCAAACTTGTCACGTTGTTGCTGTTACCCATCTTTGTAAGGGCTACAGCTCACTGCACAACCATTGGTATAAATATTAAGATCTTCCCACACTGTTGCAGGTAGAGTTGGGACCCTAACACATGTGTCTAATCTCCCTGCTTGCTTGTAAGCTGTTTCCCTCACTTTGAAATTAAACTTTTGTTTGATTTCTTCCTCTCCTGTTTCTAGCCCACTCTGTTCAGCTCTGGCTGGTCACAGGTTGGAGGCCAGTTTGATCCAGATGAAATTAATTGGTGTCAGAAGTGGAACCATGCCACTGGGTTCTCCAGTACCAGTGAGAATGGACTAGGTACCAAAGGAGATTTATTTCTTGGGAGTCTGACCCCCTTTCCTGGTGCGTCCTTCACCTTTCTTCCAGCTCTAATGCCCCGAGGTTCCACTTTGGTCAGGTTTGCCATTCTTCAAGTGATACTACTCAAATGATTCAATTCATCTTGGATCACTCTGGTGAGTATATTCTTTCTTAAACTGCACATCTCTGTTCATTGGTCCCTCTGTGTGCCTCTGTTGGTTTTAAACTGACTGCTTGCTTCTTTAAAATTGTAGCTGCTCTGTTGTTTGTTAAATTCACACCTCTTTAACTGTGTGCCAGGCTATGGAGCATAACTGCATGTTTGTGTCTGTAGCTCTCTTGTCATTTTGTCTGTGTCTTTGTAAAGCGTTGTTTCATAGGTAACACAAAGGGGCACTGGAGTTTTGGGACTCCAGTTTCTAACAGTTTCACTCTTGATCTGTTCACAGGCAGAAGCCTTCAGAAGGGTTAATAATCAGTTTTATTCTAGTCTAATATCATAAATGTTGCTGATAATGAGAGAACTACCTCCTATAGCATTCCCTAATCACCCTTCTTGCCGGGGCTGGCAAGAAGAGGAGGCAACTATCCCTACATTTTGATGGGGTCAATTGAGACAAGCACAGTTTATTCATTTCCCTAAATCCCCTCAAGTCTCAATGGGTGCCAGTTGAGATAGGTACATGCACTCCTTTATGCATTATCTGTGGTTTCCCCCACTCACTGATCAGTGTCCACTTTCTTTATAGGCAACAGACAAAGAAGGCATCTTGTCAGCATTAAGTGCATAAGTTAACTTTAGCAATGTTGCTATTCTATGCAAGGCTAATATATATCAATTATGTCACCCCCACCCATCTCACAGCCCAGCCTCAGTAGTACTGTCTGTCACTATGATTCCAGGAATTACTATCTAGGATCCTTAGGGTTATTCTGGGAGTTATTATCTAGCCCCTGGAAACTAGACATACTAGACATTGCCATGGCCATGGATCCTGAGAAACTGAACTCTAAAAAGGATAACAACATCCTCCTTACATACAAATATAAAATGCTTGTTTCATGTTTGTACTGTTTGTAGATTCTGTTACTTTGCATCTGGAAAAATCAGCTTTTTAAGGCATTCTTTTCCTCATTGGCTTTTCAGGCCTCTTTTGCCATTTGAGTTAGTCTATTTTTAAGGTGTTATTTTCTTCAGTCAGGTTGTTGACTCTCTTTTCATGATTTTCTTGCATCATTCCCATTTTTCTTCCCATTTTTTTCCTCTACTTCTCTTGATTTTTAAATTCCTTCTTGAATTTCTCCGTATCCTGTAACCAGTTCATATTTTTCTTGGAAGTTTTTGGTGCAGGAGTTCTGACTGTGTTGTCTTCCTCCTGTTCCATGCTTTGATCTTTTTGTTCCCCAAAAAAGAATCTAAAGTTGCATGGCTGTGCTTGCTTTGCTTCTTTTGCTTGCTCATGTTGCCACTCAATTACTTGACTTTTGACTCTTTGCCACAATAGAACTCTGCTTCCAGAGGGGAGAGCTTTGTCCCAAATTGTTGGGGTTTTTGCAGCTGCCAGAGCTATTAGGAGGGTGCTTTCTTTGAAGCCCCCAAAATCTCTGGCTCACTGGTCACACACCCCAGGACCACCATCCAAGACCTCAATTCAGACCCAGACAGGTTAAAGCAAGAGTGATTACCCTCTGAATGTTTGGTTGGCCCCATTACAATCTGTAGGCTGGGAGCTCTGAAGCAGCCACATAGAGGTGGCTGCAGGGCTGCCACACCTCCATGCTTCTAGATCTGGGGGGAGGGGCCAAACACGCTCCTCCATCCCTCCACCCCCAGTTCCACCAGAGTTCTACACTGACCTCTCACTTATTCTTTGGTATTTATGGGTTGATAATTCTGGAACCCACTACTCCTGCTGGTGATCCACTCTCCTGAAGCCTGCTGGTTGGAACCGCCCTGGGGCTAAAACCTTGGCTCATCCAGGGCTGGGCTCAGCTCCCATTGTGCTGCAATGAACCCTTCCTGCTGGCCTGCTGGGCTGCCTTCAAGGGGAGTTTTGTTTCTCTCTGTCACTTTGTGGGTTCTGTAGCTCTAAAATTTGTTTAGTCATATTTTATAGGTATTTGAGATGGTTTTGGAGGGAACTAACAGAATTTTCCTACTTCTCCACCACCATCTTGGCCCTGCACCAATTCTGTTCCTTTGAAGGAATTAAAATGTAACTTTCCAGAAAAACTCCTAAGGGCTATAGCCAAAGAGTTTAGAACACTGGGAAAGATGAATGAACTTTCATACTTGAAGCAAATGTACCTATAAGCAGAACTAGCTCCCATTTTAGGCTTTCCAAGGGAGATTAGGTTATAAGAAAAAAAATCTGCAGGACACGTTTTTCTTGTCATTTTAGCTTTGGTTATGTTGAATTACAGAAATAAAGTTAGATAATCAAAGTTGTAGAACCACTGAAAACATCTTTGTAGATTAAGAAATTTGAGGGTAATCATTTTATAACTGCAGGAGAGAACTTTTAGGTAATTCCAGGAACTCACTCCCTTCTGAACTATCTTAGTAAGTTTTGGGGTACCACCCTTATAGAATTTGCTTTAAGGAAAAATAAGAATTAAAATTTGTAAAAGTTTAAACAGTAAATGGCAACATTAATAATGTCATTGTTTTAGGGCATTGAAGGAAGACACCTATTTTGGAAGTAATACCAGTGTGAAGGGAAAAAAATAAGTAAATGGTTTGTACTTTATAGCAACCTCTTGTTAACTCTTCCCTAACCATGTTTCCCTAACTTGCTCAGGTCAGAGACCCTCTCTCTATTATTCTGTTAACCCCTCTCATCTCAGATCAGATTCCTGAATGCAGGTGTTGAAAAAAATGCTGGAAAACTACAGGGAAACTTGAATTACATGCCAGTTGCAGAAATATATTACTTGTGTAATATTAGTCATGTTATCTTATCTCTGTTTGCCCCAGTTTCCTGATCTCTAAAGAGAAAAATAATAATGGTACCCACATCCCAGGGCTGTTGTGAGGACTAAAATGATATAATGATTGTAGTGTGCTTAACACAGTGACTGGCATATGCTAAGCACTACATTATTATTATTTCTTTAATTGAATGTAATTGTTCCATGCCCAATAACTCTAAAGTGAATTGAAAATGTCAAAGGTAATAATATTAATGATTTTTTATATGGGATAATTTTGGAAATACAACTGATGTCACCTGAAGTTACATGATATTGTTTGTGTTATTATTGTATTTCTAAATTCTCTTATATTGTGAATTTTGAAAGACCATTATAACAGAAATGCTATTAACAAAACAACTTTCTAGTTTGGATACTGTTGCTCATGAATTGGGCTTTTAAAAGGATGTATTAAAAATAGATATTTGAAAACTGTTAAATATTTAATGAGGTGTATATTTTGTTATAAGGCAGATCATAATAATGATAAATAATAACAAATTTTCACTGGAAATTCTTGGCTATTATGAAAGTATATGTGGTGGTTTAAAGATGTAGCTTCACCATATTAATGATGAGTCAACAGTCAACTATAAGGTATTTGCTGCATGTCTGAAGCCCCAGGATATGGGTAGTTTTAATTTATAAGTAAAGGTTAGTGAAATCTTGCTATTTATGATGAAAATTCTTTAGACTGTAGTTTACTATTGTTTTGAACTTTGATTATAGGAAAAATTGTCTGAATTGTCATGAAGCCAACAGTAGAAAATGGTGTGTGCTACAGTATGGAACTGCTAAAGGTGGATGTCTGTGCCTGGGAAAAGTTCTACGGACGATTTTGGCATGGCCCAAGGTAGGATCCATCTGAACCTATTGTGCTATTTCCTCTCTGAAAAGGAAATTTCCCCACCTGATTAATCCTGAGCCTTACTTTTGATACCCTGTGACTACATGATTGGCTGTCAGATATGACTCATGCCTGGCATCAAACAGCTCTAAGGGAATTTTCCCTCTGTTATAATATATGACATTGTTGTAACTATATCCCTCTTTTTCCTTTTATAGCAAATTTCTATAATCAAGAAGTTTTGTAAGTACAATACTAGATCTATTAAATAGATTGATCCTGGAACATCTTTGACTTACCATAATAGGATGCAAGTATGAACATCTTACAATTTTAACCTGTATTTGTGGCCACATTATAATATAGGGATGATATCCTATGAGGGGAAAATGATTAGACAAAGTAATAACACAAAGATGTAATGTATAAAGTTTTCTAAATTAATGGAATAGTAAATTTTTGAGAAAAGCAACAGGATTAGACTATTTTTTTCTAAGTTTTCTCTAAGAACTATATACAGATGTATATGATTGGTTTCCAAAATTTATCTGTCATGGAAATTCAGGCTTTGAGTATATTTTAGTAATAAGTTCTCAAAATTGGATTAAGAATTTTACACATAAGTTATGTTGATAATGGTAAAGAAAGTGAAATTATTTTCCCATTTTAAGTTATCTGTTTGATAATATTCAAGGGCAGAAGAGTTCATTTTGCAGTTAGACCTCATAAACTTTTAAAAATTGATTTGTTTGTTTATGTTTAGTTTGCAATAATCAGTTCCACAGTCCCTTGAGTTTCAAATTTTCTCCCCTTCCTCTCCCCTCCACCCCCACGATGGAAGCATGCAATCAAGTATAGGATCTGCAAATATTTTCACATTGGACATTAGTTTGGTTGTATAGAAGGGTTGTAACTAATGGAGTGAACAACGGGAAAAAAGAAAGAGAATCAAACATGAAAAAGAAAGGTAGCATGTAAATTGCTTCATAGACCTCATAAATTTTTAAAAGATTCTCATTTCAGGTACAGGATTTAGAAAAGGACAGAAATAGCAAACGGTATATAAACTGAAATTCTCTGAAGTTTCAAGATTGAAGAATCAAATTTACTAAATTATATTAAGTCAGAATTATCTGGGAACCTATAGATTTGAAACCAGGGAAGCAGAACCCCCATTAGAGCTGTTCTGAGAATAAAAACCTATTGTCCAAGAAAAGATATCTAGAGACCAGATAACTACATGAGACATCTGGGACTCAAAATATACTGGTTAAATGGACATTGAGAATAGATTACTAGGATACAAGGAGACTTGATGTTAATTAATGTTGGTGATAACTATTGAATTGCACAGGTCTTTAGTTTCAAGATGTATAAGTTTTCTTGGTTACCTTAGTGACATGTAAATCTCCCTCCTCAATATTAATCTATTGTGAGCCCTCTAAGAAGTTTGATCTATAATGTGACATTGATGTGACCTGATTTAATGTAATTATGATTATGAATTTATGACAGACTTTATTGTGTTGTTTGAACCTAGCCCTGTGTGGCTGGGAAACTGGACCATCTCTATGTGCCTTTAATCAAGGACATATGCTATGCTGACCAGAAACTCAGATTCAAAGTTTGATGAAAGGAGTTTTCTTACAATTGTCAATAAATCATTATTTCTAAGGGTCTCTACCACATCCTTCTGACTGCTCCCATAGCTGTCAGACTTGTGGGAATGTACTCTTAGATCATCTGAAGAAAGCTCCTGCTCCTGAGTGGACTGCAGAACCCTCCAGGGATCTCAAGATTTGTATGGTATGAACCTCGAAGCAGCTAACATGCAGATGAGACAGCTCTCCCAAGATTCTGCATGAGGGCTAAGTATACTGTCCTCTTCCCTTTTGTTATGTACCCAACCACCAAGGACCTGATTTAAGTGTGGGTTGGCATTGTCTTCTTTTACATTCTTGCCTCCTCCCCCTTTTCTGCTTGTAAACAAACAATGGCTAGCAATGATATCTGGGACGCTCTTCCCTAATATGTCTCAAGGAACTGCCCTCCTGGGATAAAAATACTCATTCTGGCCCAAATGCCCTCTCATGGCATCTTAAATTACATCTGCCTCTCCTTTACTGGCCAGAAGGGTAGGGGTTCTTTCTGACCCCCTCCCTTTGGCCAAAAGGGGGAAATGTCAAGATATTAGGAGACAACCTGTTTTCCAGAGCTAAGGCCCAGCAAGAAAGCTGTGCCCTGAGTTTGGCATAACAACAATCCTTTGCACTCACTCTCTGGATCATCTCACCCTCTTGCAAAATTACATAATTATTGTGTTCCTTTGATCTGCACCAGGTGTTTTCTGAGCCTGGACAAGCACCAGACAAACTCAGACAAGTTCTGGTCATGAAGTCCTGCTATTAATCAAACCTGTCATATTGTTGCTGTTACCTATCATAAGGGCTAAAGCTCACTGCACAACCATTGGCAAAATATTAAGATCTTCCTACGCTGTCTTGGGTCCCCCCACTAGGGCTGGGACCCCAGCACATGTGTCTAATCTCCCTGCTTGCTTGCAAGCTGTTTCCCTCACTTTGAAATTAAACTTCTGTTTGATTCCTGATTCTCCTGTCTGTAGCCTGCTCTGTTCATCTCTGGCTATCCACAGGTTAGAGGCTGGTTCAGTCCAGTTGACAGAGATCAGATTTAAACTCACAAAAATGAGTTTTCCTGACTCTCAACCTGGCCTTCTATCCACTGCCCCATCTAGCTACCCCAAAAGTGGGGCTTTATGTACTACACTAAAATGAATTAAATATAACATATATGAAAACTGTAGTAGTAGTAGTAACAATAATAATGGCTGACTTTATATTGATTTAAGATGTGCAAAACAATTTACGTACATTACCCTATTTGATTTTATTTCGTGACAATTTTTCTTGGAAAGAAATTGAGATTCAGAAAGGTTAAATGATTTGCGTAGGGCTGTGTAACTACAGTCTGAGGTAGGCTTCACATCCTTCAATGTTCAGTCTACTTCTGGATTACTGCAGAAATGCAGTGGGAGAGATGGGAGAAGGTGGAACTATTCGGGATCAGCCATACAGGCACTTGATGCCCCTCTGGTTACACCAGGGAGGCAGTGTGGAGTAGGAGAAATAGAACTGTATTTGCTTTTTTTCCTTTTTATTTTTGGAGGGGGAAAGGCAGGGCAATTGAGGTTAAGTGACTTGCCCAAGGTCACACGGCTAGTTTTGTGTTAAGTGTCTGAGGCCAGATTTGAACTCAGGTCCTCCTGACTACAGGGCTTGTGGTCTCTTCTCTGTGCCCCTTAGCTACCTCAATAGGATCATATTTGAACTCAGGAAATTTTGGCTTGAGTCCTGGATCTGGCATTTATTAGCTCTGAGACCATGGGAAAGTCATTTCTCCTTTTGGGGGAGTGGAACAAGCAAGGTAGATCTAACCCAAAATATCTCTGCCCCTTCCTCAATTCTTCCTTCCATTTGAAATTCCTACCCTTAAGTTTACTTTCAGATGGGTCAGGCAATGAAGGCAGTGTTTTCTTTTCTAATGGCTAGTTTAAAAACTTGATCTGTGAAGAAATCCAGGCTGAGCTCATCCCAAAAAATCAGAGCATTGGATAGGACAGTGATTATTTAATACTTGCTGCCATCAAATTAGCGACTTAGCTAGAACAGAAACTCAGATTTCTTTGACTTCCAGCTTGGTGCTCTTCCTACTGCTATATAATGGCTCTCATTGTAGAAGAAAAGCTCCTTTTTTCACTTCTTGGTGTGGGTACCCAAGACACCTGGAACAGGACAGAAAGAAGGAAAACAAGCATTTATTAAGCACCTACTGTTTGCCAGGCACCGTGCTAAGCACTTTACAAAGATCTCATTTGATACTTACAACAACCTTGGGAGGTGGGTGCTATTATTATTACCTCCATTTTACAGTTGAGGAAACTAAAGCAAACGGGTGGAGTGACTTGGCCAGGGTCACTCAGCTATTGAGTGACTGAGGTTAGATTTGAACTAAGCTTTTTCTGACTCTAGACCTGGTTCTCTATCCACTGTGCCACCTAGCTATTTCCAAGGAGCACTGAGAGAGGGATAAATAATTCCATTCCTGTTACCTATTGATTCTTTTTTTAAATTTATTTTTTATTTGTTTTCTTGTTTACATTATTCATTTTCATTACATTTTTGAATTATACCTTTTCTCCCCATCTTGTCCCTGCCCCGACCTTAAAACAGCAATCCCACTGTAAAGCCCCTCCCCTGCTCTGCTCTCCTATTTTCTGGTAGGGCAGGGAGGGTCTCTCTATCCCAGCCCCTGTGTATCTTAATTTCCAGTTTCGGGTATTGGAGAACTTTAAATTCTAGATTCTTTCGATTCCTCCCTTGTCACCCACCCCCACTGGAAGGACACTCAATTCAATACAGGCTATGGATGTGTGATTATACAGGACATCTTCATAGTGGACATATTGTGACAGTGATGTCTGTCTCTCCTTCCTTCCTATCCCTCC
>CM053598.1:122634809-122686375 GCA_028646575.1 Pseudocheirus occidentalis
TCAAAGTCCTTTTTCAGTTGATGTATAGCTTCTAGGCATTCTTCAATTGTCTTGGAAGCATTTGGTGTGGGAGTTCTGAGTTCTGGGCTCTCTTCCTCCCATTCCATGCTTTGACCCTTTTTATCCACAAAAAAGGATTCTAGAGTTTTATGGGTGTTTTTATTTTGCCTCCTTTTCCTCATGTTGGCCAGTCAATTAATTGGTTGGTTTTTTTAGGTCTGTGAAACTCTGCTTCTAGAGGGGAAACTCTGTTCCAAATCTCTGGCATTTTCCCAACTGCCAGAGCTATTAGGGGGGTGTTGCAAGTCCCCCAACTTCGGTTTGCTGAAAGTGCACCCCAGGACCACCACTCAAGACCACGATCCGGATCCAGGCCACTCAACACAAGAGCACTTGGCCCTGATCAATCGATTCAGCCCCTCTGCGGAGTCCACAGGCCAGGGGCTCTGAAGCAGCCTGGTAGGGGCCGCTGGTTCCAGCAGTTCCTTTCCCCCACTGCTTTCTTGCCCCGGGGGCAGATTGGCCGAACTGCTATACCACCTCCAAATTAATTTTCAAAGTTTCACTTTCACTACCTGTCTCTGCTGATTTTAAGCTCCCCTTAGGCAAGTGCTTTAGATTTTCTTTGAAGTAGGCTCACCCTGTGGTTTGGTAGGCTCCTCGTGGAGGCTGTGGTTTTGGGCTGGCGGGGTCTCTGCTCCTCTGTGGTGCGAGCTGCGCAGCCTCTCCCATCCCATCCCGTTCCTCATGCCTTGGCTGATGGAGGGTCTAGAGGCTGTAGAAGCTGTGCAGACTGGCTGCGGTGTCTGCGCTGAGCCCGGCTCCCTCCCACCATCCCAGGCCTGGCCTCGGTCTCAGCTTCAGGCTGTTCCAGCCTCTGTTCTGTCTGCCACAATGAGCCCCTGCTGCGGAGCTGCCTTCAGGAGAGATGAGTTCTCTGTATTTTTGTGATTCTGAGACTCCTAGACTTTATCTGGGCTCATAATTTAATGGGTGTTTAGGGTGGCGGTATGGGAGCTGCGGGACCTTGCTGCTTCTATGCTGCCATCTTGGCTCCGCCCCCACCTGTTGATTCTTAAGAGAAGAATGCCTTGGGGTAGCTAGGTGGCTCAGTGAATAGAGCACTGGCCCTGGAGTCAGGAGGACCTTAGTTCAAATCCAACCCCAAACACTTTACGTAAAACTAGTTGTGTGACCTTGGGCAAGTAATTTAACCCCAATTGCCCTCCCCTCTTAGAGAGAGAGAGAGAGAGAGAGAGAGAGAGAGAGAGAGAGAGAGAGAGAGAGAGGCAGGCACCTGGAACCTGCCAGGGGAGGGAACAGAAGAGAATAAGCACTTATTAATTATCTACTGTGTGCACCCAGGTGGCACAGTGGACAGATCCCCTGGCTTGGAGTCGGAAAGACTCATCTTCCTGGGTTCATATCTGGCCTCAGACATTTATTAGTTGTGTGACCCTGAGCCAGTCACTTAATCCCATTTACCTCAGTATCCTCCTCTGTAAAATGAGATGGGGAATGAAATGGCAAACCATTCCAAGAAAACCCTAAATGGGATCACAAAGAGGGGTCACTGAACAACAACACTATTTGCTGGGCAATCATGCTGAACACTTTACAAATAATATCTCATCTGATCTTTACAACATCCTTGTCAGGTTGGTGTTGTCATTATTATTTGTTTCTATTTTGTTTTTTTGGAGGGGGAAGGCAGGGCAATTGGGGTTAAGTGACTTGCCCAAGGTCACATGGCTAGTAAGTGTGAAGTGTCTGAGGCTGGATTTGAACTCAGGTCTTCCTGCTACCCCCTGGTGGTGTTATTATTATTATTCCCATTTTGCAGTTGAGAAAACTGAGGCAGACAGAGGTTAAATGTATCAGTTAGGGAGTTCCTGAGGCTGGATTTGAACTCCCCTCTTTCTTGCCCCCAAGTCCATTCCTCTATCCACTTTGCCACCTACGCCTCAGAAGGTACACATTAACCGCCATAGAAGAAACCAGATCAAGTGTGCTGAGAGGAGTTTAAAGAAGGATAGTCATTTCAAGCTGGGATTTATCGACCGTAGTTTCCTAATGGTAAACCTCCAGACCAGAAAGTCCTAAGTAACCTGAAAGGGCAGGAGGAAAGACTGCTATTTAGGAGAGCAGAGTTCTAGTCCTGATTCTACAAGTACCTGTTGTGTTGTCTTGGACATGACATTTCCATTCTCGGAGCTACAGTAAATGAGATGGTTGGACTCAATTATCTCTAAATCCCATTTGGCTCTAAGAAGTCTGTCGTTCTAGGCATGTGCTGGCCAACCTGAGAGTAAACAGCAGCATCTCGTTTAAGACACTGAGTATTGAAATGAAACTGTGTCAAGTTGTAGAGATAAAATATAAACATGTGCACATATAATCCACAACACAAAGTAGCGAGTGCTAAGTGCCAAAGAGGGGTACAAAGAATAAGGATCAAAGACAGCTGGGCGGCGTAGTAAAAACACTTTTGGACTTGGGTGGGGGAGGGGAGGTACTTAAAAAGATCTGTGTTCAAATCCAACCTCAGATACTCACTGTGTGACCCTGGGCAAGTCATGTAACTTTTGTCTGCCTCAGTTTCCTAAACTTTAAAATGGTAATAATACGAGTACCTCATATTTGTAAAATGCTTAGCATGGTCCCTGTGCCCCAAATATGACAGAATTTAGGGGTGGGGAACCTGTGGCCTCAAGGCCACATGTGATAGATGTTTCATAAGTGCTTGTTGAATTGCTTTGTTGCTATTTAATATTGCTTGATTTGCATAGTTGGAGTTATTTTTAAATTCTTCTTTCAGTTCTGCTTTCTTCTCTCTGCATCACTTCTTATAAATCTTCCCACATTTCTTAGTGTTCTTTGCAATTTGCCATTCCTTGTGGGGCAATAATCCCCTGTTATATTCGCACACCATGATTGGTGCAGTCATTTCCCAATTGTGAGACATGTAATGTGTTTCCAGAGTTGCTTTTATCTTTGTTTTTGGTTTTTGCTACTACAAAGTGTTTCTAGGATATTTTTGTACACTCTGGTCTTTCCTTTCTGTCAAGTGGCACATAGTAGGCACTTAATAGAATGCTGTTTTCTTCCTTTAGTATGTATTCCATTCTTAATGCTTCTTTTTTCCCCTTTTGCATTATTTCAAAAAGTGTTTCCAGATTTCTTTGCATTCCCCATATTTGTTGGTCTTAATTGTATTATAATATTCTAGTACATTAAACATATTAATATAATGCAATTTATTTTAATATTCATCTCAATGAATAATTAGATCTTTTTTGAACAGGGGGAGGTTGGAGAGTTGTGCTTACATATGTTCTTTTTTTAAAAATCATTATTTATTTTTAACATTCTTTTATTTTGAGTTTCAAATTCTATCCCTCCTCCAGTCCATTCCCCACCCATTGAGAAGGCAAACAATATGATATCAATTATACATGTGAACTCATGCAAAACATATTTCCACATTGGCTATATTGTGAGAAAAAAAACTAGAAAAATAAAGAAAGTGAAAAAAAATATTTCAATTTGCACTCAGAGTTGACCAGTTCTCTGTCTGGAAGTGGATAGCTTTTTTTTTTTTACCATGAGTCTTTCAGAATCTTACATATTTCTTGCTATGGAAGTATTTGCACAGATAGTGCCTTTAAAAAAATTTTTTTGGTGGGGGAAAGGAAGGGCAATTGGGGTTAAGTGACTTGCCTAAGGTCACACAGCTGGTATGTGTTAAATGTCTGAGGTTGTATTTGAACTCAGGTCATCTTGATTCCAGGGCTGGTGTTCTATTCATTGCACCACCTAGCTTCCCCCAATTTTTTTAAAATAACATTTTCAGGTCATATTTCCAACAATGAAATTATTGGGTCAAAGAGTATGATTATTTTAGTAATTTTTACTGTGTACTGTCATTGGCTCTCAAAGAAGCTTCTAAAATTTCCAATTCCATGATGAGTATCCTTCACAACCCTGACAGCATTATGCTCCCTTACTTTTCATCAGTTTTGCTCACTTAATGGGTATGTGATAGTGACTAAAAGTTGTTTTTCTTTATATCTTTTCTTATATCTTTTCTATAAGCACTTTTCCCCAAAGGATTATTAGCAATGTGTGTTTCCTCCCCTGGAAATTATCTCTTCCCATCCTTTGACCATTTAGAATGGATAGGATTTTTTTCTTTTTCTTTATTTTTATGTTAACATTTTAAGCTCCAAACTGTCTCCCTCCCTGCCTCCCCACTAGAGAAGACCACCATTGGACACACACACACATATGTGTATGTGTATGTATATATAAATATGTATATATGCCTGTATGTGCACATATGTGTATATGTGTAAAATCATACTATGCATCCTTCTACATATAATTTCTTTCTTTGGAGGTGGATAGCATCTTCCTTCAAGGCCCTTTGTAGTTGATTTTGATATTTATAATACTCAGAATTGTTTAGTCATTCATAATTAATCTTCAAACAATATTGCTGTTACCATACACAATGTTCTCTTGATTCTTCTAATTTCATTCTTCATTATTTTGTGCAAGTCTTTCCACGTATGGGTAGGATTTAGGTAGGAATGAGTTTCAAAAATTATCAATAAAACGTAGTTTGAAAGAGATATTGACCAAAAAAAAGAAAAAACAGAATAAGTTAGTAAATTTGAATGGATGAACATTTTTGATCAATAACCAAAGACCGATAATGCTACCAAGTTCACCTGAGCTATCAGAATAACCAAAAAGAATCTCCATTATCGGCAACCAGCAGAAAGTGGGATAAGCAAACTGTCAGTATATACAACATGTGCTCACAGGAGGGGATTGAAGGATGGAAGCCTGTGGTCATGCCTGGTTGCCTATACAGAACACACACATTCTCTGCCCACACAATCACATGCTCAGCCAGCTCAGGGCCAGCCCCAGTTCCTTGGCCTCCTGAGCTATCACAGTGAGGGGAGGGAAGAGAAAGATGTGGGGGAGGAGAGAGGGAAGAGGTGGAGATGGGGAGGGGAGAGAAGGATGTGGGGGAGGAGAGAGGGAAGAGGTGGAGATGGGGAGGGGAGATGGCAGAGAGAAATAGGTTTATTTAGCTCTGGGAATTGCAAAACACTTAGGATAAATTAAAGTGATTGAAGTGCCTAGCGCTGTGCCCCAAATATGATAGGTGTTTCATAAATACTAGCTGAATTGTTTTGTTGCTGTTTGATGTTGCTTGATTTGCATAGTTGGAGTTATTTTTACATTCTTCTTTCACTTCTGCTTTCTTCTCTCTGTATCACTTCTTATAAATCTTCCCATATTTCTTAGCATTCTTTATAATTTGCCATTCCTTGTGGGGCAATAATATTCCATTCCACTCACACACTATGATTGATTCAGTCATTCCCCAATTGTTAGGCACATAATGTGTTTCTAGTTTTGTTTTTTACTGTTACAAAGTGTTTCTATGATATTTTTGTACAGTCGGGTCTTTTCTTTCTATTAATAGCCTCCTTAGGATATAAACCTAATAGTGGAATCATTTGATCAAAGGTAGAATTCTTTTTTTTACAATTTTGTTACATAATTATATATTATATGGTCATATAATTCCATATGGACCAATTGCCCCACAGCTCTGCCATCAGGGAACCACCGTGCCCATTTTTATGTAGCCCTGACAACACTAAATTTTTACATCTTTTTTTCTCTTTGTCTGCTTGATGACTACAAGGTAAAATCTATAAAAACTGTTTTAACTTTCATTTTTCTGACTACTATTGATTATGAGCACCTTTTCAAATGGTTGATAGTTTGTATATAGCCTACTCATAACCTTTGACCTCTTATCTATGCAAGGGTAGGGAACCTGTGGACTTGAGGCCGCATGTGACCTTCTAGGTTCTTGTGTGCAGCCTTTACATTGAGTCTAAGTTTTACAGAACAAATCCTTTTATAAAGGAGATTTGTTCTGTGAAGTTTGTATTCAGTCAAAGGGCCACACTTAAGGACCTGGAGAGGCCACTGTGGCCTTGAGGCTGCAGGTTCCCTACCCCTGCAATAGAGAATGGCTCTTAATCCTATACATTTAGGTCCTACACATCTGTTCATTCCTTTGAAAACATTTATTGGGTGCCTATCATGTGTAAAGCATGCCCAATGCAAGGGGGAGAGAGGATGATAAAAAAAAAAAAAGACAATCTTCTTTTTTTCAAAATCTGCTGTATGTGGTTGACTGGCAGATACTATGACCAGAGGACAAAGAAGGAAGATGAGAGAAAAACCCCTCCTCTCCCCTTCAGGACATTCACTCCATAATGGCTTCAAGCTTTGACTGTTTCAGGTTCTTTGGGGCTTGGTTATTTAAAGTCCCCAGTGGCCAGGAAGACCTCATTTAAAGTCTTACTTCGGATACACACTGGCTTTGTGTTTTTGGGTAAGTCCCTTACCTTCTCCATGTACTAAGCAAGACTGTCTCAGTTGCCAAGAGGGTGATGGCCCACCTTGGTAGAGGTGGTTTTTTTGCTCTTTGGATGGAGTGCTCCACAACAAGGAAATTCCAGTCTCTAATGCTATCCCAGAGGCCTGGCTAATTTGTTTTCTCAGGCAATCCAGTCATGGCCTTCTTGACTCAATCAGAGAAGTGTTTGATAAAAGAATTAGAAGGTAGGTAACTCTCCTGACTGAGTTTAGCACCTCATTAACACCCTGGGATTACAGTTTGGGACTTTTGGGACTACATCATCTGGGGTGGGTTGTATTCTGGTCACAGGCCCTTAATAAATGCTTGTTGAATGAACTGAACTAACACAAATAAAACTGAAACACATGAAAAGTTGAAAATCAACATAGGCAAAAGAGAAGAGGTATAATCAACATTACAACGTGTCAGTGCCAAATGAGCAGTTATAGTTAATAAATTCAGAAGAGAAGCCACTAAGCACTGAAATGGTTTAGGGAAGCTCTTCACGTAGTAAGTAATTATTAACATGGGGTGTTCAAGGAGGACTTGCTCCTCTGGTGCAGGGGTTTACTGAAACCTTTTCATGGAAGCTTATCCACCTTTGGCTTCCATCTGTCACCTAACTCTGACCTGTGGCTCTAAGAAGCTATGGCATGCTCATGGACACACCCCAGTAAGACCATCTTGGCAGACGGGCTAAAGAGGGTAACTAACAGGCCTCAAAACCCTTGGTGAGTTACTGGGTTGTCTGCCCCACAAGCATGTGAAGACTTCCCTGGCAGAATGGGCAGATGAGAACGATTTGTCTCAATGCCCAGGGAGGAGGCTGAGGTGGGTCCTATAGAGTGTTTACAGTTTGGTTAGGCATCAAAGACACCGAGGTCATCATTGAGCTGTCTTGACTTTTGTCTTGCCACTGGACTTTGATGGCACTGGAGGAGAGAGTGAGGCTGATGGTTTTGTGTAACTGGCTCACTTGAAGCCAATTCATGTGCCAAGACATGACCCAGTAATGTCATTGGTCCTCTTTGTAAACAAAGGATGAGCAACAACATTGAGCACTGTGTGCCTGTATGGATATTCACTAAATCATCTTGGGGACAGTAAGTATTGTACACGGGATCTGAGTCAAAGCCCCAGTTCTAGCTATGTGGCCCCAAGAAAGTCCCTAAACCTGAGATTCGGTTTCTTCATCTGCAAAGGTAGAATAATAATTTTACTATCAACCTCAGAGAGTTGTGAGAAAAGCTCTTTGTAAACCATAAAGTGCTTGGTCAATGTGAGCTGTTGCCATTGTCATCATCATCATCATCATCATCATCATCATCATCATTTTGGAAGCTAGAAATCTCCTGGTTTGTGACAAGTATCCCCAAATGCCACTCTCTGAATTGACTTCAGTTAGGTAGTTGTAGTCAGTTCCTGGAAACAATTAATTAGTGAATGATGCTCAAATGCAGCATTTTGGTGGTTGGCAAAGCCTACTTACTACCTGCTCTTTCTGCCCCCTGAATCCCTCGTCTTAGCACTTTTCTTCCTTCCTTCCTTCCTTCCTTCCTTCCTTCCTTCCTTCCTTCCTTCCTTCCTTCCTTCCTTCCTTCCTTCTTTCCTTCCTTCCTTCCTTCCTTCCTTCCTTCCTTTCTTTCTTTCTTTCTTTCTTTTTTTTTCTTTCTTTCTTTCTTTCTTTCTTTCTTTCTTTCTTTCTTTCTTTCTTTCTTTCTTTCTTTCTTTCTTTCTTTCTTTCTTTCTTTCTTTCTTTCTTCCTTCCTTTCTTTCTTTCTTCTTTCCAAAACTTTAAACAAAGTTCACTCTGAAACTCATAGATTGTACTTACAATAGTTCCCTGCCCAAGCTCAGCTTCATGGCTGCATTTGGGACCCTTCTGGCTTACAGTGAATGTCAATGGTAACTGTTTCTCTTTGGAAAAGTAACCTTGAAGGTCTTCCCCTCCAAGCTTGATTTTTTTTTTCTAATTAAAGGGGCCATCCCTGGACTCACTTCTTAAAGAGGCCTATTCAATGAATGGGTGTTGCCTCACTCTAATTAAGTACATGAAAAGGCTAAGGTCTCCCAGTGCATCCTGGGTCATCTCCAGTCGTCCTGCTAAACATCTGGTCATTGGATCCAGATGGTTCTGGAGGAGAAAGTGAGGCTGGTGACCTTGCACATCCCTCCTTCACTCAAATCAAAGTCAACCACAAGTCATGTCATTGTTTCCCTGATGCTGTGGTCCTCTTTGAAAATGAATGACAAACACAACAACAATTCACAGACATCCAGTATCTTTGGATAATCAAAGAATTCCTTGCTTGGCAAGAAAATAAACTAAAGCTCTCTTTGTAGTGGCAAAAAAGTGGAAACTAAAGAGGTGACTATCAATTAGGGAATGATTAAACAAATTATGGCATGTGAATATAGTGGAACACTATAGTGCTATAAGGTGACTAAAGAAACATTTCAGAGAGAGAGGTAGGAAGAACAGTTTATATGGTAACAACATTATAAAGACAAACTCCAAGAGACTTTGAGAAATCTCATCAACGAAATGACCAGTCACAGTTCTAGAGGACTCATGATGAAGCATGCTATCCACCTCCTAACAGAGTGGTAATAGACTCAAGTTGCAGTAATTTTTTGGTTGTGGTCAGTTTGGGAATGTGTTTTACTTGACTGTGCATATTTGGGAGAAGGATAGAAAATAGATTTTTGTTTATTGAAAAAAGGAAGTTTAAATTAAGTAAAATAAACTGATAAATTAATCTATATTGATTATTAAAGACCCTTAGTAGTTTAATATGCTAATTTAGGAGTATTTATATTTTTAAAAGAAGGCATGGCATGGCATTAGGAAAGATGTATTCTCCAATGATAAAATGACAGGCTATGTGAAGGAGGAATTTTAGGGTTTATAAAGGAAGTATTTTGAAATGTGGGATGGTATCTTTCTAGAAGAGTCTTTCACAAGGTAGTATAAATCAGGGCAGTTTCTCCAGGCTTTGCATTTAGGGGGATTTATGCCCTGTTAAGAACCAGGGGTAAGGATAGCAACTCAGGAAAACAGTAGTGGGAAGGAGGAGGAGGATTCTTGCCACCTAGGAATCAGCTGGTTGCCAGTTATTGGGGATGGTTTGAGTTAGTTAAAAAAGAAACCAAGAAACAAAAATCATCCAGATATGTACACATATACTATTATTTATTAAAGCCTTCATTCATTAATTTATTCATTTTTTATTCATTCACCCATGTATCCACCAATTACTTCATTTGCTTATCATCCATATAGTGCTGGGTAGAGTTCTGTCTTTGGAGTTATGAAGAGTTCAAGTCATGCTGCTAACAAGTACTGTGTGATCAAGAATAAGTCACTTAATTTGTCAGTCCCTTGGGCAATTCTCTAGAACAAAATAACAAAAGAGTTGCCATGTGTGGGAGTTTCCACATTGGAAACTTTCATAATGGGTCTAGATCCAAAAGGTTCATGTTCTATGAATTTCTAAAAAGTAATTTTCGTGGTTTATAAGGCTAAAAATAATGGGCAATTTAAAATGAAACAATAGAAAATAAGACTAAGATTTCATTGGTGTGGGGAACTTCCTAATGAGGACACTTCTTCTACCAAAGCAGGTCAACACCTTCTTGCTAACTTAAGAGTTTTAGGGAGTTGCTTAACACGCTGAGAAGTGACTTGCCTAGGGTCACATGGCCTGTATATGGCAGAAATGGAATTTTAACCCAGGACTTCCTACCTCCTAGGCCAGCTTTCTAGCCACTGCCACCATGCTGCCTTTCTAAAAATGATAACATGACATTTCATTTCTAAAAATGAAAACAAAACAAAATTCAGTTAAAAGAACAGAGAAATAGGTGAGGCACCTGAGTGGCACATTGGTAGAGCCCTGGTCCTGGAGTCAAGAAGACCTAGGTTTAAAAATCCAGCCTCAGAAACTGGCTAGCTATTGACCTTGGACAAGTCACTTAACCTCTGTTTGCCTCAGTTTCCTCATCTGTAAAATGGGAATGATAATCATTATAGCACCTACCTCCCAGGGTTGTATGGATCAAATGAGATATTTGTAAAGTGTTTAGCACCGTGCTTGGCATTTAGTAAGTGCTATATAAATGTTGTTGTTATTGTCATTAGTTAGTTAGTTACCTGGCTCCTAGAATAAGCTGGATACTACAGCTGAACTTTGAAATTTACTTGTAGTCAGCCCCCAACCACTAATCCACATACTCTTCTCAGGCTGTTTTCAACTCAGCTCTGGAAGCCATCACTGAAGGAAGAAATCATGGTAGTGAAGGGTCCATCTTTCTCACCACCAGCAGCAACTGTTGACCAACTGCCACCAACAGATATACACAAGAACCCTGGGAGTGGCAGGATGCCCTCCTCCCCAAACCAATGGTCCTCTAGCCCAACCCTTACAGCCGTCATCTGGGGAAGCAACTCCTGTGGAGAAAAGGTCAACTATCCCTACTAACTGGCAACCAACTCATCGCCAGGGCAGAGCAGACAAGTCAGCCTAGCCAAAGCAGAAAGGTACCCTGAGGGGTAAAAGGAGGCAATAGCTTCCTAAACTGCTCACTGCCTTAACCACCATCTTGCCTTCAACCCCAGTGGAGCCAGCCTACTACTCTGAACCCAAGAGCCTTGGGAATACCAATCTTCCAGACCAGTGCCCACAACCATCATTTTGGAAAGCAGTCCCTTTGGCGATTCAGCCTGGCAGTTGTTCCTTTAGGTACCAGATACCAAAGACCCAGAAAAGAAAAGTTCTGGTCCCCAAAGTCCTTGGCACTGTCAAGTAGTTCAATACCAGAAAATGATAAGATTTTATTAGTGGAACTTTCATTAAAGAAGCATAACCATCTGGTTTGCTGTGGCCCCCTAAGGATCATATGACCTTCTACCTGACTTGCAGCTGAAACCTCCTATCTATGTGTTATATCCTCAGTTAGAATATGAGCTCTTTGAGAGCAGAGACTGTCTTCCTTTCCTTGTAGTATCCCAAGCACTCAGTGCATCTTATTTACACATATGAAGCACTTAATACATGCTTTTTTTATTCATTCATTCATTTAGTCAGTCATTCAAAGGCTCCCTTCTGTTTTCTGCCCCCTTTAAAGCTGCTCCTGATGCTGATTTAAGGTTTCCTTCCCCCACCACTACAAAATTTGGGGGTGATATGCTTTAGAACCAGCAACTCCCTATAGAGTACTCCCTTTTATCAGATCACAGTGTAATGGAGGGATAAAAGGACAGCCTATACAAATAACTTCGGGTTAATGGAAACTGTGATAACTGCAAAGGGGAGGTCCAAAGTCCGAAATCCTTTGAGAAATCTGAGAAGGGAGAAATTGTTTTCATGTGGCAGAGAGGGGAGGGAGGGAGGAGTTAGGTAAAGTTTCACAGGGGAGGCGATACCTAAATTACACCTTGATGGAACAGAGCAACTTCAGTAAAGAGAGCTGGGATTCCATTCCAGGTATGGGTATTGCCAGCACATTTATTTAGCATAGGTACCCAAGGAGTCTCCTCTCCTATGTCCTCTCCTCCCCTCCGTGATCTGCCTCCTTTTCTCTCCCCTCCTCCCCTCCTCTCCCCTCCCCTCCTCCCCTCCTCTCCCTTCCCCTCCTCCTCTCTTCTCCCCTCCCCTCCCCTCTCCTCCCCTCCCCTCCCCTCCCCTGGTTGATTTTTCCCTGATCTGGAGGCCAAGGACAGGTGCCTAAGCACAATCTCAACTGTTCTTCCTCTTTCCTCCCTCTCCAACACTCTCCAATCCAACCTACACATCACTGCCCTTTGATCATGTGGCTTTTCTGCCCAAAACTCTTTAGCTCCTTACTGCCTCCCCAAAAAAGTATAAAGTCCTTATCCTAGCATTCAAAGTTCCCCCAAAATCTGGATATGATCTCCTTCCTGGGGATAGGCAGGAGGAAGATGCACAGCCTGACAAAACCTGGGATCTCTATAGGAGAAGGTGAGGGGATTCTGTAGAGTCTGAAAGAGGATCTTAAGAGGCCCCAGGCCCCCATAGGAGCACACGGCTGTGTGACAGCTGAGTCACTATAAGTGCTTTTTTCTTCCTCTTGAGCAGAAGTCTTCTGGAAGCAGAAGAGGGAAGCAAATCTGATATGTGAACATAGCAGGAGTGCTGCTGTGGTTCAGTCATTTCAGTCATGTCCAGTTCTTTGTGACCCCATTTGGGGTTTTCTTGGCAAAGATATTAGAGTATTTTGCCATTTTCTTCTCCAGTTCATTTTACAGATGAGGAAACTGAGGCAGGTAGAGTTAAGTGACTTACCCAGGGTCACACAGCTAGTAAATGTCTGAGGCCAGATTTGAATTCAGGAAAATGAGTCTTCCTGACTCCAGGCCTGAAAATCTATCCACTGTTCTACCTAGCTCCCAATGGGTGGTAATCTATAGTATTGGTGGTGGAGTTTGGGGGAGGAGAGGGAGCCAGGGAAGCAATATCTCCCCAGAGACTGGGAAAGCACTCCTGTTCCTGGAGGGTTCTAGATTCTAGGCAACTCCACTATAGAAAAGGGCTACTGGAACATTAGGATATATCTAAACTTGCCTTTGATTCCAGGTACTTGTTGTGGATAAAAACGTGAAGCCAGGAGAGAGCAGGATGAAGGAGGTGGTGCAGGAGGAGGTAGTAAATAGTAGTAATCCAATTTAATTGAAACAAGGGGTTTGGGAAAGGGAGGGATGAGAGAACATAACCCATAGAATATGAAGTGGAACCTCAGAGTCCCCTAAGCTGGAGATGTCAGACGTGTAGGCAGGCCTCAGGTTAAAATGTAATTGATAAATATAAAATGTAATTCATAAATATTTAACAAAATAGGTAAAAATACAATACAACATATATTATGCTTATCTGCAGTTTCCTAAGTCAATATATGGGCAGCTAGGTGGTCAGTAGATAGAGGATTGGGGCCTGTACTCCAGAAGATCTGAACTCAAATCCAGCCTTAGACACTTGCTAGCTGTGTGGCTTTGGGCACTTAAGCCCTATTTGCCTTCATTTCTCTTCTATAAAATGGAGACTCATTAGAGAAGAAAATGGTACACCACTCCAATGTCTTTGCCAAGAAAAACAACACAGACAAAGTCCATGGGCTCATGCAAAGTGGGACACGATGGTCAACAACAAGTCAACATCCCGCCACAGCAGCTGCTATGTAGGGCTTAGGGGCCCACAGCCCTGATCTAGGCCAACCCCTTCATTTTAGAGAGGACCAGACAGGTCTGGAGAGATGAAGTCATGAGGAAGACCACTCAGGTATTGCGCAGCACATCTTGGATTCTAATTAGGCCCACAGGTCCCAAAGCCAGTGTTTCTTTGTTTTTAAATTGAAAAGAGAGATAGGATCCAGATTCTGGAGAGTCTTGAATGGCAACATGAGGAGTTACAACTCCTTGTTTGTTGGCAATGTGGAACCGCTGAGGGTTTTTGAGTTAAGGAGTGATGTGATGAGAGGGCAATAGTACATAGGATGGATCAGGGAGTGTTGGGAAGGGAGGAATCAGAAGGACCAGTTAGGCTACTACAGTGACCTAGGGGAGATATAATAAATTTCTGAACGAGAGTGGTTATGATGGAAATTGGAAGAAGGTAATGAGTGAAAATAATTGTCAAAGGAGAAACTTGGTCAACAATTAGATGTGATGAGGAGGAAGGGGAGGAGAGGGAAGAGGTATGGATGCCTCCATCATTATGAATCTGGGTGATTGGGAATCCTGAGCACACTCAAGAAAACCAGGTGGGAGGGAAAGAGAGTGATGCCAATTTGGACATGTTGAGTTTGAGGCATAGGGGGACAAATGGGAAGAAAAGTCTAACTTCTTGGAAAATGCAGAATAATCTGGGAATTCAGGACTGGAGCTCTGGGACAGAGATAAGGGCTGGAGACAGAGATTTAAGAAACACCTACACTAAGCTAATCATTGAAGCCACAGAACTATATGAGATCTCATTAGATTGTAAGGTCCTCGAGAACAGGACCTATCTTTTGCCTTTCTTTTGTATTCCCAGCAGTCAATACATACGAGGTGTTTAATAAGTTTTTGTTGTTCTTGAGGTTACTGTGGAAGAGAGTATTAGAAAGAAGAAAGAGTGAAGGACAAAACCTTGGGGAACACTTATTTTATTTATTTATTACATTTAATTTTCATTTTAATTTTTTCTCAACTGAATGTAAACAAAAAATTTTAACATTCATCAAAAAAAATGTTTAGTTCCATATTCTCTCCCTCTCTCCCTCCCTCCCCTCTTCCCTCCTTGAGAAGGAAAGTAAGTTGATGTAGAACATATATGGGCAGTCATGCAAAAGATATTTCTGTTGCAAAAGAAAACACAGACAAAAAAAACCCAACCCAAGAATAATAAAATAAAAAATAGTATGCTTCAATCATTGTTCAGACTCTATTAGTTCTTTGTCTGGAGACGGATAGCATTTTTCATCATACATCCTTCAAAATTATCTTGGATCATTGTTCTGCTGAGAATAGTTAAGTCATTCATAGCTGATGAACCTACAATACTGTTGCTATTGTTTACAATGATCTCCCTGATTTTCCTCTGCAGCAATTTATATAGTTCTTTCCATGTTTTTCTGAAACCATCCTGCTCACCATTTCCTATAGCACAAACAGTATTCTATCACAATCATATACCACTTGTTTAGCTAACAACCCTTCAATTCCCAATTCTTTGTCACCTCAAAAAGAGCTACTATAAATATTTTTGTACATATAGGTCCTTTTACCTTTTCTTTGATCTCTTTGGGATACAGACCTAGTAGTGGTGGTATTGCTGGGTCAAAGGGGATGCAGAGTTTTATAGTCCTGTGGGCATAGTTCTAAATTGTTTTCTAGAATGGGTGGATCAGCTTACAACTCCACCAACAATGAATTATTGTCCCCATTTTTCAACATCTCCTCCAATATTCTTCATTTTCCTTTTCTGTTATATTAGCCCATATGATAGGTGTGTAAGATGGTGCCTCAGAGAGGAACAGGGGCAGGGAGGGAAAGGAAAATGAGAAGCCAGAAAAAGACACAGTAAAGGGGTAGGCAGAGATCATGTAACTTCTTGAGTTTCCGTTTTCTCACCTGTAAAAATGAGAAAGCTTGTGGGGGTTTTTTGGTGCAAAGGATTGCTTGAGAGAAAGATTAATGGGTAAGGGATATATTTGGATACGAATGTTATGTAAGAAGGACATCAGTAAGAATAATTTTTTAAAAATATGTAGATTGTTGTAATCGATCACTCCTAACATCCCTTTCAACTTTAAACATCCCAACTGGCAAATAAGAATGAAAAATACAGGGTAGGAAGGGAACCAGATTTCAGTGTCAAGGCTATGACTGTTTCCCAGTCTAATGTATTTTCCTCTTCCAGTTCAGTCCCTCCTCCTGTTTTGTTCCCTCCTAGGGCAGGAATGTGTCCACACCCTATATTTTCCCTCAGTTGTTTATGTCATTGCAGGGAAAGCATGAACTGCCCTGTGCACTGTTCAGTGTTTGTCAGCATTTATTAAGCGTGTTTGTTACTGGGAACATAAAGACAAAAGTGAAACAGAACTTGCCCTCACGGAGCTTATAGTCTCACAAGAGGAACATCTTGTACCCATAGGAGCACAGGCAATTATGCATGAAGCAAATACAATATGATTCTGGGAGAAGTGTCAGCAGCTAAGGTTTCAGCATGGCATTTGTGCTAAGCTTTGCAGGGAGCTTGGGTGTTCTGAGAGGCTGACCTGAGGCAGAGGGGAAGAAGGGGTACATTTCAGGCCTGAGGTGAGAGCCTATGCAAAGGCACAAAAGTGGGAAATGAGATGAGATTTGTGTGAGGAAATGCAAGGCCATTTTGTGAATAGAAACAATAAATCCTGAAAGCTGGGTGACAGATTGTGTTTAGCCAATAGAGCACTGGACTCGGAGTCAGAAAAGAGGGAGTTTTGATCTTTTCTATGACAGTTCTAGCTTTGTATGACCTTTGGCAAGTCCCTTAACATTTCTGAGCCTCATCACATTTTACATACGTAAAACAAAGATAATAATAACACCTACCTTACAGAGTTGTAAGAATTAAAGGAAGGGATTAGAAGGGTGCTTAGGCGGCACAGTGGGTAGATTGCTGGGCCTGGAGTCAAGAAGACCTGAGTTATTAGATATTAGCTATCTAACCCAGGGCAAGTGACTTAATCTCTATCTGCCTCTCTTTCCTTAACTAGGGATAACAGTAATGCCTGCCAAAGGAGTCTGTGACGCAGAAAAAGGGGAGAATCCCTAAACTGGAGGAAGGACCTGCCTCCAAAGTAGTGGTTTCCCCCTCCTTGGAGGTATTCAGTTTGAGGGACCACCACTAATCAGGAATGTTGGAGAGATGATTGCCGTTCAGGTCGGCATTGACCTAGATGTCTTCCAAGAGCCATTGGGGATTCGGTGATTCTGGGCCATCTTTCCCTCCTCCCCTCACCAGTTCTTTAGGAATGCAGCTTGAGCTGGGCAAAGGCGATCAGCCAGATGGAATGCTGGATGGCCTCCAAGTCCCAATGCGTTCCCCAGTCTCCACCGCCACCCCCTCTGGGGCTCCTCCTCCAACTCCCACCCCTCTCTGGGCAGAACAAAGTGCAGTCCTGCCGGCTAGACATTCCAGCGCACTTAAAACATCTTGGTTGCTGCAGCTCTCAGCCTAGGCTGCGCGCAGCCCTTCTCTTAACATTAAGCAAGCTGTGCCAAGTCCCCTAATGCCCCTTCCAGATCCCGCAGATCGCCCAGCAGGGGAGCAGAGACATTTGGGGAGTATGTAGAAGTAATTGAACTAAAGAATTTTCTCTCCTGTTTCCTCCTTCTTTAGAAAACAAGCATTGGGGAGCGGGGGAGGCAGGGAGAAGGAGGACCAAAGTTGGAACCTGGTTGTGTTTGAGATTAAAGTTTTTTGAGCAAACTCTGCATTCTCTCTTCAGTACAGAACTGGCTTGGAGTCAGGAAGTCAGGATTCCAACCCTGCCTGTGTGACTCTGGGCAAGTCACTTAATCTTCCTAGGCCTCACCTGTAAAATGAGGGCTTTGGAGATCTCAGTGATTGATACCTCAAGCTGAACTAAGGATCCCAGAAAAGTCTAGATAAGGGGAGTCTTATGGCACTGGGCTCCTGAAAGTAGGTTGGAGGGCCACTAGGAGGCAGGGGTAGAAGAAGGATGTAGAATATGCAGGCTAGGTATATTTTTTTAAAACAGCTTTCTGCATAGTTTTGTGTTTTTTATTTTTAAATTTTCTTTTTTATTCCATTTTCTATTTTTCCCCAATTACATGTAAAATACAATTTTAGCATGTTTTTAAAAATTTTGAGTTCAAAATTCTCTCCCTCCCTTTCTCCCTTCTTTCCTCCTTGAGAAGGCAAGCAATTTGATATAAGTTATACATGTGCAGTGATGCAAAACATATTTTCATATTAGTCATGTTATGAAAGAAAACACAAACCCAAAAAAAGAAGCAAGAAAAATAAAGAAAGTTTAAAAAAATATGCTTCAATCCACATTCAGGCTCCATCAATTTTTTCTCTGGAGGTGGTACATTTTTCATCATGAGTCCTTTGGAACTGTCTTGGATCATTGTATTGCAGAGAATAACTAAGTCATTTATGGTTAATTATCGTACAATATTGGTGTCACTGTGTACAATGTTCTCTTGGTTCTGCTTATTTTACCTTGCATCAGTTCATATCTTTCCAGGTTTTTCTGAGAACATCTTGCTCATCATTTCTTATAGCACAATAGTATTCCATCACAATCACACACCACAACTTGTTCAGCCATTCCCCAACTGATGGGCATCCTCTTAATTTCCAATTCTTTGCCGCTACAAAAAGAGCTGCTATAAGTATTCTTGTACACATAGGTCCCTTTCCTTTTTGTTTTTGATCTCTTTCAGATAAACATCTAGTAGTGGCATTGTCGGGTGAAAGGGTATGCACATTTTGATAACCCTTTGGGCATAATTCCAAATTGCCCACCAGAATGGTTGGATCAGTTCACAACTCCACCAACAGCACATTAGTGTCTCAATTTTCCTTAAATCCCCTCCAACATTTGTCATTTTCCTTTTCTGTCATATTAACCAATCTGATCAGTGTGTGGTGGCACCTCAGAGTTCCTTTAATTTGCATTTCTCTAATCAATAGTGATCATGGATCACATGACTATAGAGATCTTCAATTATTTCATCTGAAAACGGCCTATTCCTATCTTTTGACCATTTACTAATTGGGAAATAACTTGTATTCTTATAAATTTGACTCAGTTTTTTATATATTTGTGAAATAAGGCCTTTATCAGAGAAACTTGCTGAAATTAGTTTTTTTTTTCACAGTTATGATTCCTGTGTATTTCCCTCCACATAGGTTAGGTATTCTGAAAGCAGACTTAGCTATGAAATTTGAATTTTTACAAAATCTCCAAATCTTAGAGTTGGAAAGAAAGGTCATTTAGTTCAAGCCAAGGGGGAAAAAATTCCCACTTCAACATATACAATAAGTGATTATCCAGCCTTTGCTTGAGTTTTCTCTAAAGAAGGAAACTTGCTACAGACAAAGCAACTCATTCCACTTTGGGGTAACTCTATCATTTAGGAAAGTCTCCCGATATCGAGTTTAAATTTGTCCTTTTTGCAGGTTCCTACCTCCTACTAGTTCTGTCCTCCAGGGCTAGACAGAACAATCTTAGCCTTTCTGCCAAATGACAGCCTTCCAAGGACTGAATGACAGCCACTATGTTGCCCATGTAGAAAAGCCTTCTCTTCTCCAGGCTGAACATCCCATTTCCTTCAAGAAATCCTCCTGTGGCATGAATTTAGAACTCTTTATTGTCTGGCTTGCCTTCCCCCATGATTAATACAATTCTGTTGTTTCTCTCTCTGTGTCTCTCTGTGTCTCTCTGTCTCTCTCTATCTCTCTGTCTCTCTTTGTCTCTCTGTTTCTCTGTCTCTCTCTGTTTCTGTCTCTCTGTCTCTGTCTCTCTGTCTCTCTGTGTGTGTCTCTCTGTGTCTCTCTCTATGTCTCTGTCTCTCTTTGTGTGTGTGTCTCTCTCTCCTCTCTGTCTCTCTGTCTCTCTCTCCTCCCATCCCTTCCTCAAGCTCCTTAGCTCCTTATCATCTTTCCTCATGCTCCTCTTAATTTCTCCTCCACTTCCTCTCCTCTTGTTACTGATGTTGGTCAGTTCTTCCATCTCTAACCCTCATTATAGTGAGACAAGCAGGAGTGTGGTTCAAATGCCATCCACTTCATCCAGTGGTCTTGATTCACTCCTGGTTTTGCCTCCGAATGGTCAAGTATCATCAAGTCTTCTTTCCTTGCATTGCTCAGCCTTCTGGCTGATTTTCAGCTTGATGCTCAAGATTTGCAGCTTGTCCATCAGACCTTCCAGAAATCCTATGCCCATGGTGGTATGACAGAGTTCACAGCTTTGTGTGTTGTGTTCAACTTCTTGCAGAAAACTGGCTTTCTTTTCTGGTATTTTGTCTTAGAAGGGCCAGTAAGAGACTAACTCTGTTGCATCATTCCATTCTGGCATTCAACAGTTTGGCGCAGGATGTTGTGAGCTAGTGGGTTTGAAGATGCTTTTAAAAAATGCTTTCCTTATCCCTATTGCAGACTTTTATTGTTCTACAAGTATAAAATGCAATAAATGGGGGAGGAGAGAATTTAAAAGCCACTCTGGTCATAGATGCAAACACAACCAAACCCTTAATAGATGCCGATGGTCTCTTTACCGAGGAATATTTGTCCAGTAGCCCTGTAGCAGTTAAAACAACAACCTACAAAACTATGATCATTAAATAAATGTAAAGACTTTTCATCTGGCTCTGGGGTAGAACAGTGCCTCAGAAGGGGAAAGAAGAATTTAGCATTTTTGCAAATATAGGATAAAACTACCTTGAAGGAAAAAGGGGGGAGGAACCCAACCTTCTTTAAACAAAAGTTTTGCCAAGATCGGAAATCATTTCTGCAGTTGTTTACAATGCTCGGGCAGCCCATCCAAAGTCAATACTGGCGTCTGCTGGCTCCACTTTTTTGTTGCATATTATTTGCCATCGGCCATCACAAGGGCGTCCATAATAGCTCTGTCCTGGAACTATTTCTGGGATTAGGTTCACTCCCTTGAAAAACAAACTCTGGCAATAACTCTGTCGTCCCCAATAAAAATCCTAGTTTTCGAGGCCCTAATCAAGTTTTCCAGAACAGCCTTCCAAATTAGAAACGGCATGCAGAATATTTGACTCAGGAGGGCCAGATTGTGCTTATTCATTTGAGAGGTGCCAGCATGGAAACTTCCATTGCCCTTCAACGATTGGTTCACTGATTGCCAAAAAAATCCAATTCTGTCTAGGAGGCATGACCCTGGCTGTGTGAAAATTCTGAAATCCAAGACCCTTCCTTTTAATACTTCTTTCTCTGACCCAAGAGGGTACTTCCTTTTTTGCCAAGAAATCACAGTGAGAAATTCTCACTGTACATTATTTTAAGGTGCAAGAGAAATCCTCAAGATAGAGTTGACCTTTCCAACCAGGTTCAAAGTTAGTTTCTCCTACTGGGTCAAACCTTGTGCTTGCAGCTGACCATATACCTAGCTCCATTTCAAACATGAGAGGTAAGTCTCTAGTCATCCTAGATAGGTGAGCCATTACTTAGCACAAATGTTCCTCTTTAGTCAACTGATCCCAAAAGGGTCCATAGGTAGCATTCGGGGAGTCCATGAACTTGTGGTTGGTTTGGGGTTTTTTTGCTTTTTTTTTTTGAAGAGGGGGAAGGCAGGGCAATTGGGGTTAAGTGATTTGCCCAAGGTCACATGGCTAGTAAATGTGTCAAGTGTCTGAGGTTGTGTTTGAACTCAGGTCCTCCTGACTATAGGGCCTGTGCTCTATTTACTGCACCACCTGGTTGTCCCTTTAAAAATTTTTTTTAAACATTTTTGATTATTTTATTTTTTCCCAATTACATGTGAAAACAATTTTTAACATTTGTTTTTAAAAATTTTGAGTTCCAAATTCTCTCCCTCCTCTACCTCTTCTCTGGGGCAGTAAGCAATTTGATATAGGTCATACATGTTCAATCATGCCAGAATTAAAAAAAAATTTATATTTCAATATAATTGGCTTTCTTTGTAAAACTATGTATTTTACTTTATGCATTTAAAAATACTATTCTGAGAAATGGCCCATGGGTCTCCCCAGATTGCTAAAGGAGACTAAAAGGTCAGTAACCCCTGATTTATCAAATTTTCCTGGAAACCTTTTAGACAAAAATCATCTCACAGAGTCATAGAATGTTAGAGCTGAATGGACAGAAGAAAGGAAATAAACATTTTATTAAGCACCTACTATGTGCTTGGCACTGTGCTAAATGCTTTACAAATATTATCTTACTTGATATTCACAACAACCCTATGAGACAGGTGCTCTTCTTATACCCATTTTACAGCTGAGAAAACTGAGGCAGAGATCAAGTGACTTACCCAGGATCACACAGCTAGGAAGCTTCTGAGGCTGGATTTGAATTCAGATCTCCTTGATTCCAGACCTGATGTTCCATCCACTGCACCTATCAGCTGCCTAAGGAATCTCAGAGATCATCTAATTCAACTTTCTCTTCATATGAAAGGACTTTGGACTTGGAGTCAAAAGGACCTGAGTTTAAGGCCCACTCATGAACTGTATGATCATAGGCATGTTGTGTCTCCCTTCTGTAAAATGAGTGAAGAGGAGGTAGATCTCTGTGCTCTCCTCCAACCAGAGGTGGGATGGTAAGTGTTTAACAATCAGCTCTGAGAGAGAAAACGTGTGCACAAAATGACACACTTTTAATCTACATTTTCTTCGTCACTAGAGTAGCTCCCTCCTTCCCTTCCATTACCCTGTAATCATACCTAATCAGTTATGTAATCATGTGTTCAAAAAATTACAAATGTTTGCGTTCACCAGGCAGTTTGAAAACACTGACTTCTGGTAGTGTACGTGAAAAGTCATCTTGAAACCATCACATTCTACAAAAAGAAGCTTTATTTTGCTTCTCATTCCAGAATTAGAGCTATTTTTCTATTTATACTCATTCTCCATTTATGTTTATTATTCTTCTATTTGGCAGATTCTCAAATGCACTGGTTGGCATCATTGGACGATTGTTCAGTAGAGTTTCTATGAGAGTGTAACCAATATACCAGTAGTAGAAGAGAAGAAACATCTGAAGAGTTTCTTTTCTCACATGTTAGTTTATATATAAACACTGTTTAAAACAGAGCAATATATGTATTTGAATATCAATTACATTTATCAGTTAATGTAGCACTTGTTTCTAGCCAGAAGAAAAGTCAATATTTTATATTGTAAACAGCTATTCTTTTAATCAATTTGACTAGGTGGCTAAAAATAAAAAAATTAATTTCTATCCTTCAACAAGAGATCCTGCAAAACTCTTGTACTATTTTCCATCATGTATCTGTGTGAGCGAGCATTTTCACTTTATTTTGTTTCAAATCAAAATTTAACAGTAAACGTGACGCAGAACTGGTTAAGTTTTTAAGACTGTGTTTATCTGGTGTTGAACCAAATATTGCAAATCTTTGTTCACATAAAAAGTCTAACATTGAAATTAAGTTTATGTATGATTGTTATATTGTGTTAAACATCTTCCAAGTTGTAATTTATTTTATTTAAAATGTTATTTGTATTGAAAAAATTTATAAAATGAATACTTTTAATATGAAGTCTTTCAGATAATAAAAAGTATAAGAGATCATGCTATACTACTTGCAATTCTTTTTTTTTTTTCTTTTTGGAAAGGGGAAGGCAGAGTATTTGGGGTTAAGTGACTTGCTCAAGGCCACAAGGCTAGTAAGTGTTAAGTAGCTGAGGCCATATTTGAATTTAGCCACCCCCATTACTTGTAATTCTTACAAAATGTCCCATATAAAATATTTTAACTTTTCTATAATTGAAATTATTTTATTTTATACTTAAAGTTTTCATAATTATAGGTAGAATAACATTTCATAATATGGTTATAACCATAAATTTTAATTTGAAACTTTTGCACAGTGAAATTTAGCATTTTAATTATTGTAAGCACTTACTGAATAATTCTAGGGCAGTTAGGTGGTGCAGCGGATAGAATGCCAGGCCTCTTCCTGACTTCAAATCTGGCCTCAGACACTTACTAGCTGTGTGATCTTGGGCAAATCACTTAATCCTGTTTGTCTCAGTTTCCTCATTTGTCAGACGAGCTGGAGAAGGAAATGGGAAACCCCTCCAATATCTTTGCCAAGAAAACCCCAAATGGGGTCGTGAAGAGTCAAACATGGCTGAAACAACTGGACAACAACAACAAATAAATAACTCTAAAATAATATTATGAGAATATATTAAATTACCTGAGGGTTCGTAATTCATTTGTTATTGTTGAAAGGGGCTAAGGAATAAAAAACATTCAGAACCACTGGAATCCATGATCTCCAAGGTCCTTTCCTGAATGCTAAGATACTAGACCCTTACTCTCTCAAAATCATAACCCATAGACCAGCACTCCAAATTCTCAGTTATCATATTGAAGGCAGTCCCCCAAATCACATCTCTTTGATTTTGGGCCTTCCCCCCACCCCTAAGAGTTTCCTCTGGGAACCCCAGAGTACAACTTATATTTAGATATCTGCAGCTTTAAGTCAGAGTCCTCATTCCCAAGCAATTGCCAGAGGCAACAATATACATTTGTACAGAATCGGCTTCATTTCACTCCACAGACAATTCTGAAAACAGAAAAGGCTCATCAACAACTTAAAAAATTTATAATGACTTATTTTGTTTTTGTATCACCCGCATTTCCCAGTATAGGTTCCTTCCTTCCTCCCCCTCCCAGAGAGTTATCCTTAATAACAAATAATAAAAAAGAGGCAAAATAAGGGCATTCAGCAAAATTAACCAACATATTGAAAAAGTTCGATATCATATGCAGAGTTCCATATCCATGACTTTGGCGACTACTTAAAATATATTAACCCAGGATCTGGAGTGGTAGACAACGCAGTACGATTTTAAGGGAGAAAGAGCCCCGTATCTTAATGTTCAGAACTGGAAGGGTCATTGGACACCATGGATTCCAGTGGTTCTGAAAGTTTTTTAGTCCACAGTCCCTTTCAACGATAACCTCTGTTAAGAGTCCTCGGGAGGTGGGCGCCTTCTCATGACTCTTCCTGGGGGTCAGATGTGGTCGTTACAATTTTGCAGCACTCAGTTTTGATTGTTTTGTTTTTCTTTTCCATTTACATCATTGTAATTTTTTGTGCATATTGCTTTCTTTTCCCCACTTCCTTTTTTAAAAAAACAACAACTTTTTTTTTGTCTTTTTGGAGGGGGGAAGGCAGGGCCATTGGGATTAAGTGACTTGCCCGAGGTCCCACAGCATCGGTGGTCATATTTGAACTCAGGTCCTCCTGACTCCAGAGCCAGTGCTGTATTCACTGTGCCACCTAGGTGCCCCCTCCTTTTTTTTTTACATCAGATAGTGCAGGTTTTCCCATGCTTCTGTGCTATCATTACAGCCATCATTTCTTATAACACAGCAATATTCTGTCATATTCATGTACCACAATTTGGTTAACCACCTCCCGCCTGAAGGATATCTGCTTTGTTTCTTTTTTTTATCTATTACAAAAAATGCTGTTTCTGCAACATTTCCCTAACATTTCCCTCCCACCAGAAAGTTGGACTCTGCCCCTGAAATCAGCTTGGGCCTTCATAGATCTGCTTCAGTCTTGTCTTACCCAGACCCAGGCTTATACATCATTTGTGCGCCATCTCCACACCACAAGACCATAGAATACACATGTATTACTGTCTTCCTTAATGCCCCCTTCCTAACTCCCCCTTAGGTGTTCTTTTCCCTCATTGGAGTGCAAACTCCTTGAGGGGAGGTAGTTTTGCTTGCTTGTATTTGCATCCCCTTCTTAATATTTGGAATTATTATTGACAAATAGTAAGAACTTAATGTTTTCTATAAATATACAATATACAAATGGTAAGAGCTTAATAAATGCTTTCTATAAATATTTTGGTATTGCCCTCCTTGTGGTATATGTCTAACATAAATATCTGGGTCAGAAAGTATGAACAGTGATATCACTCTCATCCTCTACTTCCAAATTGCTTTCCAACAAGTGATGGTTCAAATCTATTACAGCCAGAGCCAATCAATTAATCCTCAATTACTAAAACCATGATGGCATATGAGTATATCAACAAGTCCTCAGTGCCCAGAATATATCCTTAATCCTCTCAAGGAGCTGACATTGAATAAATCCATATCCACTGTAGGAAGATTGTCTCCCGGTAACCTCATTAAACTCATTTGGAAATTTGCCAGATTAAAAAAAATAAACAAAAACAAAACACAACACATTCACTTAAATTCCCCCATTACATATTCATTCCTTTGAGAGCTAAAAGCTTGCAGAATAACTTTTTTTTTAATGATGGAGCTCCATATGAAAATGTAAATGCCTCTGGGCCAGGTTATATTAATGCTTTTATCAGTAATTGCCTTCAGGCTTTTGTTTATCAGACGTTTTAGACCCAGATCCTACAGGAGCAGGACACAGGATCACAGATGCTAGAACTGAAAGGGGAGTTCAGATGATCACCTGGTTCAGCCCCCTTCCCTCAGGCAGGCAGTGCAGGGGATTGTTCTCCTCTTTTGACAGATCAAGCCACTACAGCCTTGCTAGCACCTTGACTGGGCGCACTGGAGTCCAGGTATATGTCTCCTGCATAACACTATCTATATACATTTTTGGAGGGTAATGGGGCAACAGGAGCAGAGAGACAGGCACGGAAGGGAGAGATAGGAGAGTGCCAGGAGCAAATTTTGCCAACTCTGTGGTTTGCCAAGCCTGGCCCTGCCCAGAGGTCTTGTAGCCAATCCAATTCCCTCATTACTTGGGCTCTCATTCCAAGCTGCTGGCTTTTTGCCTGGCACTGTGTACAGCATTTGCTTGGATACCCGTCTGGAAGTGTGGGTCGGGGCATTCATTTTAGAAAGGAAGCAATTGGAGGGGGGGGAAGGGCAAGGGTAGCACTGGTACACTGCATCCAGCCCTTCTGTAGAATAAAGGGGCCAGATTAGATGAACTCTGATGTCCCTTCCAGTTCCAAACCCTACAGACATGAAGAAAGTCCGGGAAATGCTAGCCTCTGCAGACTCCTTTGAACCCTGTCTGGTAAATCCAAGTAGGGAGTTTGACCATCAAGCAACTCATCCCCATATTATCTGCTACAGCCCCAGTTAGATATTGAATATGTCCAGAAAATTTTGGGTCAAAGCATTCTAGGCCACAGACAGATTTTTTTTTAATTAATGGGCCTTCAGAAATAGTTATGGGGTGTATAAAAATGGATACAGTTAGAGGTGAAGTAGGAGACTCTACACTGTGGTCCAGGAGTCTCTGAAAAGTGTAAATACCCTCAAAGGTCCCTCAGTGAGTCCAGCCTCATGAGGAGGTAGGAGAGAATATTTATTTTTAGTAGTGATGGACATTGTGGTGAGGAAAGAAAATATAACCAATATTTTTTAGAAATTATTTTTAGCATCTTTTACAAATTTAGAGTATAACATATGACTCAGTTTGCCTATAAAATGTTTGGTATATTTAGAGATGTTGAAAGCAAAGAAAAAAACATGGAAAAATTAGGAGGAAGGGAATATTTTTTCTTGTCTATCCCCATTTGGGGAGCAAACTTTCAAAAAGACTAAAAAATAAATAAAAGATATGACTTTTCAAAAAAAATTTCTGTTTTCTTCTTGGCCTTCATGCAGCTCTTGTCAGAAATTCATTTCTGGAAGAGGTTATAGGGACACACACATATACACACACACACACACACATACACACACACACACACACACACACACACACACACCCCACAAATACAGAATGACTACAGTAATGCAAAAGAAAACACTAAAAACAACTAAACTCAGATGAAGAACAAATATTTTTCTGACCTCCTTAGAGGTAACCTCTGTTCACTGGGTTTGTGTTCCCTGGGGGGCCATCATCATAGTTTCATAGTCTCTGTGAGTCCATACTCCAAAAATTGTAGCTCATGAGCCCCCATCAATGTGTTTACCTTTTACAAGTCAGCCAGAGGACCCAATTAGTCAAAACAAAAGCATTGCTGAATTAGCAGAGTTAGGAAACATAATGTCTCCTCCATAAACCTGGCAGCATTGCCTTCAAAATGTACATAGTATCAGTGGGGAGAGTGAACACAAGTAGAGTTCACAAGAAGAGAGGTACACTGGTAGTGAAAACAGTTTGAAAACACATTTTTTCATGGGCCATTTATACTTCTAATATTTCAGGGCTCCTGCTCCTTGCTAGGAGAGACATTTTGGTTGGGCAAAGTCTTCTACTGGTTACACTGGATCTGCTCTTTGGGGCACATTACTTTGGTCAGTTAGGATTTCTGCTGCAACAGGTTTCTTCAAGGTTGGAATAATCAGGATCTGAGTCTCATCAAAAAGGGAAGACTTGGTTGTTGCCATGGAAACTATAGCAATCTTGGGAGAAGATCACTGTCTCTTTTAGAGTCTCTCTCCTTTTTAGTACATATTGATAGAAAATCTTAGAATAGTTTCACAGACATCTTAGGTTGTAGAAGAACAGATTTCTTTTTTTTAAATCTCATTTTGCAGTTAACAAGCATTTATTTTTTCTCCCCCCCAACCCTTATATCAAGCTAAAGTCCATCCTTCATAGCTCCCATTCATTGTTCCTAATTTTATCCTGAGGCAGGTTGTGCTGGAGTCAGTTCAAATCAGCTCTGCCAATTATTAAATTTTCAGGAATTGGCTACACATCAACGCTTGATTTATTGTTTTGTTGGTTGCCTAGAATTAAGAAAGTGGTGAAGTAAATGTTTATAATGCAGATTGAACTTAAAAATGTGATATTTCTGCATTTTTTCCTGATTGAGCCAGTAGTTAAATATTTACCAGTAGACCCTTTTTCCGAGTCTACATAGAGCAACTCTATTCCTTCTGTGATAGTACTTAAAATTTGTGAAGTCAGGTGTCATGCCCTCTTATTTAAGCTAATCTCTCCAAATCTCTTCCTTTAATGACATGAGGTACTTTGCATGAGAGCAGTGGTTACATGGGAGATTTGGGGGTTTAATGTGGTCAAGGAGGAAGAGTGGAGGGAGAAGCACCAAAAGGAGATGCGAACAATATGAAGAGCTGGTAGGAGCTCGAGACAAATCACAGAACAAATAGAATCTCAGAAGGCATCTGGTCCAACTCATAGCCAAAGAAAGAGTCCCATCTACAATACACCTGAGAAATGCCCCGTCTTCTTTTCCAGGCTCAATTTTGCCAATTCTTTCAAACCATCCTTGTATACCATGAACTAGGGGTCTTTCGCCATCAGATTTCTCTCCTCCAAACCTTGTTCATTTGAACTCTCTCCATCCAGCTTATGAATGTTCTTCCTAAATTGAGATGCCCAGAACTGGACAAAATATTCCAATCATGGATTAGCCCTGGAAGAATATAGCAGGACTATCACCTCCTTTCCTGAATGTTATTTTCTCTTAATGCAACCTAATATTGCATTAGCTTTCTTGGCAGCAGTAATATTGTTGGCTCCCATCTTAACATTTAAAGCTATCTAGAAATGAAATGGGTTGATTCATGATGTAGTGATGACCCTCCCCCCCACCCCGCCCCATGATCCCCATACCAGAAGGACTTCCACCACTGGAAGTCATAGGACCCTTAGAGTTATTGCTTTATGATCTTAGAATACAACAAACAGAGGTTTGGGGGAAATGTTACAGTAGACATTCATGCTCGAGGTAAGGGTTGGGAGTAAGAGACCACCACAGTATTTGGAATTAGAAGAGATCTTATGATATCTATTCTAACACTCTTATTTTACAGATGAGGAAACAAGTTCAGAGAGATGAAGTGATTTGCCCAAAGTCATACAACTCATTACTAGCTAAGCCTGAATTAGAGTTCTCTGACCCAAATTTATTACTTTTTCTATACCACAATCTAAGTTGGACTCAATGACCACCAAAGTATTTTCCAGTCCAGGAATTAATATAAGATGAATGGATGCCTTATTGGAGGGGGAAGAACCAGGGGGAGAGATATCATGAAAAGACTGAAGGAAAAAGGCAATGCTTAATGCTAATTCAAAGAAATATATTGCTTTCTGGTGGAATTTCAGACACTTATTAGGTCACTTAAGGAAATTATTTGAAAGCTTCATCATGCCCATTAAATTTCTTCATGTAAGTGGCCATGTATTTTGCCTGTGCCTAAGTCTGGTTCAGGCTCTGACCCAGCTGATTCCTCCCTACTCTGCTGTAGTTAAGGAGCAGGGGTTAATCAACTTCCTAATAAGGAAGGAATGAGATAAGGAAGGAAGGAAGGAAGGAAGGAAGGAAGGAAGGAAGGAAGGAAGGAAGGAAGGAAGGAAGGAAGGAAGGAAGGAAAGTAGGGAAACAAGCATTTATAAAACTCTTACTATGTGTCAATCACAGTTCTAATCACTTTACCATTATTATCACATTTGATCCTCACAATAGCCCTTGTAGGTGCTATTACTGCTCCAACTTTGCTGTTGAGGAACTGAGCCAAAGAGAAGTTAAGTGAGTTGCCTGGGATCACTTAACTATTATGTCTGAGGCTGGGTTTGAACTCAGGTCTCCCTAACACCAGGCCCAGGGCTCTATTCACTGTAGAACCTATCAGTGTATAGCAGAGACAAGGACAACACAGTACAATAGAAAGATTTGTGAATTTTGAGTCCAAGGACCTGTGTTCAAGTACTGCTCTGCCATGCACTAACTGTGTGACCTTGGACAGCTCAATTAATCTCTGTGGACATCAGTTTACTCACCTGTATGCCAACCTGTACATTTCTTTCTTTCTTCCTCTCCCATTCCTTCTTTTTTTTAATTTATTTTTTATTTTTTTATTTTTGGAAGGCAATTGGGGTTAAGTGACTTGCCCAAAGTCACTAGGCTAGTTTTTGTGTCAAGTGTCTGAGGCTGTATTTGAACTCACGTCCTCCTGACTCCAGGGTCGGTGCTCTATTCACTGCACCACCTAGCCGCCCTTCCCATTCCTTCTTTTCACCATCCCCAATTCCCATACCAGAAGGACAAGTGTCTGATGATGATACTGCAGGAAAAGCTGAGTAGTCCAGCTACAAAACATTCCCCCAAAGCAGATTTTCTTTTCTTCCTTCCTTCCTTCCTTCGTTTCTTCCTTCCTTCCTTCCTTCCTTCCTTCCTTCCTTCTTCCTTCTTTTCTTCCTTCCTTTCTTCTTTACTTTCTTTCTTTTCTTTTTTCTCCCATTTCTTTTTATTTTGTTTTGAAATCTGGATTAAAAATACACTTAAAACATTCATTTTCTTTTCCAGGAAAGAAAAAACAATCTAGATAAAGAAGAGTGCTTCAATTACTTGGCATTTCCAAACACTAAAGAGGCTCCACACAAGTGGAACAGAAGCTTAACCCTTTAAGTACCAAAGCCTTAAAATTCTAATCATTTAGGATGGAAATCCTTCTAACAATGCATGACTCATTTTCCTATCTTATTAAACAGAAGATACTGGACTTATTTTTAACCTTTCCTGGATGACTCAGCATCATCTTTTTAGCATTAGTTATCGTACAGGGCTGAACAGAGATACCCTCAGGGACTATTTTGGGTAATAGGACAATTTTGTCCTAACAACAGTTGCATCAGCAAACCAAAGAAGGCAATGGTGACATGGGAAGATGTTGGATTTAGCATCAAAGGACTTGATTTCAAAGTCTAGCTCTGTCATTAACCAGCTGTGGGATCTTGGTCACTTCCTCTTATGAGTATAGAATGAGGGGGATTGGACCTCTAAGGTCTCTTTCTTGTCTAAATCTTTAATCCTATGAATCTTGATTTTGTCATTTGCTGTGGGAATGACCTTGGACAAGTCACTTCTTCTCAATGGGTCTCAGTTTCCTCATTTGTAAAACGAAGGGTTTGGGTGTCGACCTACAGTTTAAGAAGCTCTGAAGGGGTTGAGAGTGAAAAAAAGTTTAAGGAGTCTGGATGACTAGATGACTTTTATGGTCTTATCTAGTTTTAAATCTGTGAGTCTATAATGTATTAAGCACTTAATCTGTTAAGTGTTGGGTGCTAGGAAATAAATAGGGTATCCCTTCAAGGGGAAATCTGTAGAAGCCAGATTATGGAGAACTTCAAAATACATGTGTCAGGCATGTAATCTCTACTGAACACTACTCTTCCATATATGTCATCTCTGCCGGCTACTGTTAGGTGTGGCTCCACTTGCTATGCAGTTGTAGGCAGATTTTCTGTTCCTTAGCTTCAGCTAGGCTTCCTGGCTATAGTACTGCTTCTTCCCTATAAGTAGAATGAGCTTTGCTGTGCTTTTTAAAATTTAAAGGCCCAGGAGCTTTATGTGACTCCTTAGGAACAAGAGCCCTCAACCATGGACTAGTAAACATTCCACCTGGGGAAAACACAACACAACAAAACATCCCTTCAGTGCCAACTTTGGTCCTGCAGTGTCCATTAGACACTGGTCCACTGGACAACTCAGAGTTCTCTATCCCAGGACCCTTACAGAAGTTCCTCCACCATTTCCTTCCAGTTGCTGCTCTAAAGGATGCTGTTCCACTGCTTGGTTTCTATCTCTGTTTCAGACTAGTTGATACCATTGCTACTTACTTTCAGAATGGACCAGAATCTACATCCTGAGACCAGCCATCATCTTCCATATTTTGCTCTGTTGGAGGATCAGTTCTGACACACATTATCTCCTGAGTAGCAGAGACTTGGCTCTGGGCAACAGTCTCTTTGTCTTCTTGATGAATACTACTTGACTCTGCCAAGTGCTTCTCTTGCAAGAGACTATTGCCTATAGGATATAGGGAAGGCAGAGAAATCACCTTCCACTCCTCATTGTGCTAGAACATGGCTGTCCTGAATCTCTTTACATGGCTTGACTGCTAGCAGGGTCAGCTCCACTTTTACACTAAGTCTCTCCCATTAGTCTGTATCAGCATGTAGAGAGGAAAGAGCACTGGTGCAAATCCATGAACTGAGACAATTTTCAACCAGGTTTCTTGACCCATTCCTATGCAAATGAATCACTCAAGGGCTGAAAGGAATCCTCATTAAAACCTAAAAAAGTTTAAGGGGAATGTCTTCATATCTCATTGTCTATTACGTGACTCTTATATCCAATAATTTCATGTACCAGATTAGAAGAACTCAATTAACTAGGGGTCTATCCTCCTTTTCCCCATATTTTCATATATAGCCTGAGCCTCAAAATGCGTTGGCATGAGACTCTCTCCTTGGTGGAGATCAATACACTGAGCTTTTGTGAGGGTGGGGAGAAGTTGGAGAGAGCGGGAAAAAAAGAGAGAGGTGGTCTCTTGGGTTCTTCTGAGAGGAGATGAAGAGGTAGGGAATTTCAGCTTCTCTTTAGTACAGGGCAGAAAGACTCTGGGAACAAGCCGTCATGTAGAACTTTGATCATGTCCTTACTCTCAGCTCACTACACTAGAGATTTTGGAGAATTTTCCTTTGCATGAAATCTGGAATTCTCCTTCTTGATTGAGCTGAGTTACTTTGCTCCCAATGAGAGAGCTCTATGAATCTGTATTGCCTGGTATATATTGTCTTATATATACTTTCTCAAATTTTTGTCTTTTTGCTATCAACTTGGATAAATGGCTTTATTTGCTATTTGCTATGCATATTCATTGTGGAATTGACATCTGTGAGAAAGGGATCAAGCTTTGGATATAAAACCTGGGACCCCCTTCCCCTCATTAATGAATAGCAATCAGGAGTTAAGCTTTAACCTTAAAGTTACTTCCCCTTGACCAGGGATGAGGAACCTGTGACCTTAAGGTCACATTTATCCCTGAGGTTGGGGCTAGAGGCTAGCCATTCTGCTCTCTTTGGAGAAAATTATTGGGCTAGAATTTGATGTGTCTGATCCATTAAATAGTGTTGGTCTATGGCAGGGGTGGGGAAATCTTTGGCCTCAAGGTCATATGTGACTCTCTAGATCCTCAAGTATGGCCCTTTCATTGAATTCAAACGTCAAAGAACAAATCCCTTTCAAAGGGCCACACTTGAGGACCTACAGGGCCACATATGACCTCCAAGTCCAGGGTTCCCAACTAGACCAAAACCATTTAATGGATCAGACAGATCAAATTCTAGCTCAATACTCCTCTCTGAAGAGAGCCAAGTGGCCAGCCTCTGGCCCAATCTCCTGCTTCCTCTTCTGGCAGGAATTACAATCTTGCTTGGAGAAGGGGGTTGGGGTATGGAACAGATGCATGAGATGTTTATTCTTGCACCCCCTGTGAATGATATTGAGACAGCCATACTACACATATATGGCCAGCCAAAGCTCAAAGCTTTTTCAGGCTTTTAGCTCCCTTGTGGTTGAATTGAATTAAATTAGTGACAATAACCCAAGTACTCTGATTCTAAATCAAATGCTCCAACACCATGTTGTCATATGTATGTAAGATGATGCAGTAGATGGAAGGATAAGAGATAGTGCTTAGAGAAGTTCTAGCTATTGGAGGTGATATGAATCTTTTTTTTTTTTGCTCCTTTGCAGGGAGGGAAGGCAGGGTAATTGGAATTAAATGGCTTGCCCCAAATCCCATGGCTAGTAAGTGTTAAGTGTCTGAGGCTGGATTTGAACTCAGGTCCTCCTGACTCCAGGGCTGGTGCTCAATATGAATCTTTTTTGGTAAATAAATTTTTATTTTTATCTAAATTTTCCTCCATCTTTTATCCCTATCTCCCTTCCCAGAGAACCATCCTATATGCTACAGAATATTTGAGATGACAAAATTATGAGTGATGATTTGGTCTGAAGTATGAATATGTGAATGTATGACTGAAGTTGGGTAGAGAACGTCTTTGGACTTAACCAGGGGTAGGCAGCCTTCAACTTTCTAGATCCTTAAGTGCAGCCTTTCGACTGAATCTAAATTTTACAGAACATTAAAGCACAGAACATAGGACATTTGTTCTGCAAAATTTGGATTCAGTCGAAAGGCTGCACTTAAGGATTTAGAAGGCCATATGTGGTCTCAAGGCTGCAGGTTCACCATCCGTGGCTTAGGCAATTGAGGAGGTAGCCATAGGAAGTATTTGTTTGGGACAACTAATGAGCAATAGTGTTAGCTTTATAACAGTTTTCATGATAGTCTCATTCTTCTTCTTCTAGAGCAGTGGTTCTCAACCTTCCTAATGCTGCAACCCTTTAATACTCGTATGTGGCCATGTCTGCATGGGGATGGACCCGCCTGGAGACAGATAGAGGAGGTTCCTAAGACCATTGGAAATGTGTGTTTTCCAATGGTCTTAGGCGACCCCAGCGACCCTTGTGAAAGGATTGTTCGACCCCAAAGGGGTCGCGACCCACAGGTTGAGAACCGCTGTTCTAGAGAGTCCTAGGGTCTGTGCAATTTGCATATTCTCTTAGATGACTGCCAGACTATACCTAATTTATTGAGCTCACTCCCTTTATTCAGTGAGAGTCTTTTGCTTTGTAATCAATAGAAGTGAATAGAAGGACCAGAGAGTAAAGGCTTCAGTGGGTTCCCAAAGTGTAAAAAGAGATTAGCTCCTGTTATAGGCATCCTTTGACTGATAGGGTCTCTAATCAGCCAGTTAGTCGATCAACATTCATTAAAAGACTACTATGTGCCAGGCATTATAAGCTAATTGCTCAGGATACAAAAAGAGGCAAAAGAAAGATTCTGCCCTCAAGGAGCTGGAAATCTAATGGGGAGGCAAAGAGCTAATGAAAACGAATAAAGGAACTTTGGCAAATCACCTCACTTAGCTTTGCACTCTTACTTTCTTCTAGGTCCTCACGTGTGGCCTTTTGACTGAGTCCAACTTATACAGCATAAATTTCTTTACTAAGGGAATTTGTTCTCTGAAGTTTGGGTTCAGTCAAAGGACCGCACTTAAAGACCTGGAGGGCCACATGTGGCCTTGAGGTCACAGGCTCCCCACCCCTGCACTAGACAGTTTTGAATCAGTACCAACTACACAAAACACCATTTTTCCTTTTCTTTTTTCTTTTGGTTTGAAGGTCAGAAGAAGGCAAGTCTATACTTCCTAGTGTGCAGATAGATGATTCTGGAGCTGGAGCAAGGCTTCAAACCCACAAATATAGGGCCTATGAATAGAGAGGTTTTGTTATCTAGCTCAGAAGTTCATCTGGTGATTGGTCGTCACCAAAGAAAAACCATTTTCAGAATTTAAACTCTCCCTTCTTACCCCTAATAAGCTTTAAACTCTTCTATACAGCATGCTTAATGTTGCCATTTTGGAGGTGGAAGGTATGAAACCCATAAAAACAAAATGTAACCTGTGGACCAGGGCTCCCTTACTCTGAACTCATGGAGACCTGGGACAATCTAGCCCTAATAGCTCGCTCTCTCTCTCTCGCTCTCTCTCGCTCTCTCTCTCTCTCTCTCTCTCTCTCTCTCTCTCTCTCTCTCTCTCTCTCTCTCTCTCTGGTTCATTTTTCCCCCCATTCAGAGTTTACTCTGAGAAATCTTTGGTCATAGCTGATATCTACCTAATACTAGCTGTGATAATAGTTAGCATTTCTGTAGCACTTTAAGAATTGTCAAGTGCTTTACAAATACCATCTCATTTATTTCTTAAATTTCCATTTATGTGGGAAAAGGGTCCTAGAAGTACTCAAGGTGACAATGGCTCTTACTGGATCCAAGTCAGTCTTTATTTCACTCCTAAGAAAATGCAGGGGACTCACAGGGGTTTATTTCATAAACAATAGAGAAAACAAAGTCCTCCCGGAAGTCCATAGGAATTAATACAATTTTTTTGTTCTTATAGGTACCACTTTTTCCACAAGGTCCTAAAGTCCTTCAACTCAATGCCACCCCATAGTTTGGACTATTCTTGGAAGAAAATTTAACTTGGGGCTTGGAGACATTAAATACCCTGAAATATCAGCTAGTTCCTTGTCCAGAGATCCTGGGAGGGCTGAAAGGGAAAAACACTTGGAGCTGCTAGACAGGCAATCAATCTTCCCATCATACCCACACCATCCAAATAATTCACTGTAATAGCAGAGTATAAAGTCCAAATGTCTTAGTCCTCTACCTCTGTTTCTCCCAGCACTGGGGCTATGCCTGTTCTAATTCTCCTCTTTTTTAAAGCCCCCAGCTCCACCTACACTCACAGCAGATGATCTCATTTCCTATTTTACTGAGAAATTTGAGGCTATCCCATTGGAGCTCCCTCAGCTCCCCTCCTCCTACACACCTTGTTGTTCTTTTCCTCCCCTTCACATAAATGAACCCCATACTTACAGTTCTGAAGTTAATTATAGGTGATGATTGTTCCAAATAACACAATTGATATGGGTTGAAAACCACATTGAGCCACAGGCTATCAGGAAAGAAAGCCATACTTCTGTTTCTTTTAAAATTGTTTTTATTCTTAGATTATACTCTTCTGTACTTGATCTCCTGTACAAAACACCATTTTTCTTTTCTTTTTCTTTTTTTGACTTTGGTTTAAAGATCAGATGAAGGCAAGCCTACATTTCCTAGTGTGCTGAATGATGAGCACAAATCTATTCAATTTGTAATTACATTTCTCATGAGACCCCAGACCCCAAAAGAGACAGACCTGATTACAGGTAAGCTACCAAGACTTCAAATTCCCATGAAGCACTGTGTTAGCTTTGTCAAGGCTATGAAGGCTTCTAAGAATAGGAAGGGGACAGACTCTTGGAGAAGCAATTAGGGTGGTGCTCAATTAAGGAAATGTAACTACATTTCTCATGAGGCCCCAGGCCCCGAAAGAGACGGACCTGATTGCAAGTGAGTCACCAAGACTTCAAATTCCCATGAAGCCCAATGTTAACTGTGTCAAGACTACAAAGGCTTCTAGGAATAAGAAGAGACAGACTCATGGAAAAGTCATCAGGAAGGTGCTCAATTCAGGAGGAAGACAACAGTAGAACCGTCACCTCATGGGATGCTGAGAACAAACTTATGAGACCTGAGAAAGAAACAGAACTTCCTGGCGTGACTGAGACAGAAGAAATCACTGGATGCTGCTTCAGACACTGAAAGAGGGAATCTCTTCTGACCTTTCAGCCAGCTATGCTAAGGAATTTACTATATCCTCCCTATGTTGAAGCATGAGGCTTTAAAAAAAAATTTTTGGAGGGGGGAAGACAGAGCAGTTGGGGTTAAGTGACTTGCCCAAGGTCACATGGCTAGTATTAAATGTCTGAGGACAGATTTGAACTCAGGTCCTCCTGATTCTAGGGCCGGTGCTCTATTCACTGCACCACCTAACTGTCCCAATATGGAGCTTTTTGTGGATTATTTCCCAGTTTTTTTCCCCACTATTTGCCTGAGGATAAGACCCTAATCCTCAAAAACTATGTAGGGAAACTGTCTTACTTGTTCTCTGTGCTGTAAGAAATGATAGATGATGAAGAAATTATTAAAAATCATAAAAGAAATTATAAATAAATGATAAAATGATAAAAATGATGAAATGATAAACAAATAAAAAATGATAAGAATGGTTTCAGAGAAATTTATATGAACTGATGCAGAGTAAAGTGAGCAGAACAAGGACAACCACGTATACAATAACAACAGTATTGTAAAGACAATTTCTGATAAGCACAAGGACCCCACCACAATGCCAGAGGATTCATGATGAAACACTCCCCCACCTCCAGATGGGGAGCTGATGAATTTGAAGTGCATTTTGAGCTCTGTGCATGTATGTATACACACACCCCCATATATATATATATATATATATATATGTATATATATACATATATATATATATAATTTTTAATATATTTGTACAGTTATTCATATATTTATATATAGATATTTATGTTAATACAGATATTTATTTTATGTATTTATTTATATAAAAGATATTTGTGTATATTTATATTATAATATATTTATATAATAGGTATGTTATTGTATGTCTATATTATTATACACATATATTATGTAATATAATATTATATGTAACATTATATATATTTGGACATGGTCAGTTGTAGAATTTGTTTTTCTTGATTACATGTTTCTAACAGGAGTTTTATTTTTCTTACTTCCTCGGTAGTGGTGGAGGAGATAAGGTGGGAGGTAAAAATATGGATCTGAAAAGTAGAATTTAATTTAAAATAAATGATAGGTAGAATAGTGAGGTGGCTAGGGCACTGGACTTGAAGCCAGAAGAATCTGGTTTCAAATTCTGCCTCAGACACTTATTAGATGTGTGACCCTGGACAAGTCACTTAACCTCTATTTGCCTCCGTTTCCTCATTTGTTATTGTTGTTCAGTGTGTTCAACTCTTCATGACCCTATCTTGGCATAGATCCTAGAGTGGTTTGCCATTTCCTTATCCAACTCATTTTCCCAATGAGGAAACTGAGGCAGAGTTAAGTGACTTGCCCAAGGTGACACAGCTAGTAAGTGTTTGAGGTCAGATTTAAACTCAGGTCATCCTAACTCCTGGTCTGGCACTCTATCATCTTAGGTGCCCTTCCTCACTTGTGAAAGGGGGATAATAATAGCACCTACCTCCCAGGGTTGTTGTGGGGGTCAAATGGGATAATATTTGTACAGGACCTAGTGCAGTGCCTAGCACACAGCCACTACATAAACGCTAGCTACTACTGCTGTCTGTACTTCAGTTTTTTCATCTGCAGAATGAAAGGATTGCTCCCAGTGGCTACCTTGATCCATTAAAGGTATGATTCCCTTATAGCCCTATCATCCTAAGTCACCTAAGAAATGATACCCTAGGGGTGACTGGGTGGCGCAGTGAATAGAACACTGGCCCTGGAGTCAGGAAGACCTGAGTTCAAATCCAACCTCAGACACTTAACACAAAAACCTAGCTGTGTGACTTTAGGCAAGTCATTTAACCCTAATTTGCCCTCCAAAGAAAAAAAATCTTCAAAAGAAAAAAAAAAGAAATGACACCCTGTCTCTGCAAGTGTCTTCTCTCTAGACTGTCCACATTTAACAGAGCTTCTCTCTGAAAAATGAGTGCCTTGGATTCAATACTATTTATGCCCAGGTCAAACTTTTAGTGAGTCTTGGATGGTAGGCTTTGCAGATGAAATCTTTCTAGTTGCTGATCTATCTAGTAAACCAAGAGGAGACTAACTACCCAGATGACCCTGAGAAAGGAATTTCCTCTCTTTATAACTTAGTTTTCTCCTTTATAAATGAATAGATTTTAAAAAATTAATAGCTAGGACTTGATCATCTTGAAAATTTCTTCTGGGGCTAAATCCCATGATTCTAATATAACATGTTGTCCTTTGCAAGAGAAGCAAGGGGAAAAAAAAATAGTCGTGGCCTGGTCCCTGGTATTTTCCAGTCTCTTGAAAACATGCATAAGAGTTTGGGGACAGGGCCAGGAACAGAACGCACTCTCAGGTTCCTAATTGTGAAAATATGTTGAATTATATGACACAAGGTGAGCCTATATAATACCCTTCATAAAAAAATTCTCACCAGCTGAGCAATACATTAAAATAACAGCTGCAACAATCATGAGATGATTTTATGCAATAATCCTGGACTTCAGTTTGAAATACCACTAGTCTCAGCTAATCAAGAAATTGCACGATGTGGAAGAATTCTTCGGTGGTCTGCCCAGGCTGAGCCTTATAAAGAGCTCTGTGAGCAGCTAGTAAACCTTGAGCAGTGGGCCAAAGTGCACAATGAGAAATAGAAACTTTAATCAAATCTGGGAAGGGGCTGGGGAGGGGAGGTGTGCTTGTGGAAGGCTTGTGTGACCTTGAATCTTGGCAAGCAGCAGTTGTTAAAAGGGCTCTGACCAGGTTGTTCTCCTCCCGGGGACAGATGGTTTTTTTATAGATGGAACTTGTCCCACCAATTACATTTGGGCTTCTTCAGCCTCCATCTTGTGTTATGATGTCAGAACAACAAGGGTCATCGCATTTTGCCAAAGGGGCCTCAGGCTCAGGAGTCAGGAAAATACTGTTGCAACAGGAGGGTTGACAAAGGAGGAAACTATTAGCTATTGGGGGACCCTGAAACAATAGACAGGACTTTTAATAAGAGTAATTAATGATACTGAAAACAGTAGCAAGCTTTAAGGTTTGCAAAGTGTTTTCCATCAATTATTTCATTTGATCTCATTATTCTAGTCCAACCCCATCATTTTACAGATAGAAAAAAATGGAAATTCGTGGAAATGAAGTGGTTTTTCTCAAGGTCAGAGTGTCATATGAAGTGAATGGCAAAACTAGAACTAAATCCTCATTCTCTTCGCTCCAAGTCTCTGATAATGCACCATGGAAATTATGAGTTTAGCTGGATTAATGGTCATAATTGACAAGGACTGGCCTAAGTCTACTCATGTTTGCTCGTTCATCAAGTAACATTTGGTAAATAAAACCAAGAGGAGGCATGGCGTGGAAAACAGAGGGTTGACTTTGGAATCAGGAAAGCCTGGGTTCAAATGCTGTCTCTGATAACATTCAAACTGTGTGACAGATGTGTCCATTAACCTCTTGGTGTCTCACCTATCCCTCTAAGTTTCTGACAAGTTGAACATTTGTATTAATTGTACTGGGGTTTGCACACTTTCAGTTCATTCTACTAATAAAATTACAGATCTGAGAAAAATAATTATAATTCTAAAAATATAATTTAGATATATAATATAGTATATGATAAATAATATAACATTATAATAGAATCTATTATATTTGTCATATTAATATAATATGGTTTATATATTATTTCTACATCACATACATATTATGTAATTTATATATTATATATTTTATAAACTAACATGTACGTTTTATATATTTGTATATAATGTATAATTATATAAACAGGAAATTATATAATGCATAATTATATAAAATTATGTAAAATATTACTAATGATTATATAAAATATATCATCATATAAAATATAATTATTAAAATAACCATTGAAAAACAATTTTTATATTGAGGTATTTAACTGTGGCACATAGATTAATGTGAAATTCAAAGTAAAAAAAAAAATCCCATTTTGACCGATGCTCATTGTATCAGTTCACTATATTCTCCATGATTTCCATGCTCAAGGACTCTCATTAGGATCACGATTCCTCTTATTCTGGTGGCGGCTAATGGGTAGCACATTAGCAACATCATCTAGTGAAGCCACAGGCTAAAGGAAGTTGTATTAGTTGAGATATAGCAAAGCTCCTCCAATGGTTTACCTGATCTAAAAATTGATACACACAAAGAGTTTGGAAGAAGCCATTTTAAAATGGTAAACTTGTGTGTTACCAAGTATGGTCGTCAATTACAAAACAAATACTGGTAATTTTTCTGCCTTTATAAAGTTTTCAGAAAAAAAAAACCAGTCTTTACTTTTGGGTTTTAACCAAAGTGATAATCTGACTAAAGTATAATTCTAAAGTCAGATTATTCTCTTGGGACTGTACCTGTCATGCCTAATATGTCCCTTTCCTCCTTTGCCCTCCCTTTCCCATTCTCCACACCTGTTCACAGCAAGTAACTTGTTCTCTTCCTACTTATCTAAGTTGATTTAGTTGGTTCAATTCAATTAAATACATGGTTATTAAGCTGCTGTTTATGAAATACTGTGCTAGATGCTGGGAGTACAGAAGCAAAAATGAAATTGTCCCTACTCTCAAGAAGGAGTGCATATATATGTATATATATGCATGCATGTCTGTATATATATATGCATGTATGTGTATATATGTGTGTGTATATATATACATGTATGTGTATATATAAGTGGAGAACATGAAATATTGAGGACAGAGAGAACGTGAGCAGTTGAGAGATTAGAGAAAATATGATTGGTGAAGGGGAATAAAGCCGTAAAGGTGGGTGGCCCAGTGGATAGAACTCCGTAGGACTTGACTTCAAATATGACCTCAGACATTTACTAGCTGTGACTAGACCCAAGTCTCTTCTGTCTGCTTTAGTTTCTTCCTTTGTAAAATGAAGGTAACAGCATCAGTACCTACGTCCAGAGGTGGTTGTGAGAATCAAATGCAATAATATTTGTTAAGCACTATGCAAATCTTTATGCATATGTAAATGCTAGCTATCATCATCATCACCGTCACCAATGAGACACAGCAACAATTTGGCATGGAGGACTTGGTTTAAATTAGGTATGAATTTGTACTAGACCTAGTTGGCATGGTGATATGATTTCCTTCAGTAATATTCAACAGTTTGGGAGTGTGACTGGAGAATTAATAATAAGCAGCATCTATCTTCCCTCTTTAAAAAAAACCCATGGCCTGTATATTTATCCTTTCCTAATCTTCTAGGATCGTTCTTGAGTTTTGAAAAGCATCAGTTTTATCAAGATTCATCCCTTGAAAAAACAAAGTTTTGATGTCTTTTGTTTTCACATTTCTGTCATTCCCAAGCTGTGTGCCCCCATTCAACAAATTCAATTATCCCTGATAGTTAGAAAAATTACAAAGCAAAGCCGCCTCTGACAGTATATACAACATTCCACGTCCGTAGCTCCCACTTCTGAATCAAGAAGAGGAAGCGTGTTTTGTTATTTGTGGTTTTTAAAAAATATCATTTGCTATTTTTGTCTCGTTTTCAGTGGTATCTGACTGTCTCTGACCCCATTTGGGATTTTCTTGGCAAAGATATTGGAATGGTTTGCCATTTCCCTCTCCAACTTATTTCACAGATGAGGAAATTGAGGCAAAGTGGGTGTGACTTACTCAGGATGGTACTGTGAGTGTCTGGGGCCACATTTGAAGTAGTTCTTCCTGACTCCAGGCCTGGTGCTGTATCCAGTGAGCCACCTAGCTGGTGGCATATATTATAATAATATTATTAATTCCCCCCCTCTCTTTTTCTTTCTTTCTGGAGGGGGAAAGGCAGGGCAATTAGGGTTAAGTGACTTGTCCAAGGTCATACTACTAAGTATAAAGTGTCTGAGGCCGGATTTGAACTCAGGTCCTCCTGACTCCAGGGCCTGCGCTCTATTCGCCGTACCACCTAGCCACCCCCTCCCCAGACATTTATTTTCTTTTGTTATTTATTTATTTGTTTGTTTGCTTGTTTTCTTTATTTATTTTCTTTCATCATTAATTTTTAATAAATGCTTTGGTGACGTTTTCCTTTTAAACATGGTTGTCATTTTCCAATGATTGCTCCTTTCTGGAGAGGAATGACATGACAACCCGATGACCTGACAAGCAGGTTGGGCATGTTTAACCACGTATGTTATCCCATACCTAAGACTGTCATCTCTCCAGTCATTTTTCAGCCTCAGTCATCTGAAGTCACTGCCTTGGTCAGTGTTCTGGCATCTTTCAACACTGTTTCCTTTGGCCTTGTTGTAGTTATTGTATGTGTCTTTCTCCCAGTTTGCTTTGCATTGCATCAGTTTGCAAAGCTTTTTAGGTTTTTCAGTATTCTTCACGTTCATTGTTTTTGATGGCACAGTAACATTCCATTCCATTCATATTACACAATTTCTTTCGTCATCCCTTAATTAATGAGCATCCACAATGTTTCCAGTTTAGGGTTTTTGTTGTTGTTGCTAAGAGACATGCTGTTAAAACTTTATTTTATTTTTTAAGGGAAACTAAGACTCTCTGTCTCATTCAGGCTAGAAGTGCAGCGGGGGCCTCTCAGAAGCCCAATCCCCCTGCTGATCAGTGTGGTATCTTTGACCTATTGTTCCCTTTCCAACCTGGGGGAGTTCATCCTGCCTTAAATAGCTTAGTGGCTTCTTACCTGGAGGTTCACCATATTGGCAGTACCTAGTATAGTGACCTGACTGGCTTTAGCTCTCCTGCAGCTCTGAGCCCACATGATCCACCAGCCCAAATTTTCCAGTTAATAGGCATTTTTGCAACTCTTCCCTCTGACTTAAGGATCCTGGGTATATTCATTATCTGTTCTTCATGACCAAGACTGGTCGTTATAATTACAGTTGTCCCTGCCATATTACAGGGTTTAGGGGTATGTGCTCCCATGATCTGGAAAAATCTATGAAATTTTTCAGCCCTCCTTTTGTACCAGAGAAGAAGTCTGAATTATTATGGTATTAAAAGATAAAATATGTTGATATTATACAAGACTATACATATATGTTATGCATTTCTTAGTTTCTAAACTTTTTCTATGTCACCTGCTGGCCTCCACATGTTGTCTAAAGCTTCTACAAAACCCCCCCAAATTCCCATTTAATTTCTTATGCCTATATGAAATATATCAAACATAATGGGGAAAGTCGTGATGAGGAAAAGTCAAGATGTGGAAGGGATAACTGTATTGAGATTTTGGTTTTCTTTTAGTGGTATTTTTGCTTACATTTGCATAATTACAGTCAGTCAGTCCAATGTGCTAGGCACTATGTTAAGAATCTTTTGAATATTGTTCTCTTTCACCCTTATTTTCCATACACACATTATCTCTAGCCAGGTTTAACCACCATGATATGCCAACAAAAAGAAATAGACTTGGTTTAGAATACCTGGGTTTGAGTTCGTACTCAGCCATCAACTAACTATGAATCCTTTGACAAGTCATCTGGACTGTCTGGGTTCTTTATCTCGAAATGAGGGGAGCTGTATTAAATGATCATTTCTAAAGTATATAAAGAGCTTTGTAGTCACAGGGTGCTATGTAAATCTCGGCTATCATAATTATTTTTATTTCCCAAATTCTGCACGTAGGTCCTAGATTAGATATGGCTGAGCTCCTGCAGGAAGCCTTTTAAGACAACAACTTATTGGAAAAGGAGTTTTCATCAAAACCACAGTCATCTTGATGTTTCCACCTCAAATCTATTCTTCTGTTTTTTTTCTCCTTTTCTTTTGGTTCCTGTCTCTACAGTCATTTGTCTGGAAGGCCGGGACTTAAAGCCAGGCTGAGCTGCTTTCCCTGACATTTTGTTCATCTTGCATTTTTTGGCTAAATGGTATGAGGTACATCTTTTTGTAGACTTTCCTTATCCTTCCCCAGACTCTTGCTAACTGTTACCTTTTGGATTCTGTGGTTGTATATTGTGGGCACCTTTGGAGATTGCAAATATCTCTGTTTGGGAAATGCAGGCACTAAGAAACTTCCTAAAGAGCTGGAAAAAGAGTGGGGGAGAAGGGAAAGAGATGGGAGGGGGAGACGGAGAAAGGGAGAAAGACAGAGAGGAGACAGAGAGGAAAAGAGACAGACAGACAGAGAGAGACAGAGAGGAAACAGGGAAACAGACAGATGGACAGAAGGGGAGACAGGGAGATGGAAACAGAGAGAAAGAAGGAAGAAGGAGAGAGAAAGGGAGACAGAGGGAGACAGAGATAGAGGGAAGGAGACAGAGATAGAGGGAAAGAGACAGAGACAGAGAGATGGACAGAGGGGGTAACAGAGAGATGGAAACAGAGAGAAAGAGGGAGGAAGACAGAGACAGAGAAAAGGATACAGATAGAGGGAGACAGAGACAGAGAGGAAACAGAGAGAGGGAGACAGATGAAAAGAAGGGGAGATGAAGACAGAAACACGTCATCTTTCTGGGGGAACGGTTGGCATAAAAGTATTTTCCATAGTGTATTCTCCTGCCCTACAATGGATGGTGATGGCCTGACAATTTGAAAGAAATGTCTGGAGGGCTTCCTTTCTTCATCGGTATCTTCTCCTTGAAGCCTGTTTTCAATTTTCTCTCCTAAAATAACTTTGCAGATGTGCGAGTCCTGCAAAGCTGAGAATTCTAGAGCAGGGTTAACTCAGAAAAATTGTGAAGTAAATGAAATTGGTCTTGAGAGTCTGTATGTGTTTGTGTGTGTAGGGGTACTATTTCTCCTTTTTATTCCCTTTCCTCAAACCTTGTGCTCCACTCTTTTCTCTTCCCTTCTCTTCCTTTTTGAAGCTTGGTTTCTGGACAGGCAGACTCTGACTCTGGTAATTTATACCAGAGGATGAATGTCAGTATTGTGCTGCTTCTCCCAGGGGCTTTAGAAACCTGATCTGGGGACTGAAGGATTCTGTCTTCATTAAACAAATTTTTTTTATTCCTATCTTTAGTTTTTGTGTCACTTTCATTGCCAAATATATCCCTCTCTCTTCTCCTAACCAGGGAAAGATCCCTTGTAATAAATATATCTGTCCCCTGTTAAAGGCATTTCAGATATCACCAGTGAGTAGTTACATAGGAAGTCTGGGGTTGAGTGCGGAGGGTCAGAGAAATTATATTACGCAGCTGGCTTTCTCAAGGTATTCTGAAGAAATTATTGGATTTGTATATCTCCTTTGGGAAAATAGTAAACTTGGTTTTGATTTTTGCTTCTTAAGGCACCCACTAATGATCTCATTTCACTAATAATAATAAACATTTGTCTAGCACACAACAATCCTAGGAGAAGCCTGCCATTATTGTCTTCATTTAACAGAGGAAGATACTGAGACAAATGGAGGTTAAGTGATGGTCCAGGACCACACAGCTAGTAAGTTTCTGAGGCTTGATTTGAACTCAGTTCTATCCTGACTAACCCATTAGTATCTCTTGTACTACTTAGGACAACAGGCTTTATAGTTGGAGGAGGGGATACTAATCAGTTAGATTTTTGTTGTTGTTCAAATTAGATATAGGAGATATGGAAAAGATGGTTTGGGGATCATAAGAAGCAGAACTTGGAACATAGATTAAGAGCTGGAAAAGCCCTCAGAGATCATCTTTAACATGTTTAGAGTCAAGTAGAAAGCAGCAAGGATTTTGATTTCAGCCTGTGCTCTCTGACTCAGAAGCAGTGCTCTTCCCAACAAACCACACTGACCTCCCAATGTCTCCAGTCATGTAGGAAGTGATGCCCAAACTCTAAAGGAATTTAGTAGCCTGATCGTGGGTGCCTGGAATCATACCAGTGCAAGGAGTGACTTTCTCAGGCTCTGGAGACCCCCGTGCTACACTCATTGCTACTAATACTCCTGCTTCCTTTCTTCCCTTCTAGTGTGTCTAGTGACTTGTTTGCCCTGCATATCTGACCCCTCTTGAACCTGTGCCCAGACACTCTCCAAGGCTCTGCTTTGCCTGGTGTGGTGGTTCTTCTGTATGGAAGAGTTCAGCTCTGGCCCAGGCAGGTGGACTACCTGCCCTCCTCCTTCCTGCTCCCAGGGGGCCCTCTGCTCTCAGCAGGTCAAGGAAAGATCAAGTAGAATTTTTTTCTGCTTTGAATCCTCTGGCTACATTGTTTGCCCTTGCCTCTAAAGCAGCAGTTCTCAATCCGTGGGTTATGTTCAATTTGTAACAATGAAAATACATCCTGCATATCAGATATTTACATAACGATTCATAACAGCAGCAAAATTACAGTTAGGAAGTAGCAACAAAAATAATTTTATGGTTGGGGGTCACCACAACATGAGGAACTGTATTAAAGGGTGGCAGCATTAGGAAGGTTGAGATGAAGAAGTGAAAAAAGTAAAAATGTACATTTTAAAAGGCTGTGCCTTGGGTTACCAGGTCTTCAACTCTAAGGGTCAGCCTTTGGGGAGTGGAGTCTGTTTTGAAGGATGTTTTGTTGTTGTTGTTGTTGTTGTTGTTTTAAACCAAGAAGAAAAAGCATAAAAGTTTGTTTTGTATTTTAGGGTAACAGAAAAGGCTTAGTTAAAAGGGTGGCAATTAGGATTCTTCCAAGTTTCACTGAAACTGTTCTCTGAAAGGGGACTGATGAGAAACAGCTATGTATGGCATAGGGGAAGGAGTATTAGAGTTAGATGAACCAGGTTCAAAACCAGGCTAAATTACTACCTTCTGAGTGAATGCCAAGATGGCAGAGTAGAAGCAGGAAATTCCATTAGCTCCCACCACAACCACCTGTAATACCTGTAAAATACGACTCTAAACAAATTTTAGAGCTACAGAACCCACAAAGTGACAGAGAGAAACAAATCTTTTGCTGAAGACAGCCTGGAAGGCCAATGGGAAGGGTCTATAGCACTGAGCTGGGAGCCAAGTGTGGTCCACGTGAGCCTCATGGTTCCAGCCCCGTGACCCAGACAGGTCAGAGCAGACTTCAGAAGAGTGAATAACCAGCAGCTATGGTAGCTTCCAGACTTCTCAGCCCATAAACACCAAAGACAAAGTAAAATATGTCAGTATGGAACTTTGTTGGAATTAGGGGGGATGGAGTGCAGACCCCTGGCCCTGGGGCAAGAAAGAGCAGAGACCCAGTGCCTGCAGCTGCTGCCACATGGCTGCTTCCAGAGCCCCTGGCCTGCAGATTGTAGGGGGACCAAGCAAACATTCAGAAGGTAATTGCTCTTGCTTTAACCTGCTTGGATCTGGATTGCTGTCTTGAGTGGAGGTCCTGGGGTATGTGGCCAGTGAGCCAGAGCTAGCGGGGATTGCAGAGAGGGTGCCCAACCAATAGCTCCAGCAGCCGAGAAAACCCTAGCGATTTGGGACAAAGCTCTCCCCTCTGGAATCATAGTTCTACTGTGGCAAAGAGCTCAAAAGTAAAGTAATTGAATGGTAACATAAGCAAGCTGAGGGAGCAAAGCAAGCACAGCAATCAAACCTTAGATTCCTTTCTTGGGGACAAAAAGGATCAAAGCAGGGAATGGGAGGAAGACAATGAAGTCAGAACTCCTGCCATCAAAAGCTTCCACAAAAAATACAAACTGCTTACAGGCCATGGAGGAACTTAAGAAAGATTTTGAAAATCAAGTAAGAGAAATGGAGGAAAAACTGGGAAGAGAAATGAGAATGATGCAAGAAAATCATGAAAAGTGAGTCAACAACCTGACTGAAGAAAATAACACCTTAAAAAATAGATTAACTCAAATGGCAAAAGAGGCCCAAAAAGTCAATGAGGAGAAGAATATCTTAAAAAGCTGAATTTGCCAGATGGAAAAGGAATTCCAGAAGCTTACTGAAGAGAGCAATTCCTTCAGAATTAGATGGGAACAAATGGAAGCTATGACTTTATGAGAAATTAAAATACTATAAAACAGATCCAAACAAAGGGAAAAATAGAAGGCAATGTGAAATATCTCATTGGAAAAACCATTGACCTGGAAAACAGATCCAGGAGAGATAATTTAAAAATTATTGAACTACCTGAAAGCCATGATCAACAAAAGAACCTAGAAATCATCCTTCAAGAAATTTTCAAGGAAAATTGCCCTGATATTCTAGAACTAGAGGGCAAAATAGAATTGAAAGAATTCACTGATTGGTTCTTGAAAAAGATCCCAAAAAGAAAACTTCTAGGAATATTATACCTAAATTCCAGAGTTTCCAGATCAAGGAGAAAACATTACAAGCAACCAAAAAGAAACAATTTGAATACTGTGGAAACACAATCAGGATAACACAAGATCTAGCAGCTTCTACATTAAGGGATGGAAGGGCTTAGAATATGATATTCCAGAGATCAAAGGAGCTGGGATTAAAACCAAGAATCACTTATCCAGCAAAACTGAGTATAATGCTTCAGGGGAAAATATGGTCATTCAATAAAACAGAGGACTTTCAAGCATTCTTTTTTTAAAATTTTGTTTATTTTTAATTTACATCATTCATTTCTATGAGATTTTGAGTTACAAATTCTCTCCCCATCTTTCCTCTACCCACCACCCCAAAACAGTGATCCCACTGTACACCCCCTCCCCCAATCTGCTCTCTCCTATATCCTCCCCCATCACTCCTCTGACTTTCCTGTAGGGCAAGATGGATGTCCCTACCCCAGTACCTGTATATCTTATTTCCCAGTTGCATATAAATAATAATGATGATAATATGTGTGTGAATATATGTGTGTGTATGATAATATGTGTGTATATATGTGTGTATAATATATGTGTTTATGTCTTATATATACATATATAATATATGTGTATATATATGTATACATATGTGTGTGTATATTTGGGCCTCTTTTGCCATTTGAGTTAATCTATTTTTAAGGTGTTATTTTCTTCAGTCAGGTTGCTGACTCACTTTTCATGATTTTCTTGCATCATTTTCATTTCTCTTCCTGGTTTTTCCTCCATTTCTCTTACTTGATTTTCAAAATCCTTCTTGAGCTCCTCCATGGCCTGTAAGAGGTTTGTACTTTTTGTGGAAGCTTTTGATGCAGAAGTTCTGACTTCATTGTCTTCTTCCCATTCCCTGCTTTGATCCTTTTTGTCCCCAAAACACACACACACATATACATATATACACATATATATACATACATGCATATATATATATACACATATACATATATATTTTAACATTTGATTTTAGAACTTTAAATTCTAGATTCTTTCCCTTCCTCCCTCATCACCCACCCCTACTGGAAAGGCAAACAATTTAATAAAGGCTGTACATGTGTAATTATACAGAACATCTCCACAATGGATATATTGTAAAAGACTGACTATATTTCCCTCCTTCCTATTCCACCCTCCACTTGTTTTATTCTCTCCTTTGTCCCTGTCCCTTTACAGAAGTGTGTGCTTCTAACAACCCTCCCCCCCAACCCGCCTTCCCCTCCATCCTCCCCCCTCCCATCTCTTTCTCCCCTACTCTCTTATAGGCCAAGATACCCAATTTAGAGTGTATGTCATTCCTTCCTTAAGCCAACTTCAATGAGAGTAAGGTTGACCCATTCCCTTTTGTCTTCCTGTTCTTTCCCTCCATTGTAACAGTTATCCCTTGCCCCTTCTATATGAGGATTAACCCCATTCTGTCTCTTTCTGTCTCCTCTCCTTCTATTCCTCTTCCACCTCTCAATTTCACCTTTTAAAATATTATCCCATCCTATTCAATTGATCCTGTGCCCTCTGTCTATGTATACATATATACATACAGTCACATATGTATTCATATGCATATATACCCTCCTATATAGTCATATGTGTATGTATACATATATATACATTTATATTCCCTTCAACTATCCTCATACTGA
>CM053598.1:122686875-122711875 GCA_028646575.1 Pseudocheirus occidentalis
GAGGGGTGTTGGAGGAGGGCATAAAAGGGAACAGACTGTGGGAGGAGTCTTACAGTGGGATCAATGTTCTGGGCTGGGGGGTAGGGACAAAAAGGGGAGAAAATTTGTAACTCAAAACCTTGTGGAAATGAATGATATAACCAAGAAAATAAATTAAAATTAAAAAAATATATAACCAAAACTATCCATTTTACATCTCACCATGGTCTCTATCTCTTGTTTGTTCATAAATTGTTCACCTATCCATAGGTGTGATAGGTAATATATTCTATGTTCTTCAAATTTTATTATAATATCTTCCTTTATATCTGGGTCATATAATCATTTAGACCTTATCTTGGTAAATGGTTTAAAATATTGGTCTATGCCCAGTTTCTGCCAGACTACTTACCACCTTTCTGAACAATTTTTTTTTACCATATAATGAATTCTTATTCCAAAGATTTAATTCTTTATACTTGTCAAACGCTGGGTAACTATATTAGTTTGCTGCTTTAGATTGTATTTCTACTCTGTTTCACTGATCTGCCTTTCTATTTCTTAGCCAGTACCAGATAGATTTGATAATTACTGCCTTATAATTTAAATGAGTTATTAAAGGGATCCTGATTTCCTTCAAGACTCAGTTCAAATCCCATTTTTGCAAAAAGTCTTTCTTGGTCTCCCCTTCTCTCCCTCACTACTAGTGTCTTCCCTCTGAGATTGCCCTCTATTTACACTGCTAGATTTTGTATGAATTTTTTTTTTTTGCATTTTGTCTCTACCATTAGAAGGCAAGAACCTTGAGGGTAGGAACTGTGTTTTTCCCTTTCTTTTTATTCTTAGCGTTTTTTTTTTCAGTCATGTCCAATTCTTCATGACCCCATCTGGAGTTTTCTTAGCAAAGATACTAAAGTGATTTGCTATTCCTTTCTCCTACTCATTTTCCAGATGAGGAAGCAAATAAGGTTAAGTGACTTGCCCAGGTTCACACAACCGGTAAATGTCTAAGGCTAGATTTGAATTCAGGAAGATGTCTTCCTGACTCCAGGCCTTGCATTCTATCCATTGTGCCTCCTAGTTGCTCCAGCATTTAGCAGAGTGCTTGGTATATAGTAAGTGCTTAGTAAATGTTTGTTGACTGACTGACTTAGAAAGATGATTACTACGAGTTAGCAGGAGCGCAAGAAGGACATTTGCCAGACTCATCCCATTTCCTCTTCTTCTTTCTCTTCCTCCTCTTCCTTTTCCTCCTCTTCTTCTTCCTCTTCTTCCTCTTCCTCCTTCTTTTCTTCTTCTTCCTCCCAACCTATCCCACACAAGATCATTAGTGTGTTAGACAGAGGCCAGACTGTCAACATATAATTCTGTATTTCAGAAAGACATTTGACAGTACCTCTCATAATGTCCTATTGGGTAAAATGGAGGGATAAGGATTAGATGGTGATATTGCTAGGGTAGATTTAGAATTGGTTAAATGATCCAACACAAAGAATATGATCCACAACTGGAAGGGAACCTAGAAGTCACCTACTCCATCCCCCTCATTTTTAAGTGAGGAAATTGAGGTCCAGAGAGATTAAGTGACTTTTAAAGTTCACACTGGTATAAATGGTGCAGCAACAGGAATTGGTCTTGGTTCTGTGATTCTAACCAAGTTCAGCATTGTTTTCTACTATGCTGAAAACTTGTCAACATAGAGGGAGGTTGGGGGCAGAGCCAAGATGGCAGCATAAAAGCAGCAAAGTTTTTTAGCTCCCACACAGCCACCTTAAATACCCAGAAAATATGACTCTAAACAAATTTTAGGACTCCCAAACTCACAAAAATACAAAAAACACATCTCTGGCTGAAGGCAGCTTAGCAGGTGGGTCTCATCACAGCAGGCTGGGAGCCAAGGCCAGGCCAGGCCAGCCTGAAACTGCAGCCAGAGTCTATAGTAGAGCCGATTGGTAGCACCTGGGGCAATCTCCACATTTATCAAGCCAGGTGAAACAAAGCTAAGAGAAAGGTCAGTGGAATTCAAGCTAAATTTGGGGGAAAAAAAAAGCAGTCTGGCCGAGCTGCCTCCAAGGCAAAAAAGCAGCCCAACCTGGCTGCTTCAGAGCTCTTGGCCTGCAGACCACAGGGGAACCAAAGTGATTGATCAAAGGCCAAGGGCTCTTGCGTTGAGCAGCCTGGATCCAGATCATGGTCTTGGGTGGTGGTCCTGGGGTGTTCTTTCTGCGAACCAAAGCTGGTGGGGGCTGCAGCATCCCCCCAATAGCTCTGGCAGTTGTGAAAACCCCAGAAATTTGGGACAGAGCTTTCCCCCCTGGAAGCAGAGTTCAACAGAGCTAAAAAATCAAGCAATTAATTGACTGGCCAATATGAGGAAAAGGAAGCAAACTAAGAACAGCAATAAAACATAGAGGGAGGTTTCTGTTAAAGTATGAGGACATAGTTTACATGCTAAACAAATTTACAGATGATATGAAGCAGGGAAGAGTAGCTAAATGCATTGGATGGCAGAAATGGGATTCAAAAAGATCTTGGAAGCCTGGAACGATGGACTGAAGGTAGCAAGATGATGGTCAACCAGGATTAAATAGAGCAGATTACAGCATGTAGGCTTATAAAGTCAGTTGCACATGTATCATATGGAGAGGCCATCCTACCTAAGGATCAGCTGAAGGAACTGGAAATGTCTCAAAAAAGAGACAGTTGAGGGCATTTAGTAGCTATTTGAAAATATTTGAATGATTGACATATGAAAGTGACATCTGAATTAATCTTTGTGGCTCCAGAGGATAGAAGTGGGACTAATAGGCCAAGACTGAAGAGAGAGAGATTTCAGTGGATTATGAAGAAGATGAGGAAGCCTAATAGTGAAAGATGTTCAAAAATGAAATGAACTGTGGCCCACCCCACCTTGAATACTGGAATTATTCCAATAGAAGTTGTACCAATACTTGTTATCAATATTATCGAAACAATTCTGGTTTGGTTACTAATCAGAATAGTTGGTATCTATGGTTCCTTTAAAGGACCTCTGAAAAAAAGTATTTAAAAAATCAACTGTAAGCTAAAAAGTTTAATTCTAAGGAATTAGTGAGTCAAAGAATAAATCATAGAGACAATTGTTAATTCATTAAGATAATGAAAATAATGAGAGAACATACCAAAATTTGGGGGATACAACCAAAGTAATACTTACAGGAAAATTTATCTCTAAATATTTTATTAACAAAAAAAATGAAAGAACATATCAGTAAATTGGGAGTGCAACTAAAAATACTAGAAAATCAATAAAATTTAAAGCCAATTAAACACCAAAAGAAATTCAGGAAATCAAAGAATACATTGGCCACAAACAAACAAAACTCATTTAATTAATAAATAAAACAAAGAGCTTTTTTTTTAAATTATAAAATAGCTTCTTTAAATTTGATTAAAAAAATAAAGAGGAAAACCAAATTGCCAGTATCCAAGATGAAAAAAGAGAATTCACAACAAATGGAGAAGAAACAGAGGGAGTAAACAGAAATAAACAATATTATCACTTTCTGCAGAAAATGAAATGATATACTTAAAGAACCCAATATAGTCAACTAAAAATTAATTGAAACAATAACTTCAGCAAATATGAAAGCTATAAAATCCACACAAAACATCAGCATTTCTATATAATGCCAATAAAAACCCAGAAGGAAGAGATAGAAAAATTCCATTTTAAATAACTAAAGAATATATTAAATACTTGAGAGTCTACCTACCAAGACAAATACAAGAACTATATAAATACAACAAATCACCACTTACAAAAATAAAGACAAACTTAATTAATTTGAAAAAAATATTAATCACTCATGCGTAAGATGAATCAATATGATAAAAAAATAGCAATACTATTGAAATCATTATACTAAGTCAATGCCGTACCCAATTGTTTTTAAAGAAATTGTAGAATTAGAGAAAACAATATCTAAATTCATATGAAGGTCAAGAATCTCAAGGGAATAATGAAAAAAGCTAGGAACAAAGAAGGCCTTGCAGTGTCAAATCTCAAATTATACTACAAACTAGCAACTCTCAAAACAGATTGGGACTAGAGAAATCAATCATGAGAACAGGTAGGTACATAACATACCAAAACAAATGTATTAGGTACCTTATTATTAAAAAACAAACACAAAAATCCCAGTGATTAGGATAAGGACTCACTGGTTGATTTAAAAACAACAACAAACTATTGGGAAATTATTGGGACAACAACAAACTATTGGGACAAAAGCATGAAGGAAATTGGATTTAGATGATTACTTTCCACCTGGGGTGGAGAACCTGTGGCCTTAAGGGCACATGTGGCCCTCTAGGTCCTCAAGTGTGGCCCTTTGAAACCAAACTTCACAAAACAAATCTCCTTAATAAAAGTTTACAACTTATACCAAGAAAAGCTTCAAATAAATATGTGATCTAGATATTAAAGATCATATCATAAACAAATTAAAGAAGCATGGGGAAAATGTATCTATCAGATTTATGGATAGAAGACCACAGTTCATGGTTGTGGTTATGGTTCCTGACCAAACAAAGGATAAGAGTATCACATGATCACATAAGAGGAAAAAAAATGAATAATTTTGGTCAGGTTTTGCACAAATGAATCCAGTGAGAGATACTATTAAAGGGGGAACAGTTAATTAGGAGAAAATATTCGTAGCAAGTTTCTCTGATTTAAGGTCTCATTTCTAAGGTTTGTAAGAATAAAACCCATTCTCTAATTGACAAACGGTCTTAAGGATATGAAGAGGAAGTTCTCAAAGAAAGACTTCCAGAACAACTGTAGCTACATATTTTTTAAAAATGTTTCAAATCACTACTAATTAGAGAAATTTAAATTAAAATAATTCTAAGATTCTACCTTGGCCATCACATTGGCAAAGATAACAACAACAAGAAAAAAGGAAATCGATCAGTGTTGGAGGAGCTGTGGGAAAACAGGTACATTGATATCCACTGTTGATGTGAATGGATTCAACCATTATGGAAAACAATTTGGGATTCTACACAAAAAGTCACTAAGCAGTGCATGTCCTTTGATCCAGCTATATTCCACAGTTGGGTCTCTACCCAAAAGAGACCAAAGAAATAAGAAAAGATCCTAGATGTACAAAAATATTTACAGCAGCCTTTCTTGTGATATTGAAAACCAACCAAAACCCAAACCTGGAAGTTAAAGGAATGACCACAGTTTGAGAAATAGTTGAAAAAACTATGCTATATGAATGTGATGGAGTACTATCGCGCTGTAAGAAATAAGGAAAGAGATGCTTTCAAGGAGACACAGAAAGTCTTATATGAACTGATGTAGAGTGAAATAAGTAAAACCAGAAGACAATATATACTATAACTTAAATACTGTTAAAAACAAACAGTTTGAAAGACTTTTACAAGCTGATGAAGAATGCAATGAGCAGAACTAGGAGAATAATTCATATGATAACAGCAGCTCTAAACACAAACAAATTTGAGAGCTCCAGAAAATAATCAACATAGTAACTGTCTACCATTCCAGAGGATCAAGGATGAAATATTCTATTCTCAATCCCTGACAGAGAGGTAATAGATTTGGGATACAGAATGAATGGATGAACATAAATGTGTGTGCCTCATTCTATGTATATACACACATATACATACATGTTATATTGGCTGATATGCAATATATGTAGGTATATACTTGTGTCTATAGAGATATATACATATATTAAATATATAAAATGTAAATTACATAATATTTCATGATATATTATATATTACCTACTATTATGTTATAAATATATTTATGTATTTTCTCTATTATATAATTATATATTTTTGTACGCTGCCCTATTATATGTGTGTATTTCATACACACACACAGATATACACACAAATATAAAAGCCAATGAAGAGATTTTAAAATTTTACTATGTATATTTGTTATGAGGAACTTGTTTTTTCTTTCTCTATTTTTCCCCCAGTGGGGTGGGAGATAGGAGGTAGGAGGTACAGAAAATAGATTTCTGTTCACGTTTTTAAAATTCTAAAAACAGAGAGACCGAGGAAAGCTTACATCTATGGAATGTTGCATGCACTTACAGATGAGGTCACTGTATTGTTAGTTTTGTTTAAATATTTTATTTTGTTGCAAGCATCCTCTTATAGAATGGTAGTAACCTGGAAATGTTTGTAATGTAAAAGGAAAACATATTAATAAAACTTTTTTTTAAAGAATTAACCAAGGGCAAGGATGCTTTGACCAAACTTGTCATTTGGAGACAGAAAATTTTAGCTACATCATTGGTATCAGTATTACTCAGTTTACCCAATCTACTTCCCAAACTTCAGGTTTGTGGGATCACAATATTGTTTGATGCTTCCCAAACTTTTGTGAATTAGATATATAACTGGGTCCTGTAAGGACAGCAACACAGCAGAGAGAGGGGTGCGCTATTGAGAAGTAGTGCAGTGATGAGATCAATTAATTTGGGCTCCTAATCCCCTTTCTGCTCCTTGTTTTTTATGCAAGTCACAACCTCCCTGTAACTTAGTTTCCCTATCTGTAAAATGAACAAAGTGATCCCTCCAGGCTCTAAACCTATGATCCTAGGATCTCATCCTCCTCTCCGTCCCAAAGCTTTACCCTGAGCCCTCAGTTTACTGTGTTAATAGCAGTGGGGTAGAAAGGATCTTTGTATGCTTCTCAGAACAGGGCCAGGGCCAGGGCCAGGCAGTAGCCTGGCGTGTGTCACCAAGTGAGCAGGATCTGAGTCACTGACTACCCTAAGGCTAAGAGAAGTGCTGTACTAGGTCAATTCCATGGTCTATTCAAACCAGTCCTACATCTGACAGAGATACAAAAGGGTAAGAATGGAGGGGCTGACAGTCATGTGCCGAGCTGAAGAAGCTTTCATGATTGTGAATAATTATACCACTCACAAGGGGTGTGCTGGAAACATTGAACAACTTACTCTCCAGGGAGAAAAATATATTCTTACTACACATTTAAGTTTAATTTGCTTTAAAATTAATTTGCGTTTTCTCCATGACTTTCTTAAGTCTAGAAAATCAGCAAAACAATGAATCAAGTTCTGAATTGCAATGTTGGACAATTTCTGAGGTATAAACATTCACACCAAAAATTTAATAATTGGGGCTTTCTCTTGACCTGGCCCCAGCACACCAAGGTTAAAAAGTAAGCAGCAGGATGCCACCCTCATGATAGATAGCTGGAGTGTGGATGGCAAGCTGCCCCTAAATTTTGAGAGGATGTGTTATGTGGTCAGAGGTTATCAAACATGAGAACAGCATCTTTCATGCTGTTCCGTTGGACAAAATAAAGACGTGTGGATCAAATGATAGGACAGCTTGAGGAGATTTAGAACTGGCTGAATGTCCAGGTTCAAAGAACAAAGATTCACTGGATCACAGATTTAGAGCTGGAGGAGAGACCTTAGGAAGCATCTAGTCTACCACCCCTTTAATCATAAATGAGGAAACTGAGGCCCAGAGACAGCAAACTGAGAGAGATAGATTAATTCATGCTTCTACCTTCTTGAGTCACACAGATTGCCTAATATCTCACATTAGACAATATATGGATGTGCTTTGCCAACCTTAGAGAGCCCTGTATATGTCAGCTATTATTTTACGTGACAGTCCTTCAAATATCTGGAGACAGTTGTCACCTACTCTCAAGTCTCTCTTTTTTTTTCTCTCCCCCTTCCCTCTCCCTCCCTCCTTCCCTCTCTTTTTCTCTCTTCTTCCCACTTTTCCTCATTTCCTCCCTTTTTCCCTCCTTCTTTCTCTGTCTCTCCCTCTTTCCCCTCTCTTCTCCCCCACTCTTTCCCTCTCTGTCTCTCTCCTCCTCCTCCTTCTGTCTCTCCTTGCCTGTCTTTCCCTTCTTTCTGTCTCTGTCTCTCTCTGTTTCTTTCTCAATACTCCCAGTCCCTTCAGTTGTTAGTTTTTACAGGTAGAGTCTTTGAGTGTGGGCACACCCAGACCAGTACTTGTCACATAGTAAATGCTTAATAATTGTTTATTGAATTAAATCAAAGCATATATCCATGTCAAAAAGTGTGACTGAGAAAGGACAGCCTCTTAGCTTGGACCCAGAGACCTGATCCTAAGTCAGTATTGACGCCGAGTGACCACTGTTAAAAGACAGCGGAGAACCTGGGAGATCAGATTGTAAGCCCTAGAATAAGGCATCTCATTTGGAATGGAGGATTATAGAATTATTGCCTTGGAGACAGAAGAGACCTTAGCAATCATTTAGTACGGAGGTGTCGGCACACGTACCACACATGCAAAAGTCTGCAACATTCCCAAGTGCAACAGAAACCAAATTAAAATCTATTTACAAAATTCCTAGCAAAATAAATAAAAATACAAAATAGATCATGTTAATTTGTGGTTTTCTTAGCCCGCATGTAGCCTGCAGGGTTCTATTTAAGTTTGTCACCATTACTTCTAGCCTAATCCTTTCATTTTACAGGTGAGGAAACTGAGACCTCCAAAGAGGAAAGTGACTCGGCCAAGGTTACACAGGCAGGAAGTAGGAAAGTCCCACTTTGCATGCAGCTGGCTCCAGAGCCAGCACCCTTTTTACTGCCCCATGTTTCCTCAGCAGCAGGAGCAGTTCCTGAGTGATGACTGTCTCTGTGTGTGAGGCCTCTTCTTCATTCCACTGAGTACAGCATTGTCACGGATTGTCATGCTAACAGCATGTCTTCCTCAGTCCACGACATCAGTGTTGCCATGGAGCTGGACAATCTAAGGAGACTATGGAGGGATTGTAAAGAACTTGACAAAAATGTGAGGCAGACCAGAAATGTGTAAGGATGCTGCTCTCTTTGGAACAAAGGCTCTCAATAGATAGCAGGCGCTGATTACTACACAGAAGGAAGAATTACAATCCTGATAAAATTAAATCACTTTTTATAGACCTACAATTTATTTTGAGAGCACAAAGCAGGGGTGAGCTCTTTATCTACTCTTTCTTCTCAGCCATCTTTATTTTTTTCCTTCTTTGCTTTCTCTCCTTTCTCTCATTCTTTCCCAGTTTATTTTCTCAGTCTCTTCATTCTTTCTTCCCCAATCCCTAACTCTCTCAAAACTCAGTCATTTCTTATTTGCCCCTAATATGCTAGAGGGTGGGGTCCATATGGCTAGGAGTAAAGCATCAGTTTCTCAGAGGATTATGGCAGGTGGTGGGATCTTCAGGGATTCTAAAGAGGGGTAACTGTTCAAAACAGTATTCCTCCTAAATTAAAAGACCACTGCTGCTGGGCCCTTTTCATTGTCAAAGATTCATGTCAACATGAATCCATTCAACATCCTTTGAGCTTTTAGCCAAACCTCATTGACAGATAGGGAAATCAATTTAACAGGGGTCCCAAACTTGCTTATTTCAGCTCATCTAGTAAATTGCTCAGACAGAAAGACTGAAACCTCAGTCACAGAATCAGAATGTTAGAGATGGCCTAATTCCATGATTTTACAGGTGAAGAAACTGAGGCCCAAAAAAGAGTAAATTAGAAGAGACGATCTCTAAAGACAAAGGTCTTTGGAGTTTATTGTTTTTGTTTTTGAGAAACTAATTTGTCATACTTCCTTTCCCCCAGAAAGAGAGAGGAGGTCAACATGTGCCAGAGATTAGCAGCATTTAACATTCCCAGAGAGAGAACATACCAGAGGCAGGAAGGGCACGGTCCAAGCCAAAATCTAAGTGGGTAAACAGAAAGCCAGGAAGAGGTCAAGGCCACAAGTTCACAGAGGCAACCAATCCAGAGGGCTAAGCAGGAAGTTGTAAACTGAGTTTGAACGTAAAAGATCTGGAAAAGGGGGGTAGGGATAGAAGGGGAAATCTCACCAAGCAAAATCAGGAAAATAGCACTGGGAAAGGGAGGAGGTGGGTGGGAAGGAAGCATGTAGCCTTGCTGACTGATGCTTTGTCTCATATAAGGAATCTTAGCATCCTTTATGGAAGTCCCTTCTGGCTACGCTCCCTCTTCTTCCAGCTGTATATACATAGCATTGGACCCAGAGGTGAGATGAAGTTGTAGAAAGAACACTGGCCTTGGAGTCAAGGAAGATCTGGGTTCAAATTCCAACTCAGATACTAAGCAACTGTGTGACCTTGGGTAAGTTCTTCAACCTCTCTTTGCCTCAGTTTCCTCATCTACAAAATGGAGTATAGACTCAACTGCCTCTAAGATCCCCTTTTAGTTGTTAAAGTATGATACTATCTTTCTCTAGAACAGTGGTTCTCAAACTTATTAATGCTGTGACCCTTTAATACTTGTATGTGGACGTATCTGCATGTGGGCAGACCTGCCTGGAGATAGATAGAGGAACCATCAGAAATATGTGTTTTCTGATGGTCTTAGGCAATCCCTGTGAAAGGGTCATTTGATTCCCAAAGGGGTCATGACCCATAGGTTGAGAACCACTGCTCTAGAATGACTACTTGGAGTTCAAGGGTCATGGTTTTACTGAAGCTTCTTTGGTGAATGACTTTTTATCAAATTTTGAATATGTCCATTCTTTCCAGATTCTCCTATTCTCTCCCCAAAGCCATAGTCCTCCCATTTGATTATTAGAAGTGGTCCCCTTTCTATATAACTCCAGTAGTTCTCAAACTATATATTCTTTTTGGCCATATATAATTAGTAGATAGAAGAATACAATGGGAATTGAATGCCAAGGTGGTCCGGTTACAACAAGAAGTGGTGGAAAATGGATGGATAACTATCAAGTTGAGTAACACCTGTCCAGTAGGCCACAAGGCTCAAGCCACTTGCAAGACTAGGAAGGTGCACATTGCTCAATTTACCAATTCCTGGAGAGTCCACTGGTGTACAAGTTTCATGTAGCTGGGTACACTTTCTGATTTCCCATATCTAAGAGCTCCTCGGAAGTTTGATGTAAGTCATCCTATCTATACATAGCTTTGGCCACATTTTGGTACATGAGTGAAGAGAACCAGGAGTTGAAACCAATTCATATAAGGTAGTGTGGATGCATGAACTGTGTTGTAATAGAATTCTCAGTGGTCAGCAAGATCATCTAGTTATCTTGGTAATAGGAGGGTCCAGTTTATGTGCAGACATCTTCCCATTAGGCTAGAGATGACAGAAATAAAGAGTGGAGTTGTAGGTTTGTCCTGATTGAAACCCCTGAATGCTACTACCACCTGCCCTGATCATCCAAGCTAATGGATCAGCTGGCTGGAGCAGTGATCTTCTTTAAATTGTCTACAGACATAAGCATATATCTGAATATGGAAAGTTGACAAGTGGAAAAAGGCTTTCCAGAACTGATATGGTCTATATTCATACACTGTCTGAATCAATCTATTCTACTTGGTCTGTGTAGCACCCCTACCATTTTTCAGAGGTACATGAACTCTATTTTTTAAGACCTGTTGGACTATAAGATGACATTTATCTTGCTAATAGCCTTACCTTCTGCTGAAGCTCTGTCCAGCATGCTGATCTGATTTGGGCTGTCTTCCAGCGCCTATACCAACTTGAGTTATTTGTTGAGTTGGGAAAAACATCAATTTTCAAAGGAGATGGAATTCTTGGAACACATAATAGGTCAGTGGGGAGGATGCATTGTTCCAGGTAAGGTGGAAGAAATATTGTACTTGGGAAGCTCCCCTGTAATGATGAAAGGCAGTATGGTGTAGGGGGATAGAGTACTGATCTTAGAGTCAGGAAGAGCTGAATTTGAATCCCGTCTCAGAAGTTTATTTCATTGGCAAGTCTTAGGTTTTTTTATGTTTAAAATGGGGAGGGGGAGGTTGGAGAAGTTGGTCTCAGATGGTCCTTTCCAAGTCTAAATCTATGATCTGTCTTGTTAATAATAGCACCCACTTCATAGAGATGTTACAAAATTCAAATAAGGATGTTAAATGGAGGTACTGGCCAGTGAGGGTCCAGGCCTTGGAGCATGCTCAGATTTTACCTCACTAGCAGATTATATAGCACATGTATAGATATTCCCCTCCTGGTTCCAAGCCAGCATATCAAATTTTGGAAGCCTGTTCCCTACAGCGTGTGGGTAAGGGGCTTGCACTAAATAATGATGAAAAGTCTTCTAAAGTCAAAAGAACAGATTACTCAGGAGTGGCTGAGTTGGAATGGGTACACATACAAAAGTTGTAACCTACCAGTGTCTCAGTCTCTTTCCCTTCTCTCACCTGGGAGAGAGGCAGGGACTACTAGGAGCTGCTAGGTCAGGGAGGGGCAGCCGACTGCATTCTCCCACCCAGCTGTCTTGTGTATGAGCACATGCGGCCCATATTTCCTTTGTGTTTCTTTTTTTTTCCTTTCATTTTTGAATGAATATTTGGCCTTGGTGACTCTGAGTTCAGGAGATGAAGAGGTCCCATCAGAAGTCCCACTAGTGTCTGAAGGAGGCAGCAATGCCCACTAGAGAAATGCTGTTCCACAACAGAGAAAGCACCTGTGGACAGATGTGGAAAGACAATCAGCTGTCAGTGACTTCGGGGATCATGATCCCTTTTGATGGAGAGAAATGCTAGCTATGGACTCTAGATGGGCACTAATCTCGGAGCCTACCCAAGAATTACTCTTAAGGGGAACTTCATGAGACTTCCACAAAGGAAGAAAAAGAGTCCAGTGTGAGACTTTATCCCTTTGGCCATACATGTATGGATACCTTCTATGTGGGTCCCCTTTGAATCTTTATTTTTACCAGCATGCAGGTCCCCCTTAGATTCTTTATCAATATTTATATGTGTTCATTATCAGTTATTTTATCTAATCAACTTTTGCCTGAGAATGGATCATTATCTAAGATCCTGAGTGATCTTGACCTATAATAACCTTTGACCTATAATAACCTGTACCTGCCCCAGCCTCTCAGGGATGTCTGATAGAACCCTAAGCCTAGTAGCAATTTCCCCTCTGGGGACCCAAACCACCTATGCCCAAATGGGGCAATACACACTTAAAGCACGTTGCAAACCCAAAAAGTGTCATAAAAATATGATCTATTTTGTTGACAAAAGACTTGAAGTGATTCTTCAGTTTTGTTGAATAATACTTCATTAGCCACAGGCTTTCTGCTCAGATAGTCTCCTCACCCAGGTCTACACAAACTTGCTGTCCTGCATCACAGGTGGAGATTGAAGTGGTCCTCCACTAATAATCCTGAATACTATTGGAGGGACAAAAAGTTTCAGGGTCACTTGTTCTTGCTGAGTGAGCACATTTGTAAAATTCCCAGGGGTTCTAAAGTCCTCCAATCAATCAATTAAGAAGCAATCAACAAGCATTTCTCAAATGATTGCTATGTCTTAGGCACTGTGCTAAATGCTGGCAATAGAAATAATGAAGCAAGATACTGTCTGCCCTCAGGGAGTTTACTGTCTAATGGGGGGAAAGACACTGTATAAAGGGAAGCTGGAAAATGACTGCAAAGAGTGAGGTTCCAGGTAATTTTATGACGGAGTATACTGGCAGTTGGAGGAATCAGGAAAGGCTTTGTGTAGAAAGTGGCACAATAATTTAGGGATATGCAGCACCTGATTACTGGGAAGTTCAACCCTGAGGATAAAGAACAAGTGATGCCCTGGGAAGAATGCAGTCATAGAAACATATATTTCAAGCTGTAAGGGACCTCTGAGGCTACCTGGTCCAACCCCCTCATTTTACAGATAAGGAAACTGAAGCATGGGGAGAAGTGGCTTGGTCAGTGAGGTATTAAGGGACAGAGGCAGAATTTGAACCCATATCCTCTGACTCAAATACAGTGTTCTTTTCATTGTACCTTCTTTATGCTCAAGTAGCAGTCCATATGGGACTAGTGGCAAGGTGGATCTATGTAAGGGAAAGTGGGGAAGGGAATTAAGTACCTCCTATATGTCAGGCAGTATGCTAAGTGCTTTACAAATATTATTTCCCCTGATCCACACAGCAGCCCTGCAAGTGAAGTGTTTTTATTATCCTCCTAGTTGAGTGAGCTAAGGCAGCTAGGTTTGCCTCAGTTTCCTCATCTGGAAAATGAACTGGAGAATGAAATTGCAAACCACTCCCATGTCTTTGCTAAGAAAACACCAATGGGGTCATGAAGAGTCAAACAGGACTGAAATGATTGAACAACAAAAACTGAGGCAAACAGAGGTTAAGTGAATTGCTCAGGATCACACAGCTAATGAATGTCTGCAGCTGGACATGAACTCAGTTCTTGCTGACTCCAGGCCCAGTGTCCTATCCACTGCACTACCTAGCTGACTCTATTGAGACTCCCTGGTCACAGATCTCCCTATTTCTTTTTTTTTAATAAAACAAAATCCCTTTTTATTTTTAGTTTACCTCATTCATTTCCACGAGATTTTGAGTTACAAATTTTCTCCCCATCTTTCCCCTACCCACCACCCCAAAACAGCAATCCCACTATATATCCCCTCCCCCAATCTTCATACCTAGCAGGGGTAGTCAGACACCAAACCTCACCCTCCAAACTGAATAGGCTCCCCCATGTTGAGTATTACGTCATAGGTTGGAAATAAGGAAGAATGCTAAATGGACCATAGAAGCTTCAGAGGGATGCTACTGAGGCAAGGTACAGAATGAATGCAGGTAGATTGGTAGCTACCTAAACCATGGATCTTTCGTTACTAACACGTCCAGTCAAGCCTTCTAAAATTGACTGACAAGGGCAAGTGTATTCCAAGACAGATCCTGGTTTAGGGTCCTGAAAAAGCTAGCATGTTCTACCACTAACTTTTCCTCCTGCTATGATTTAATAAGTCAAGTGGTTTGAAGTTTCATACCAATGTTGTTCAGTCATTTCAGTTGTGTCTGACTTTTCCTGACCCTATTTGGGGTTTTCTTGGCAAAGATACTGGAGTGGTTTGCCATTTCCGTTTCTAGTTCACTTTACAGATGAGGAAACTGAGGCAAACAGTGTGAAGTGACTTGTCCAGGGTCACACAGCTAGTAAGTACCTGAGGCCAGATTTGAACTCATGGAGATGAGTCTCCCTGATTCCAAGCCCAGTGCTCTATCCACTGTGTTACCTAGTTGCCCTTATTCATATCAATAAGAGATATCAAAAATCTCCTTGAGCTCCTGAAGGTAACCTCCCACATTGTCATAAAATAGGGAGTTGTTCTCTATGAGGTCAGGGTGGCCCCTTCTGGCAATCAGTCCTGATAAGTTAAATACCCCAAATGCTACCTTGGCTTGGTATGTGAGAAGTCTATTGTGTGTATATGAAGGGGGGAGAGTCATAGGATCATAGATTTAGAACTATAAAGGATCTTAGAGGACATTGAGTACACACATACACACACACAATTTTACAGCAAAAAGAACTGATTAAGTGACTTATCCAGGTCACACAGCTAATAAGTGCAGGATCTGAACCCAGATCTTTCTTATTCTAAATCTAGTGCCCTAACTACTACACCATCTTGTCTCTCAAGGTGGAAGGGCATGAACAGCCAATCAACAAATATCTATTTGTGTTTACTATGTGCCAGGAACTGTGCTAAGTGCTGGGGATACAAAGAAAGGTAAAAATATGGTCCCTGCATTTGAAAAATTAACATTTTATTGGGGAGAAGAAGAAAACATGCAAATAACTGTATGTACAAGATAGATAGATAGATAGATGCACATATTATCTGTATATGTATATATATTATATAATAAAGTATATATCATATATAATACATATATTTAGTATGTTAATACTACATGGTACTCCCCCTTTCTGAGCCTCCCTTGTCCAGTGCTCTTGTTCTCTCCCCACCAATGCCTCTATAAAAACCTTTTCCACATCCTTCATTTGCCCTAAGCTGGGAAATGACTGATAGCTTATCATGACACCCCACAAAGAAATTTAATTTTAATCATGGCGAGAAAATCTCAAGTACTAAGCCTACTAGAAGAACTGGTGAGTCTTGACATTTTCACTATAAATACGTATAATATATTATTATAATCTTATAACATTATATATGATATATAGTAATGTGTTACTATATACATCACTATTGTATATATTACATATTATTTATGTGCACATATAGTAAATGGAAGGCAGTACCAGTGGGGAAGAGGAGTGTGGAAAAGACCTCCTTGCAAAAAGGTTAAATCTGAGCAGAATCCTGAAGAAAGCCAGGGAAGCCAGCATGTCCTGCTTTGTGCCAGAAATCTTGGGAGGTCTTTCATCCTCTCAGTGAACTGATCTAAGGAACTCCCTGTGCCACTGGTGGCTGGGGCAGCTGACTTTCCTTGCTTCCAGAGTCATTCATCTCCTTCTGTCAAGGCCCAGAGCATAGCCAGTTCTTTTGTGGTCTGGGCCAACAACTGTTGTTGGATCTCCATGTTCTAAGCCCGCAGGTCCAGAGCCTTATCCACTGTGGGCCCTGGAGGGCCTCATGTGGCTTGGTCATTGTCTGAGCCAAGAACAAGGGCTTATTTTTTAAGACAAGAATGTTGGGTCCTTATTCTTTATGGAGGGCAGCAAGGGAGTGGGAGCTGACACATATTGAGTTATTAGAGGCATCAGATGGGCTGAGAAGGAGAACACAACCCATCTGGGGACCAGGGGAGAAGGGTGTGGCCTAAACTGAGATCCAAATGGGGCCAAAGACAGGAGTTCACAAAGACAAATGATCCACAGTACCTAGGCAAGAAGCTGTAAAATGAGTTTGAGAGCAAAAAGTCCAATGGGGAGAAATCTGTATAAAGCAAAGGAAAACCACTTGGAATGGGGTGGGGGGAAGTGTAAAGCATCCGCAACTTACAATTTGTCTCATGAAAAGAATAAGCCCCCAACAAATGTCCTTTTATGTCAACTGGGCACTTAACCATGTCTCTTCTTGGCTCCTGAATAATAAAAATAATCCTGAATGACATAAACAAGGTTGGCTCTTGCACAAGCTTGGGCCTGGACACAGGCTGCTCCAGTATATACAGCTAGTTAGGTAGGACTGGTTTTGGGACTAGAACCCAGGCCTCCTGCCTCCCAAGTCAATGCTGTTTCCACTGTCTCCCTGACAGTGCTCCTGTTTTATCATTAGGCAATGTACATTTCCCTCGTTAGGTTATTTCTTCCTTTTCTCTCCCATTCTCATGCTTTAGGGTAAATACCTTGTCAATGTGGTCTGAAGCACAGCAGTGACTTCCACCTAACTGGGATCAAAGTTCAGTCAAAGTGGTCAGTTTCAGCTCTGAGCAAAATTAAAAGTAGGTGAAATTCATTTTTAGTGGTCCCAATCCCCTCTTCAGTGTGTTCAACCTTCCCTAATGGCATTCCCCCTTTCCTCAGCCTCAGTTCCCCAGTGCTCTCATTCTCTCTGCTCAACACTTTTATCAAAGTCTTTTCCGCAGCCTTCACTTGCCCTAAACTGGAACTGACTGATAGCTTATCATGACACCTCCACAAAGGGACTTCATTTTAATCATGATGAGAAAGTCTCAAGTAGTCAGCCTACTAGAAGAACAGAATCATATCTGTCTGGACATTTTCACCACAAATGAAACGTAGGAAAAAAAAAGAAGGAAGTTGGAGAAGCAAAGACAGGCACTGATGGAGTTGTTTTTAAAAGGTACCCAAAGGCAACAAGAAACATGATTTTATGGGATATTTGGACATTTTTTAGTATAGCGCTCATAATGAGTATTTGCAAATATACCGTGATGAAAATAATTGTAGCCTATGGGTCAACATGGTTTGCAGAGAATGAAGAACTAAAGACATTCTACAAAGATCTCAAGAAGATCCTCTTTTAAATTGTCATATACTTTGATACTCAGTGTTAACGCAAAGGTGGTAAGAGGTAATAAAGGTGGTAATCATCTAATAATAAATGAGTTTAGGAAAAAATAGATCAGAAAGTATCGGAAAGAAAGAATGAGAAGTCAAAAACATATAGACAATCCAGAAGTTTTGTGCATCTTGATCATGACTACTTTCTTTGAGAAAAACAATCTGTAGGTACTAGACAGGGTAGATACTAATAACAGAAGGAAGGAAGGAAGGGAGAGAGGGAGAGAGGGAGAGAGGAAGAAAAAGAAAGAAAGAGAGAAAAGAAGAAAGAAAAAAAAAGAAAGAAAAAGAAAGGAAGAAAGAAAGAAAAAGAAAGGAAGGAAGAAGGAAAGAAAGAAAGAAAAGGTGATTATGTTACAGCCATGCATAGCTCATCACTAATGTGGAAGTCTTCCCTGAATCTGGATTAGGTAAAAACTAGAATAATAATAAAAGAAATATATGACATAAAATTGAAATTACTTAATCCTGAATTATTTATGCAAGTAATTGATAATGAAAAATGAATAATGAATAGCAGGAATTATATAGACATTGATTATACTCACTCTAATCTGTATCTTCTGCTCCCATAGAACAAAATACCCTTTTCAAGTTAAGCTCATCAACATGTTAATTCAAGCCTTGACTGACACCACTTCCCTCACCCTCCTCTCCCCTCTGATTGGAGGGCTGGATGATGAAGTACCAAACTCCTGACTTTTGGGCTCATTCCATTCTGCATCTGCTCCTCTCCTTGGTTTCAACTCCACAGAACAAGATGTCCCCACATTGGGTTACCCATGGTCTTCCCTCCCCAGTTCCCTGACTTATTTTGTGTGTTGTCTCCTCCCATTAGATTGTAAAGTCCTTGAGGGCAGGAACTGTCTTTCTTTTTTATTGTAATCCCACTGCTAATGACACCTTCTTGGCATCATTGGTCATCTTCAAGAACTAAGGGCAAACTACAATCTATGAGTAGTAGTAGTTGCCCTACCGGAGACTCAACAGGCCAGTTCTAAATTGGCAAGGCTACTTCCTTCCTTCCTTCCTTCCTTCCTTCCTTCCTTCCTTCCTTCCTTCCTTCCTTCCTTCCTTCCTTCCTTCTTTCCTTCCTTCCTTCCTTCCTTCTTTCCTTCCTTCCTTCCTTCCTTCCTTCCTTCCTTCCTTTCTTCTTTCCTTCCTTTCCTTCTTCTTTCCTTCCTTCCCTTCTTCTTTCCTTCATTCCCCTCCATCCTTTCTCATTTTTCCCTCTGTTTACGTAGGGAATCATACCTTTACCTGGGTATGATTACCTTACTCTGCCCAAAGAAATATAAATTTTGGTCGCTGAAAACTCATAAGATATCTTAGGGTTTATGGACTAGATTTCTTTTTATCTCTTCCCTACTTATTTATTCTATAATTTAAAAAAAAACCTGAGACAATTAATTCTTTTGCCCCACATAGTTTCATTTATGATTTCTCAAAATATAGCAATGGAAAAGCAGGCTTTGATAAAACTCATTGGGATTCAAATGGAGCTACTTGACTGTGCCTTAAACCCAAATCACTGGCTTCCACTGACTGACCAACAATAGGTCCCAGTCCAAGTCTCACTTGATCATTGTTTGGCTCAGAATGAGTGTAAATAGCAATTTTTTCTGTTTTGACCAGAAACCCTCAGGATCTTCCCCTCCCAGATTTTGGGTTCGTTCGGTTTTGTTTTTTTTTTTTTACTATGTAAAAGAGGCCATTTTTTGCCTCATTTATTACCTATCCTTAATTACTGAATGTGCACTGCCTCAGAGAAACTGAGATCTTGGATCTTGAAAAGGCCAAGTTCTCCCACTCCATCTGGGCCATCTCCAGTTATCCTGATTGATATCTTGCCACTAGCCCCAGATGGCTTCTGAGGAGAAGGTGAGGCTAAAGACTTTGCACAGCCCTGCCTCACTTAAATCCAATTCATCTACAAGTCAAGACGTCACCTTCCTTAGGTCCTTGGTCCTCTTCCAGAAGGACAAATAACAACAAACAACCCCCACCCTTAGCAAAGTACCTGGCACACACTAAATGATTAACAAATGTTTATTATAATGCTTGGATTTTAAGTATTTTATATAGCATAACTATTTTACATAGTTTAAATACTGTAAGACAAGAACCATAGCAAGGAGAGCAAAGCAGCCTAAACTGACTCAGCAAACACTTGACTCACTTGCCATACCAAGAGAAATAACTACCAATGTGCCACTGATTCAGAATATCAACTGGATTGTAAAATGGGACCACGAGCAGTATCTTCCAGTGAAGCAGAGAGAACCAGTAAGTAGTTGCTTTAAATCTTATTTAAAGAAAACTAAGCCAGAGATCTAAGTAAAATCATCCAAGAATTTTTTAAGAACGAAAACAGAAGGAAAGAGAAATATATATATAAAAAGAGAAATATATGTAAGAGTTTTATTTTTTTTTATTTTTTTACCATCAAAAATAACAGAACCACCACACCTGGTATCTAACATGACAGTCCAAAAAGTGATTTTTAAAGGAAGTAGATGCTGAAAAAAACAAAGACTGAAAAAGCAGTCAAATTGAATCAAGTATACATAGAAGAGATCTGTGTTGGAAGCAACACATTTATGAAGACATTGAAAGATTGATCTATGAGGTATCAAAGAAAGGAAAAATATCAAAGGTGTAGAAAAAGAAAAGTGGTATCTTATTAATATAGAAAAAAGTAATGGAGACAGAATAAATACCACCTATGTGTCTATTTTCCCATCTCTACAAAATATTTATAAAACACCTATACATGCATTGAGGACATCTTTGATGATGATATTAGTAGAGAATAGGTGCACAAGTGATACTTTACAATGAACCATATCTTTACTATCATGCCATTGACTAAAAAATGTATAGAATACAAAATCTATACTCTGCTTGTTTGCTGATTGTGAAAAAAGCATTTGATTTGGTAGAGCAAAATGTTACTTAATGGTTCTCTGCTACTGAGGTATCTCCTATACATACATAAAAATTATTCAAGGCTTATTAATAGTCAAAGAATATGAATCAACAGTATTCAAAGGAAAAATTAGAAACTATTAGCAACCATATGAAAGAATATTCTAAAACATTAATAAGAGAAATGCAAATCAAAACAACCCTGAAGTTTTGCCTCATACCCAGTAAATTGTCAAAGATGATAAAATATGGGAATAATCAAAGATAAAGAAGTTGTGGGAAGTTAGATACACTGGTGCATTGCTGGTGAAGATGTGTACAACCATTTTTGAAAAGAAATTCCCTACATACCACAAAGTCTCTCTATACTACAAAACATTCATAGCAACCCTTTTAGTGACAGCAAGAACTGAAAACAAAGTTTTTAGAGAAGAAAACAGAGATGCCTTTTGATCAGAGAATGACTAAACAAATTGCGGTACATGAATATAATGGAATATTACTGTGCCATAAGAAATGATTAATGAAATGAATACAGAGAAGCATGAAGACTTAGGTGAGCTGACACAGAATGAAGTAAGAAGAGCCAAGAAAATAATCTACCTAATAACTACAATAACAAAAAAGAACAGAACAATCACTTTAAAACAATCGGAAATGAAAGTTGTAAAAATCACAAAGATCAAGTGTGATCCCAGAGAAGAGGTAGAAGGTTCACAGGTGTGTAACATAGCATATATTTTCAGACTTTTACTATGTATTGATTGATTTTGCTGATTTTTTTCTCTTATTTTCTTTTTCTTTTAAAAATATTATTATATAGAATGTTACCTGAATGGGTGAAGGGGAGGAATACTGGGAGAAATTTTGGCATTGTAAAAACAAAAGAAATCAATAAAAATTTATTCCATAAAAAAGATTACAAAGTGAAATAAGCAGAAGTATATACAATGACCACAACAGCATAGATAGAAAGATACATAATTATAATGACAAAGCTTAGTTCCAAGAAAGAGAGGAGTAAATTCACCTCTCTCACTTATTTACCAAGGTGGGGGACTCTGGGTGAAAAACATTGCATATGCTATCAGACCCATTTGATGAAGGACGATGAAATGGAGATGATAATTTAAAAAAACCCAAAATATGACAATAAAAAAGTTAAAAAGGAAAAAATGCTCACTGAAAGATGTAACAACAGAAATAATTTGTTCAACACCTCTTTCTTCATGAACATCAAATGAGGCAAAAAATGGGGAGACATTTGTTTATTTACCAAAAATGTTCAACATTGTGATGGAAGAGAATTCGTGTACAGCCCAAATGAAGAGAGATTTTCTGTGAATGGTGAAGTCCTTCAGATATTAACGCTTGTGGATGGCATTGTTCTGGTCGTATCAAGCCCTGGAACATCGCATTCCTACCAGGATAGTTCTATAATCTCTCAAAAAATCTGCATGGAAAAAAAGATCAAGTGGATGAAGAAGGTCTATTGTCCAAATTATGATGTGCAGTTTGAAGGACAATCTAAAGAGCTTTCCATCTGTATTTATATGAGACAGGCAATACAAATAGACAAGAATTTGGTCTTAGAATTAAACAAGTAGAGGAGAGAGGGATAGGTTGTTTTCAGGAAATTGTGAAACTTTTTTTAATGGTCCCTAGTACTTGGAAATAAATTCCAATCTTAAAAATTTTTTTCAATTAAAAAATATTTATTTTCTTTCACTTTTATCTTTCCCCTTACATGAAAAAGAAAGAAAAGGAAAGGAAGAAAAACTCATAATAAACATTCATAGGAAACAAAGACCAATGTTTTTAATACTGATAGTCTACTGGTGTTATGTATGGCTGCAAGACATAGATGCAGGTCAGTCTTCAAAGAACTGAAAATAAATATCACACAGCAAGCAATGGAGAGACACAGGGTAGGTGTGAACAGATTGCAACACATAATCCATTAGGAACTTCAAAGAACTAGAGTTAAAGATGTCATTGGGGAAATGTATGATGTGAGAGAGAAACTAACTGATCATGTGGGAAGGGTGAAGGATGATTGCCCAAATCTTCCTTCAGTATCCTCAACACATCAGAAACAATTGAGGAAGGACTCCAGCAATAGAATGTCCCTCTCCTCTGTTGGCAAACTAATAAGAGAACATGAACAAGATTCTGTACCATTGGAGTTTGGAGTATGCTGGAACCAACTTGAATCTGACTCTCAAGAGTTAATTCTTAAGTTTTCAGTGTGAGAATTTACGTCTTGGAAATTGGCTAATGCTACAAATCAGAGTTTGATTTATTGTTCAGTTGATTGTCTAGCTTAAGAAAGGACAGAGAAAATGTCAGTCTTTCACATTAAAATTAGAAGTGTGTCCTGCTTATAGGTTTTTCTCCAGAGAGCTGATTGTTAATCATTTACCAGCACACTCCTCATTGGGATTGGAGGGGATCTCCAAACTGATGAGATCACAGATCCATTTAAGTATTTGGAGAGAAAGCCTTCAAGTAAAGAGATGAAACTTTTATGGTGGAATGATAGGCATCAGACAGAAGATAGAAGAACACTTGTTGGGGGCAAGTAGTTGGATGAATTTACCTGTACCTCTCCAGTCCTCTGAAACCATGGTTTTTGGATGGTTGTTTACCTGGCTTGATGGGTCTTACTTTATGTCAATTCATACACATTTTCCCAAGTTTCTTTGAATTCTTTATATTTGTCATCTCTTATCATGCAGTACTATTCCCTTATATTAATATACCACAATTTGTCCAGTCATTCCCAATTGCTGAGCAGCCACTCTCCCTTCATTTTTTTGCTAACACAAAACAACAGCTATAGATTTTTACTGAGTAAAAATAGTAAAGAAAAAAGAATAATAGAATATATTAAAAAGAAAAAGGAATAATAGAAAGCTTCTCGCTATAGTCAGCTGACCTACTATCATTAGGATCATTTTAGCTCATTAGGATCATTTTTAAAAGCTCATAGAAATATTTTCTCAGTGTAATTAGAGGCAAGACTCAAGATTTCTCTGTTGTAAGAAGAGCTTATAGGAAAGGGACAATTAACTGAGGCACATAATTGAAGGGTATATAAATATATCCGGTAGTATGCTGAAGTCTTTTACCATTGGGTGCTATTCTGAGTATCTAGGAGTAAAGATAGAATTATGTACAGTTTATACTGAAAATCTTATTTTTAAATACTTTGACCAAGATCTGTAGGGTAAGATATAATGGGCCCTGGAGACCTTTGCAACCTTTGCCAAGATCCCATTCATCATCTGCTTTCCTCCCCCTTCCCCACCAAATCACCATGCTGCCAGTAATATGCCCCCATTTTAAAATGTATGTTAATCATGAGATTGGAGGGAACATTCAGAGACAGCATGACTCCAGTCATTGAGGAGAACAATGCAAAGTTCAAAAATAGTAGTATCTTCTTGTGGAAAAACAATAAACATATAATTTTCAGGTAATTACTATAGTATAATTAGCTCTGCCATTTTTTATGTGCTCAAAAGAAACAGGGGCAGAGATACAACTGTAACTCAGCTTAATACTTAGTCTTTATATGTTCCAAAGTCAAATGAAATTTTTTTTAATTGACTACCAGAAATGTCGAGGGGAGGATGGTGTGAGGCACCAAAGGAGAGTTCTATGTATAATTTATAACAATGAAATGACAGCAAGTATTCTCTGAGCATCTACTATATACATGATATTATGGTTAGGGGCTATTGGAGATGGAGGATACTGAGGAATATAAAACACGGTCTCTGGCTTCATGGAGCTTAGTTCAGTTAGGGAAAGAGAACATGGAAAGTTAAATGACAAATGACAACAGATGTCAAAGGCAGTTCATGATTAATTACCAAATGAGTAGTACATACAGTAAATTCAAAGGAAGGAGAAATCACTACAGGTTGGGATGAGTTGGGAAGCCTTTAAAGAAAGGATGGGAACTGAATTTGCCCTTAAAAAACAGGAAGGATTTGAATGAGCTGAGCAAATGGAGAAACTTATTCTGGTAGAACAGAGAGCAAGATTAACATGAACATGAACTTAGAGTAATTTATGATGCTTTGGTAATGCTATGACCCTGATTTACTGGGTGGAAGAAGGGACAGAATCATAGATATAGAGCTGGAAATGAACTTGGAAGTCCAACACCTTCATTTTCCAAATGAAGAAATAAAGACAGAGAAAGGGGTAAATTATGTTGATACTGCTATATGCCCATGAAGTT
>CM053598.1:122714141-122744692 GCA_028646575.1 Pseudocheirus occidentalis
AGGGGTGCAGGAAGCATTCATTCATCTCAGTAAAGGGACAGGGACAGGGTAGAGAACAAAACAAGGTGGGGGTGCAGGATAGGAAGGAGGGTCATACAATTAACCTCTCACAATTTGCCCGCCATGGAAATGTCCTGTGTAATTACACAGGTACAGCCTATATTGAATTGCTGCTCTTCCCAGTGGGAGTGGGTGACAGGGGAGGAATTGCAAGAATCTAGTATTTAAAACTATACAATTAAATGCAACTGGGAAATAATACATACAGGGACGGGGGCAGGGAGGAGCTCCCTGCCCTGCTAGAAAGCTAGAGAGGTGTTGGAGGAGGGCATAAAAGGGAACAGATTTTGGGAGGGGTCTTACAGTGGGATCAATGTTCTGGGCTGGGGGGTAGGGACAAAAAGGGGAGAAAATTTATAACTCAAAACCTTGTGGAAATGAATGATATAAACAAGAAAATAAATTAAAATAAAAAAAATGAATACTGGATTTCAAATAAGGTCTATTTCAGTGTCACAGGCAAAAGCAGAATATTGAATCTCTTAATAATTTTAAGAGTAGGCTAAAATTGATGCTACAGTAATGAACTGCTATGTATTTTTAATATCATATAATTGTAATAATTTTCCCCTGATTACAAAATTAAAAAGTGAATGCCTGAATTAAGGAACAACTGTATAAATGTTAGTTTGAAATATATTATCCTTGAAAAAGAAGCATCTTTTAGACTGACATCAGGGCTCTTCCCATATTAATAATAAGAATCTCCCTACCTCTGTTCCTTGAAGACCAGAATATCATCGGGAGAGTCAGTCAGCCTGGTAAAGTTCTGAATATGGAGTTCTGGATTTAGAGGCAGAAAGACTTGGGGTCAGATTTTGCTTCTAATGTACTGTGTGGGCATGTCTAGTGGCAAATCTTTTAAATGCTCTGTGCCTCAGTTTCCCCATATGAAAAAAGGGAATAATGATAAAAACACTCTTGGTAGCTTGCTTCACTGTTATCATGAGGCTCAGATGATAAATATATGTAAAACCCTTTATTGCAAAATACTTTATAATCAGAAATCACACATAAGGCAAGGGCTTACATGGAAGTTAAAAGAAGCAACACAAGGATACTCTCAAGGACTCTCTCTTAAGGACTCTGGAATTGATTATGAGACATGGAAGACACTGGCACAGGACCACCCAGCATGGAGTGCCTGCATTGAAGATGGCACCATACTCTGTGAGTAAAGCAGTAGCTCAAAAGAAACATGAGGTGCACACAATCTCCACTCTAAATGTTCCTATGGACTATTTGTGCCTGACCTGTGGTAGAGCTTTCAGAGCTCATATTGGCCTGATCAGCCACAGTTGGACCCACTATACCTTGACCCCAACATAGTGATGTCATTTGGGTCCTCTTTGAGGACAAAGGACAAGAACCAGCCAATCAACTTTGTAAGTATTAATTATTATTGTCATGCCCCCTTCTCCCCCCAAAAAACTACCATAATAGTTGAAAAGTCTTCCATCCCAAGACTTAATACAAATATGATATTAAGGCAAAAAGCCTTTTATCTCTCCCTTATTCCTTCCTCTATTCCTATCTAAGAAAATCATAGACCAAAAGGTGATGTAAGTATCATAGAAAATGGAAGAAGAAAATGGAAGTATCTAGAGCAGGGGCTCTTAATCAGGAGTCTAGGAACTTTTTAAAAAAAACTTTTAATGCATTGATTAGATGTAATTTATGTTTTTGCATTGCCATAATTTCTTCCAGCATCCCAGAGAGCTATTCCATATAAAAATTATTTTTAAAAAAGGAAAAAAATTAGCATAATTGATCAATACATTGAAAAAATATGAAAATATGTGCAATGTGCCACACTCGTGGATCTCCTACTTGTGCAAAGGAGCTGTCTTCTCATATCTCTTCTTTTGGGACATGCTTGTTCTTTGTGATTTCACAACATTCACTTTTTATCATTTTATGGTAACACTTCTTTGCATTTAATTTGTGGTTGTTATTGTGTATAATGTTGTTTTCTTGGGTCTGCTTACTTTATACTGCATCAGTTCAGGTAGATCTTTCCATACTTCTCTGTATTCATCATATTCTTCACTTTGATAACTGTATTTCAGTATCATTGGTTTCCTTTGCAATCCTCTTGTTTTATTTTGTGCATTTAAAACATTATTCTAAGGAGTCCCATAAGCTTCACCAGACTCACAAAATGGTCCAAGGCACAAAAAAAGTTGAAGGGCCCCTAATCTAAGCTGGGTTTAGTTGAAATCTCTACTGCTGGGGAAGTTAAGTTTGTTGGATCAACTGAGCTTGGGAGTTCTGGCCTGCAGTGGACTAAAGCCATTCTGGTGTGTGAACTGTCCGGTGAGTTCCCAGAAGTTGAAGGGGAGGGAATTTGGGAAGGAGCACCACTAGGGTTCCTAAGGAACCAACCCTGGTAGGAAACAGAGCAGTTCAAAGTTCCTCTGACAATTAGTAGTAAGATGGTGTGTGAATAGCTGCTACCCTTCCTGCCTGAGCCCAATAGGGAGACGCAGTCTCAAAAAAATAGTTTTTAAGTCTAGAAGATAGCCATAAAAATGGTAAGGGGACTGGAACCCATGTCATATGAAAACTGGTTGAAGGATCATGGCCTATTTAGCCTGGAGAATAGGTGTGGGGAATCCATAATAATTGTATTTAAACATTTGGGAAAAACATGTGGAAAAATGTCACATAGAAAAGGAACTTGAGATTTTTTTTTTTGCTTTGTCCCAGAAGACAGGCTTAGAAGCATAAATTTTAATGAAAAGGATTTAAGTTCAATATAAGGAAAGACTTCCTGTCAATTAGAGCCACCCAGAAGTGAAACAGGCTGTTTCAGGAGGTAGTGGGTTTTCTATCAACAAAGGTCTTTACGAGGATGCTGGTTGTTGATGACATGTTGTAAGAGAGAGTCTACTCTGGAGACAGATTGGACTAGAATTGGCCTTTAAAGTCTCCTCTAACTCTTGTGATTCAATGAAGAGAATTCTCCAGAAATTGCTGAGCTTCCAACAGTTCTGCGTGCCCATAATGCCCTAAGATTCTCATTCCTTTCTAAGTTTGGTAAGCATAGATTGTGCATACAATACATGAATAGATAAGTAGAAATCTTAGCTGGACTGAGTCTGTGTTCATATGTATGCTAGAACTGAGGAAACTTCTAAACAAAGAGAATTCTATAAGATAATTGAATTTGAAAACTCAGTGTTGTGTTCTTAATACTGTCCTATTTGACTAGCTTAGCCAATATTTTATGAATGATACTGCCATTTGTCAATAAAGACCACTGACTGGATTGAAGTAAAATAATTATGCCATTATCCAGAGCTGTAATTAGGAAGGATTAGTCAATGCCAGCTGCCAAAATGTGTGGCTGGGAGGTTGGGGGGATTGGGAAGGGGCATTATTCTTTTTCATCTCCTTGTGGTTTAGAATCCAATATCTCCATACCTCAAGGTCTTCTGACTGGCCATTGTAACCCTCAGAGGTTATAATGGAAGAAAGTGGCCCCAGAGAAGATGAGGGAGCATGGTTGCTGGCAATAGAGGGTTGGGAGAGCAGGAATAGTGTCCAGTAGCCTATCTCACCTCACAAATATGACAACAGGAGGACCACCTCAAGGAAAACTATCCTTCCTTCCCCACCCCCACCCCCACCCCTTTAGGCACAGGCTAGACCTGCTAGGGCTTGATCTCTCCCATCCACTCTCATTTGTCCCAAGATGCCACGATTCTACTTTTATCTACGTCAGTCCTGTCAAATTCAAATAGGAATAAGACCCTTAAGCCACATACAGGAATGCCTGTGGATATATGTTGCCTTAGAAAACCACATACTAACTTAAGCTATGTTCTGTTGTAGTTTTATTTGTTTTGTTAAATATTTTCCAATTATATTTTAATCTGGTTCAAGCTTTATTTGCCAGTGTTGTGGGGCACATACTTGCAGGCTAACTGTGTATTTGACACATCTGATCTGCATAATGTTCTTGCATGATTGGGGAAGGGAAAAAGGAATCTGTGATGATATTTGACTGGAAGGGAATCTTACTGATGTGCCATGTTCTAGACTGGTTTTTGTTTTTGAGCTTTGTGTGAAGTTTTCTCAAAACAGGATCCAGTTAATGTGAACTCCTCTTTACTGATAAGCTGAACCCTGTGTTGACTCCAAACAAGTGCCCAAGTACTTAAAAATTTCATCATCCTTATTTGTGAGGGTTTTGTTGCTTTTTCATTCTATTTCCTTTTGCTTACATTACCTGCCTAGCAGGTTTACCTTGGACAAGTCATTTGACTTCCTCATTTGTCATTTGGGAATGATAATGACCAGAGATCAAGTGAGATAATGTAAATAATTGGCTTTGGAAGTCTAATGTAAGAGGAGGGATGTGGTTTCCTCCTAGTTCTATTGATGTGATAGAAGATGATGATGATGTATTAACGTATCAACAAGGTGTTAACACCCAGTGACCCCTTCAACTAAGTATGAATATCCTTAAAAGATAGGTCAAGAATAAGTTTGAAGGGACTTTTAACAAGAGCCTGTAGTAGAAGAGTAATCTGGCTCCTGAGAGGAGATTGCTTTGGGGAAGAAAGAGGGTATTTCTCTCTCCTCTCCTGCACACCTGAGCAGCCATCCAGCCATGCCATCCAGCAGTAGAGTTATTTCCTGAGAAAACCAGGATGGAGATTTATCAAGCAGTTACAGAATAAGTTCTAGAGAATTAGAATAGCAGAGGGGAAAGAGACGCATACTGCATTGGATACAGAGAGGCAATCGCTCAAGTCTGGAAGTAACTTCAAGGAGTGGGAGCACTGACAGCTAAGAAAGGTGATGTCTATGAATTTCAGAAAGAATTGTACTAATAATCAAGGACTGAGCTAAAAAGATAAGCAGACCCTCAAAGCCTAGCTAAGAAGCCCATTCAGCAGAGACACTAAGCCTACTAGAGAGCTTTGTGACAATCTCACTAGGAGAGAAAGGACATAAAAGCTGTACAGTTTGGGAGCAGTGAGTGATCTTGGTTATATCTGATCTCTATATATGTGTCTCACTACCATTGTATTCTAACCTTGTGCCGACTCTTCTCGTGGATGTTAGATGTATTCTGGGAAGAGTAAACCTCAGGTTGATGAGAGCAGTGTTTTGAATCTACTGTTTATACTATGCCATTTTAGCAATTTCATTAAAGGCTAATTGTTTCTACTGTAAATGAGAAGTATGAGCCATAGTGTTAGTAATAGGTAAGCACAAGGTACCTTAGAACCTCTGAGAATAACAGACCCTTTGAAATCCAACTTGTTAATATGAGTACAAGTTGATGGAATATCCCAGAGGAGATGCTGCACTTAAAATACCATATATAAAATCAGCAATTGTTACCAGTTAGCTATCTATAAAATAAGGGTAATGATACTGGTACTATCAATCTCACACAGTTGTTTTGAACATAAAATGATTGTGTCTAGAGACTAAGATTTGTTGCTGGGCAAAATACAGCACCAAAACAGTCACCTTTGCTGCTGACAAATATACACAATAAAGGTAAGAATGATATCTAAGTGGGTAGAGAATACTGACTTTGCCTCCCCAGGTTACCTCTTCTTTTGGCTCAAATTCATTCGAAGGTAAACTGGGGAGGAACTTGTAAGTATCTAAAAGAAAGTGCAAATGTTTTTTAGTTATATGTAACAAAGGCTTTGATATCTGTTCAGACATAAATATAGAAAAAGAAAGTTCCAATCTTAGCCCAAGGTAATTCTTCTTGGTTTTTCTTAGATGCAAATGGAGCTATGACTAAAAATCTATCAGCCTGTTCTTATCATGGAGAGGTTCTAGTCACTATACCCTAGCAAACTAAAAGTGAGATGTCTTAGCCGGTTCAAAAGAGATGATTTCCAAAAGATAGTAACCAGCACTGCCCATACCTGCAAGAATTCAGCAGAAACTATTAAAGGTACGAGATGTAGGGAAATACACAATTAACAATTATAACTGTGAACATAAATGGAATGAACTCATCCATAAAAGAGAAGAAAGACAAATGGATTAGAAACCAGAATCCTACAATATGTTGTTTATAAGAGACACACTGGAAACAGAAACACACTGAATTAAAATAAGGGGCTGGAACAGAATTTATTATGCTTTAACTGAAGTGAAAAAAGGCAGGGATAGCAATCATGATCTTAGACAAAACAAAAGCAAAAAAGACCTAATTTAAAAAGATAATAAGGGAAAAAACATTTTGTTTTTTCATAGAAATTGATAGAAAATGAATTAATATTAATTCTGAACATATGTGCGCCAAAAAGTTAAAGGAATTATAATAGAAAATAGATGGCAAAACTATACTAATGGGGGAACCTCAATTTACATCTCTCAAATTTAGATAAATCTAACCGTAACATAAACCAGAAAGAAGTTAAGTAGATACGCAGAATTTTAGAAATGTTAGATATGATAAACATTTGGAGAATATTTAATGGGAATAAAAATTCATTTAATTATATACATATATATGTATATGTATGTATTTATGTATGTATGTATATTTTCCTTCAGCTGTACATGGCACCTTTATAAAAATTGATCATGTATTAAGGCACAAAACTTCACAAACAAATGCAGAAAGGAAGAAATATTAAGTGAATTCTTTTCAGAACGTAAGAAAAATACATTCAATATGGAGCCTTTGAAACATAGATTAAAAAATAATTGGAAACTAAATAATCTATTCTAAAGAATGAATAGATCGAAGAACAAGTCATAGATACAATTTAAAAATTTCATTAAAGATAACAACAATGATACAGCATACCAAAATTTGTGGGATGTAGCCAAAGCAGTTGTAACGGCAAGCAAAGTAAGTTTTTTTTTTTTTTGCTGTTTTTCTGGATTGAGTTTTAGCCAATCAAGTGCCTTGATTGAGTCTTGCCTTTTTTGAATCAAGAGTCTTTGGTTGGAAAAAGTATATATCATATTGCTTGGAGGGAGAGGACAGAGTAGAGAGAGGAACAGGGCTGAGAGAGAAGAGAGAGCGAGCAGGCTAGGGGAACTTGCTTGTGGGGAGGCCAAACAGAAAAAATGTTTGTGATGCCAGCACTCTGTCTGTTGTTCTGTGCTAATTTCTCAGACAGAAGCCTTCTCTGTTGGTCTTTAAATGACCATATTTTCCCCTGGAACATTATACTAAATTTTGCTGGGTAGGTGATTCTTGGTTTTAGTCCTAGCTCCCTTGATCTCCAGAATATCATATTCCAGGCTCTTAAATCCCTTAATGTAGAAGCTGCTAGATCCTGGGTTATCCTGATTGCATTTCCACAGTATTCAGATTGTTTCTTCTTGGCATCTTGTAATCTTTTCTCCTTGATCTGGGAGCTCTGGAACCTGGCTATAATATTTCTAGGAGTTTTCTTTTGGGGATCTTTTTCAAATGGTGATTGGAGAATTCCTTCAAGTTCTATTTTGCCCTCTGGTTCTAAAATATCTGGGCAATTTTCCTTGAAAATTTCTTGAAGGATGATTTCTAGGTTCTTTTGTTGATCATGACTTTCAGGTAGATCAATAATTTTTTAATTATCTCTCCTAGGTCTTTTTTCCAAGTCAGTGCTTTTTGCAATGAGATATTTCACATTGCCTTTTATTTTTTCATTTCATTCATTTGTTTTTTCATTTTCATGGCAAATTCGACTTTTTTAGGCATTCTTCTCCTCGTGGGCTTTTTGGTCCTCTTTTGCCATTTGAGTTAATCTATTTTTTTTAGGTGTTATTTTCTTCAGTCAGGTTGTTGACTCTCTTTTCATGATTTTCTTGCAACATTCTCATTTCTCTTCCCAATTTTTCATCCACTTCTCTTATTTGGTTTTCAAAATCCTTCTTAATCTCCTCTATGGCTTGTAACCAGTTCATATTTTTCTTCGAAGCTTTTGCTGCAGGAGTTCTAACTGTGTCATCTTCCTGCTGTTCCATGCTTTGATCCTTTTGTCCCCAAAAAAAGTAATAGAAAGTTGGATTGCTGGGCTTGCTTTTCTTCCTTTGCTTGCTTGTGTTGCCAGTCAATTACTTGACTCAGTAGAACTCTGCTTTCAGAGGGGAGAGCTTTGTCCAAAATCACTGGGGTTTTTGCAGCTGCCAGAGCTATTAAGAAGCCACTGTCTTTGCAAACCCCTCCAGCTTTGGCTCACTGGTCACACACCTCAGGACCACCCCGCCAAGACCACAATCCCAATCTAGGCAAGTTAAGGCAAGAGCACTTAGCCTCTGAATGGTTACTTGGCCCCCCTGCAGTCTGCAAGCCCGAAGCTCTGAAGCAGCCACATAGAGGCTGCTGCAGGGCCACCACTTCCACTGCTTTCTTGCCCTGGGGGCAGAGGCTGGACCTGCTTCTTTTCCCCAAATTTTGCCAAGTTCCAATGACCTTTCACTTTGTCCTTGGCTCTGATGGGTTGATAATTCTGGAAACTGCCACAGCTGCCGGTGATCCACTTTCTGGAGTGCTCCAGCTGCGGCTTGTTCTGGCCACCCTGGGGCTAAAACTGTGGTGGTGCTGGTCTCCACTCCCAGCACTGGGATGAACCCTTCCCATCTGCCTGCCAGGCTGCCTTTAGCGGGAGCTTTATTTCTTTGTCATTTTATGAGTTCTGGAGCTCTAAAATTTGTTTAGAGTCATATTTTATAGGTATTTGAGGTGGTTATGGGGGGAGCTCATGGAGTTCTCATGCTTGTAAGCCACCATCTTGACTCTGCCCCCTGTCTGTTGGTCTTTATGAGTGAATTGAACTGAAGAGCAGATATCTGCCCATGAGGAGGCTTAGCTTAAGTCCCTTTTAAGAGCTGTTAAAGTGAGTTGAGATGATGGTTCTGGTAATGTGTGTAAATATTGTTGTAGCCCTGTTAAGCTTTGTTTTCCTAGAAACAGAAGCTGTGGGAAGGAACCCCTGGAGCTTGCTGTTGGGCAGGAGCTTGGAATGGAGCAGTCCCCATGAGCTGAGATATTGAGCAGGACCAGAGAGCTGCCTATATGTGAATCCAGGAGAGAATCCAGAGTGGTTAGTACACAGAGGAAGAGTCATGGGGTTAGGAAGTCAAACTCGAGTCAAGATAAGAGAAGACTTTATTTGGACACTGTGTATTTATTTAGAAGATTGTGATTTATTGTGACCTAGGGGTGGATGATATTTGTATTTTCTGCTATCCCCTAAAGATGATATGTTGCGCTATGGAAGACCCTGGCCTGGGACTCCTGCTTGTATAAACAAGTATTTGTGGGAATGCTACTAAGTATAATGATATATGTTATGTGCCATATGACATGAGTGTTATATATATATATATATATATATACATATATATATATATATATGTATATACACACATAGATTAGGAGATATGTTTTGCTTAAGGATGTTGCTATAAATGTTATGCTTCATTGGACAATGTTGACTTTGGTTCTGAATAGAGAGTTCATTATACTATGCAATTAGATCCCTAAAATTATTCACAGCAGTAGTCCTCAGGTGTGCTGCTATGATTGGTGTTACAGTAGTTTAGGGGGAAATTTATATCTCTAAAATGCTTGTATCAATAAAAAAGGGAAGGAGAAATTCATCACATTTGGCACGCAATTTAAAAAAACCTAGAAAAGCAATAAATTAAATATCTACAATTAAACATCAAAATAGAAATACAGACTATCAAAGGAGAAATTAATAAGATTAAAAGATTTCTTTATTGTGAATTCCAGTTCCTTTTGAGTGTCTATGGATCTCCTTTGAGCAAAACCAGTAAAACAATCTACACAATAACAGCAATATTATAAGGATGATCGACTGTGAAAGATTGAGTAACTCTGATTAGCACAATCATCCACTGGAACTCCAAAGGACTCATAATGTACAATGATATCAGTCTCCAGATAGAGAACTGACTGATGGTCTCAGAGTGCAAATCGAAGCATATTTTTTTTCTTCTTTCTTTATTTTCCTTGCTTTGGGGGGTGGGTGGGAACATGACTAATATGGAAATATGTTTTGCATGACTTCATATGTGCAATGGTTATCATATTTCTTCCTTCTCAGTGGTTAGGGGGAGGGGCTGGAGGGAGAGAATTTATTTATTTTTTTTTTGCTTTTTTTTTTTGGAGGGCAGTTGGGGTTAAGTAACTTGCCCAAGGTCACACGGCTAGTTTTTTGTGTTAAGTGTCTGAGGCCGTATTTGAACTCAGGTACTCCTGACTCCAGGGCCGGTGCTCTATTCACTGTGCCACCTAGCCGCCCCGGAGGGAGAGAATTTAGAGCCAAAAAGAAAAAGAAAGCTACAAGAACTCTGATCAATAATGTAACAATTTATGGTTCTAGAGGACTGATACACACACACAAATATATAAATATATGTGTGTATACATATATGGCTATATATGTGTATATATGTATATATATATAAACATACACACAAATAGCTATATATATATAGATATAGATATTCCTATAAGCCCTTGAGGGAATTTATTTTGCTTGATTGTGCATATTTGCTACAAGAAATTTATTGGTCTTTTCTTTTTTCTTTTTCATTGGAGTTGGGGTGGGAGGAGGGAAAATAGATTTCTGTGAATTTCAACAAATAAAGAGGGAAGTTGCTACAGATGTGGGATGTTGCATTATTTTTAGATGAAGTCACCATTATTAGTTTTACTTAATTGTTTTACTTTGTTATAAGAGACCTCTCACAAAGTGGGACTGATCTGTAAATATTTATAGTAGAAAAACAAAACATCAATAAAACTTTTTAAAAGGGAGTTTCTTAAATGTGCTCTTTTATTAAAAGCTTAACTTTTAATAGTTTTCTCTGACTAATTAGAGAAAAATTAAACACGTTGGTGAGCTATTGTTTGGAGTGGATGTGCCTCCACTAAAAACTTTGAACTTCTGATAGCTATTCAGTGGACCCCACATATGAGAGGGGATATTCTATGTGTTACAGGAATAACACGTGTAAAGTACTATATAAATATATGAACTTTTTAAATTCTCATACAGCATAAATTGATTGTGTAATCCCTTTAGCAAACAGAGAGATATGGCAGCCAAGGGCAACAATGGCTTTGAAGTACAAAGTCACTTGCATAACTTTTAGGAGGAGGGTAAGTGAAGGTCTCACCATATCACTTCAAAAAATATCAAAAAGTAGTTGAGTAGAAAACAAGCGTGCTGAGAACTTAGCCAGATCATTTGTAGATGAAAGTGGAAGATAATAGAAAACAGAACAGAAATGCTGGCCTTTTTTTTTTTGGTGATATATTTTCATTAATAATGGAATCTTCATTGGAATACCCAGTGTATTATGTGAGACAGAAGTAAGAAAATAAACTTAGCATGGGCAGCTGGATCTAACCAGATATACATAGAAATTCATGTTGAAGATGATAATTTTAAAGGCACTCTGGAATTGGTGCTTAAGCTACTGTTGGGGCAGGGGCAAGGAGGTAAGGAAGAGGGAAAAGATTTTTAAATGAATAAAAAAGCTCATTAATGGTGATTTTAGCAAAATTAAATGGTATTGATTCTTTTTTAAAAAAATATTATGAACTTGACAGTCACCAAGAAATGTGAATATTGTCTATCACATACATTGTTTTAAAAAGTAAACACCACATTTAACATAGTAGTACCAATACCCTTCTTGTTTGTGTCCCTTTCTCAACTCTCTTCTACTCTTTTCTGTGTATTTTCATGTGTTTCATTCATTAATATCCTTTTCTTATCATTATCACTATTCCCCATTTCCCCTCACAAAGTTCCCTGACTCTTTAAATAAAAGCTTTCACTTGTAACAAACAAGTTATAGTCAAGCAAAAGCAAAACTGCTTTGTATTCGTCGTGTCTAGAAATACATGACCTGTTCTGAATCTATAGTCTGTGTATGTGAAGAGATGTGAAATATGTTTCATCATTAGTTTTCTGGAGTTGTAACTGGTCATGACTCTGATCAAAGTTCTTAAATCTTTCAAAGTTGTTTTCCTTTGTGTTGTTGTAGTCACTGTATAAATTGTTCTCCTCTTTCTTCTAATTTCCTTCTATATCAGTTCATACAAGTCTTTCCATGTTTCCTGACTGTTTTTTTCCTCACTTCTTCTTCTTCTTCTTCTTCTTCTTCTTCTTCTTCTTCTTCTTCTTCTTCTTCTTCTTCTTCTTCTTCTTTTTTGCTTTTTCAAGAGGGGAAGGTAGGGCAATTGGGGTTAAATGACTTGCCCAAGGTCACATGGCTAGTTTTTTTGTGTTACATGTCTGAGGCCAGATTTGAACTCAGGTCCTCTTGACTCCAGGGCCAGTGCTCTATTCACCATGCCACCTATCCCCCCCTTCACTTCTTACAGTGTAATAATATTCCAATATATTCATATCCCATAATTTGTTCAGCCACTCCCTCAACTGATGAGAACCACCTTTGTTTTCATTTCTATAGTAGGATAAATAGGCTGCTATAAATATTTTTGTATATATGGGTCTTTTCCATCTGTCTTTAATATCTTTGGGGTATTAAGCCTAATAGTGGTAGTGCTAAGCCAAATGGTATGCAAAGTTTAGCAACTTTCTGGGCATAATTTTGAAGTGAATTATTGGGCCATCTCACAATGTATTAGTAAGCATTCTCACAGTTCCTCTGTTAAGTGTTATTTTTATTTCTGGTCATCTTTGATCAATTCCATATATGTCTTGGATCAGAACTTAATCAGAGAAATTTGCTACAAAGACTTTTACCCATTAACTGTTTCCCATTAACTTCATTGATTTCATTTGTACAAAACCTTTTCAGTTTTATGTAATCAAAAATGTCCATATTATCTCCTGAGATCTTTTCCAGCCCTTGGTAAATCAAAAACACTTCCCCTGTCTATAGGTGTGAAAGGTATCTCATTCATAGATTCTCCAATTTGTTTATAATATGACCCTTTATATCTATGTTGTATATCCATTTGGAATTTATTCTGGTATACGGTATGAGGTGTCAGTCAATATACATTTATTAAGCATCTACTACATACAAGTCACTAACTTAACAATAGGGATACAAAGAATAAACCTAATTACACCTATATTATTTTCCAATTTTCTTAGTAGGTTTGGATTTTATTTTGGCGGTGAGTTTTTTTTTCATAGTGCATCCCTTTTCTCAGTAGCTAGTTTCCCAGGGTTTATCTGACACTGGTACTATGCTCAACTGCTATTGAATTTTTTTTTTTACCTAACCTGCTTCACTGATCAACTTTTCCATTTTTTTAACCAGTCCCAAATACTTTTGATGATTATTTCATTATCTGGTAATCTGGAATGTTAGGCTCTCTTCCTTCCCATTCCTCCTTCCCCCATTATTTCCACTGAAATGCTTGACCTTTTGTTTTTCCAGATAAATTTTATCATTATTTTGCCTACTTCTACAAAGAAATCCTTTGGTAGCTTATTTAAGGTGGAATAGAATAAGTTGATTGATCTAAATACTATTGTCATTTTTATTACATTGTCATGGCCCAATCACAAATAATTAATACATTGCCAATTATTTATCTTCCTTTATATCTGTTGAGAGTTTTTTTTTGCATTATAGTCATATAATTCTTTGTATTTGTCTTGGTGGGTGGACATCTAGACATTCTACACATTTTATAGTTATTTTGAACAGAATTTCTTTTTTCGTTGTTCTTCTGGGTTTTGTTGGTAACATGTAGAAAAGCTTATTAAAACCCAACTTGGTTTTGTCCTCTCTGGAGACACAGTAATCAGCATCCATGGTTTCTTGCTCAGTTTCCTGGTTGTGCAACTAAGGTTTTGGGTCCATCCCTGTCTTCTTCTCTTTGTATAGTCTCCAAATTTCATTGACTTCATTCATTGATGTAACCCTGATAAACTCCAAATGGATATTCTTAATTTTGATGGTAGTCAACTCCCTGTAAAACCCTCAATATTTTTGCTGCTGGTTCTTTCTCTTGCTGTGGTTTTGGAATAGGCTGTGTGGGCACAGTTCTCAGGGTCTCTCCTGCTGTTCTGATGTGGACCACCTGTGCATTGTACTGTTCTTGTCTACCTCCCTCTTTTTTTTTGGAGGGGGAAGGCAGGGAAATTGGGGTTAAGTGACTTGCCAGAGCTCACACAGCTAGTAACTGTCAAGTGTCTGAGGCTAGATTTGAACTTAGGTCCTCCCGACTCCAGTGCCAGTGCTCTATTCACCGTGCCACCTAGCTACCCCATTATTCTTGTCTCTTGCTGTGACTCTGGGGAAGGATTACTGATCCTCTCAATATATTAAAAGAATGAGAGAAAGAAATTACAAGATATTGAGTGAGTTCCCTATGGAGGTTTTATACAGAGACAGTGATGAGAATTGCACAGAACAAGAAGGTGAAGAGAGTTCCTACTTTGCATTGATGAACAAAATATCTAAAATGGTGAGACTGCTGATCCACCAAAGGATAGAATTTGTATGGTAATCACAACACAATAGATCAGATTCACTCATCCTAAATGTACTCTTATTGTCTAGCCCACATCTCTCCCTCTGCTCCACACTGCTATCATGAAGCCCCTCAATGGCGTGTCTTCTTAAAAGAGAAGTCTCCAACTTTTCACTGTGGTTTCCCCAAAGTTTGAGATCCTAGGAATCAGGAATGTGAGCTGAATTGGCCTCTATTCCAACTAGGCAGAGGTGCTGGGATTTCCTTAGGTGCTGGGTCCTGGAATCCAAGTCAGCAAATTATAGAAGTTATTCAAACTTGTAAGCAGGGTGTCTGGGGCCATGCAGAAAGTAATAGCTATTTAGTCAAGTCATGTCAAATGAAAGGGAGAAGGGGATCAATCCAAGAAGCAGTAGATGAGAGCCTGGGATAGAGTGAAGGAAGGCTAAACTTTTCACAGAAGTAGATGAGTTAAATTGGTAGCAGAACAAGAAGACAGAAATGAGGTGTTCAAACTGGTCAGGTGAAAAATTAAGTACTAAGGTAAAGAGCAACAGATAGGAGCATGACATTCATTCTGTGTCTTGATCAGGGTTGGGGGCTAGAAATGAGCATACCATGGGTTGGGGATGGGGACTTTTCATGGTGGCAACTGAACATTTCTTACCTCAAGAACCAGGGAATGCTGTGATCAGAAGGTACCTGCTCAGGGAAGGAACAGGAGCATCAAGTGAATTGTATAGCACTTGGACTCAGTTACCTGAGACATAGGATGCTAAGCCATGTGGGCAAAGGCAGAAGGTAGGGCCCCAATTAAAACCCTGAGTCATTGTACAATTCAATATGGTCTGAGGTGAACTTCTAGTCCACTAGGAAACTAAAAGTGAAAATAAAAATGATACTAGTAAGTAAAATTGGGAATAACAAAATACTTATAACAGTGATGATGATGATCATCATCATTAGAAAAAATCCCTCAAACTCTGATCCATTGTCCATGTCATAGTTGGGGTGAGGCAGAGAAAAAGGAAATGGCAAAGTGAGGAAATGCTGTCCATGGTATTGTACAGCATTAGTACTGTGTGGAAAATGCATCAAGGACCCTGAAGCAGAGGCCAAATGGGCTCTCATAGCCTTGGGAAACATGATGTAAGTGATCCTAAGAACCTAAGAGACATTCAGGGTAGGATAGGGGCTTCAGAAATATTGGGATGATTGGCTTGACTACCATTAGAATACATCAGAAACACCAATATCCTACTGTTATCAATGCAGACAAACCATAGATGTCCCTAGAGTGGACTGAAGATATGAAAGTGTTCATTATGTGTCAGTACTACACCATAACAAAGCTGATTCAAGGGTAGGGGGTTGAAGGAGATGAGCAATCAATCAATCACCCAACTCCACTTAAAGTAACTAACAAAATACTCTCACCCTGACACCTTTATCAGGTAAGCATATCTCCATTGAGTCAAACAACCAATCTAAAATGTTCATCCAACGTAGCTCCACTCACATCCTGTTGGTTTTGTACAACACAGCAAGCTAGTTCAGAATCAGGCACTTAGGTACTTGAGCTGGGAGGAGAAAGAGCAATTCTTGCCTCACTCAGCACCAGGGAAGAGAGTTCTATTTTGTCTGTTTGTGTTTTTTGTATGAAAGCTCAATTCTGGTTCAGTGATGAATTAAAAGGTTTTTCATCACCTTTTTGTAAGCCTAAAGGTTTAACACTTATAATATACTTGCATGTTCTTGTTGTGTATTGGGGAGGATCCTTCAATACATCACTCAAACAGGCTCACCAAATTCCTATGGGGTTGATACTAGGCAGGGCATATTACCCATAGTCTAAGGACTATGCCCTCATTCCTATGTCCTTCCTGTTATACTGAAACAGATCTAACCAGTTATAAGCAAAAATTTTATACGTTTTTTGTGACAGTTATGTGCCAAGTTATACAACCAACATATTACAAACCAGCAAGGCAAGTCAAGCATAAAAAATAACTTCATTCCTAAACCTGTATTAGATAAACAAAGCATAGGTCTCATCACCTCCAATATAGCTTTAGGAAAGCTTAACACTTCTTCACCAAAAAGATGTTCTAGTAGATATTTTCAGAGCACAAGACAAACAAATTTTAAAATTTACACAGGTACTTTTGGAACAAACACACCTCACATCACAAAGCAATAGTGAAGGATGGCAATATACATTCTTCACTAGATTGATTGAATGTAACTGAAAGCAATTGATCTCCAGATAGAATCAATGAAATAGCTAAAATCCAAAACTGGTACTAAAAGTCACTCAAAAGGTAATATCCACACGAATACAATCAACAATATGGCCACAAAGAAGAGCTGAACAGATGGTTGAGTCTTACAGATTGGTTTATAGAAACCGAGGTTATGATAGGACCAGGGTTTCCCTTTCCTATACAACAAGGATTCTCTTTTCCTAAAAGGCAACCAAGTAGTCCTTGGGGCTTAATTGGCCCTTGCCTCTCTAAATGTAAGCTTACTGTTAACCTTAGGGCATAAAAAGTCACACGTAGTTGAAGTCCCTCCTATTTGGTGAATTTCTAAAGACCACCAGTTACTATGCTTTGTTCTGCTACCAGAAACATTTTCGCATGAAGAAGAAGAAAGAAACTGATTCCAAACAAGCTAATGGATGCTCTATCCTTATTAAGTACTCTTGTTTTTTTAGAGCCAAGTAAACCTTTTTTAAAAATTAGCTCAAAGGTGTTTTTCTTTATAGTGGTGTTATTTTAGGAATTGCTCTAATTCTGCTCACTTCACTCTGCATCAGGTCATAAAGGTTCATAAAGGTTTTCTCTGAAACTGTCCACTTTGTTATCTTGTGGTGTAAAAATATTCTATATACACTATAATTTGTTTAGTCATTCCCTAATAGGTAGACACATCTTAGTTTCTGATTATTAGCTATTACAAAAAGATTTGCTCTAAATATTTTTTGGTGCATTTGGGTTCTTTTCTTTTTTCTTTGTTCTCTTTGACTTCCAAAGACCCTTGAGAATACAGCAAATAAACTGTATAATAAGGAGAGTATCATAAAGGAAAGAAGTGTTGCCTACAACTGCTAAGATACAACATTGATCCCTAACAATCTGAGAACTCCTTTAATAGTCTTGCATCATACTCTTGACCTCCAAACTACATGGACTGAAAAGCTTTCAAAGTATAGAGAGACCAAGCATAAGAAATTGAAATCATGGGAAACAAGACGGGGTACATGTTACTGAGGTTCTCCTGTCTGCTATTAGTTGTTCAAAAGATGCTTTCAGAGAGAAATCTTATATCCTAATACTCTTATTCAATTATAAGAAGCAGTTGTTTTATTAACCAGTGCAACAATTTGCAGAACATTAAATAGACAAAAAAGAGATAGTTGAATAATGACTTGTCTTCAGATTATTTCTATCTGAACTTCATCTGAAAAATCAGAGCTACTAGTAATAATAATAATAATATAATAATAAAGTAATAAGGGTGGAGCCAAGATGACAGAGTAGAAACAGACCTTCTGTGTGGCTTTGCCTTCCACCTCCTCCAACACATGTAAAAATGGAATGGACTCTAAACAAACTTTAGAGCTACAGAACCCACAAAGTGACAGAGAGAAACAAATCTCCCACTAAAGGAAGCCCAGCAGGATGGCAGGAAGGGTCCATCGCAGCATGCTGGGAGCAGAGCCCAGTCCCACCTGAGCCCCAGGTGGGTCCCCAACCAGCCATGGCTGGAGCAAACTTCATGAGAGTAAATCAGCAGCAGCTATAGCAGTTTCCAGACTTTTTAATCCACAAATGCCAAAGACAAAGTAAAAGGTTTGTGTGGACCTTTTTTAGAACGAGGGAGTGCAGTAAGGCTGTTACCCCTGGAACAAGAAGTGACAGAGGCGCAATGGCTGCAGCCACTGCCACATGGCTGCTTGTTGAGATCCTGGCCTGCAGATTATAGGGAGACCAAGCAACCATTCAGAGGGTAATCACTCTTGTTTTAACCTGCTTGGATCCAGATTGCAATCTTAGATGATAGTCCTGGGGTGTGTGACCAGTGAACCAGACCATGTGGGTGTTGTAGAGAGGACACCCATCTAATAGCTCCAGCAGCTGCAAAAACCCCAGCGATTTAGAACACAGCTTTCTTCATTCTGGAAGTAGAGTTTTACCATGGCAAAGAGCTCAAAAGTCTAGTATTTGGCTGCTAATATGAGCAAGCACAGGAAGATCAAATAGATGATAGAATACTTTTTTGGGGACAAAAAGGATCATAACATGGAGCAAAGTCAGAACACCAGCATCAAAAGCATCCAAGAAAAATATGAACTGGTTATAGGCCATGGAGGAGCTCAAGAAGGATTTTTAAAATCAAGTAAGAGAAGTGGAAGAAAAATTGGGAAGAGAAATTAGAATGATGCAAGAAAATCATGAAAAGCAAGTCAACAGCCTGACTATTTAAAATATAGATTAACTAGAATGGCAAAAGAGGCCCAAAAAGCCAATGAGGAGAAGAATGCTTTAAAAAGCCAAATTTGCCAGATGGAAAAGGAATCTCAAAAACTTGCTGAAGAGAATAACTCCTTCAAAATTAGATTGGAGAAAATGGAAGCTAATGACTTTATGAGAAATCAAGATACCATTAAACCGATCCAAACAAATGAAAAAATAGAAGGCAATGTGAAATATCTCATTGGAAAAACCACAGACCTGGAAAATAGATCCAGGAGAGGCTCATTTAAAAATTATTGGTCTACCTGAAAGCCATGATCAAAAAGAGTCTAGACACCATCTTTCAAGCAAAATTGCCTGATATTTTAGAACCAGAGGACAAAATAGAAATTGAAAGAATTCACTGTTCACTTCTTGAAAAAGATCCCAAAAAGAAAACTCATAGGAATATAATAGCCAAATTCCAGAGTTCCCAGGTAAAGGAGAAAATGCTGTAAGCAGTCAGGAAGAAAAATTCGAATATTGTAGAAACACGTTTAGGATAACACAAGATCTAGCAGCTTCTACATTAAGGGACTGAAGGGCTTGGAATATGATATTCCAGAGGTCAAAGGAACTAAGACTAAAACCAAGAATCACCTACCCAGCAAAACTGAGTATAATGCTACAGGGAAAAATATGATCATTCAATGAAATAGAGGACTTTCAAGCATTCTTGATGAAAAAACCAGAGCTGAACAGAAAATTTGACTTTCAAATGCAAGCAAGAAAAACATGAGAAAGTAAACAGGAAAAAGAAATCATAAGGAAATTAATTACAATTGAAGTATTAACATTCCTACACGGAAAAACAATAATTGTAACTCATAAGACTTTTCTCAGTATGAGGATAGCTGAAGGGAATATGTGTGTGTGTATGTGTATATATATATATATGTATAGGAGGATGTATATGTATATAAATATGTATGTAAGTGTGGGCATGTGTATATTCATGTATACATAAACAGAAGGCACAGGATGAGTTGAATATGAAGGAATGATATCTAAAAAATAAAATTAAGAGGTGAGAGGAATTTATTGGGAAAAGAAGAAAAGGAGTGATAGATTAGGGTAAATTATCTCATATAAAAGAGGCAAGAGAAAACCATTACAATGGAGGGAAAGAGCAGGAAGGTGAAAGGGCATGGGACAACCTGATTCTCATTGAATTTGGCCTAAGGAGAGAATAACATACACACTCAATAGGGTATCTTACCCTACAGGAAAATAGGGCAGTAGGTGATAAGAGGGGGAAGGATAGAAGGGAGGGCAGATTGGGGGAGAGGGAAGTTAAAAGCAAACATTTTTGAAAAGGGAGAGGGTCAAAGGAGAAAATAGAATAAATGGGGGGTGGGATAGGATGGAGGGAAATATAGTAAGTCTTTTACAATGTAACTGCTATGGAAATGATTTCGGTAACTACACATGTACAATCTATATTGAATTGCTTATCTTCCCAGTGAGGGCGGGTGAGGAGGGAGGAGGGGAAAAGAATCTGGAACTCAAAGTTTTAAAAACAAATGCTTAAAATTTTGTTTTTTTACATGCAACTAGGAAATAAGATATACAGGTACTGGGGTATAGAAACCCATCTTGCCCTACTAGAAAGTTAGGGGGGTGAAGGGAGAGGATATAAGAGAGAACAGATGGGGGGAGAGGTATTCACTAGCCTTGCTATTTGGGGGTGGGGGTAGGGGTAAGACAGGGAGAGAAAAATGTAACTGAAAATCTTGTGGAAATGAATGTTGAAAACTAAAAATAAATAAATTAAAATTAAAAAAAATATGGGGCGGCTAGGTGGCACAGTGAATAGAGCACCAGCCCTGGAGTCAGGAGGACCCTGAGTTCAAATCCGGCCTCATACACTTGACATACTTACTAGCCATGTGACTTTGGGCAAGTCACTTAACCCCAGTTGCCCTCCAAAAAGCAAAAAAAAAAAACCCTAATAATTAAAAAAAATAATAAAGTAATCATAAAAATAACTTACATAGGAAGTTAGTTCTTTACAATTCCACTAAGGGATTTACATGCATTATCTCGTTTAGTCCTCAACAGCAACAACTGTAGCTACAACTTATTCATAAATGAAGAAGTTAAATGACTCATCTATGTTCATACACAGCGATAAGCTAAAGAGGGAAGTTTTAAATCCAAATCTTCCCAAGTCCAGCACCCATAATAAAAGCCCTAAAAAGAGGGGTCATAGTTTGAAACCCGGCAACCATCAAAAAGGCAAGGCAGCAAATAACTTGGGGTTCTCCCAGATAAGGTTCATGGGTCTGCTAGTAAAATAGTCTTCTGATTGATTCCAAGGGATTTTCTCTCTTTTCCAAGAAAAGGAAGGTGAACCAAAATCTAACTTCACAAATTAGAATCTAGCCCCCCAAGTGACATCTAAAACCAATTTAGTATTTTAAGTAGTTCTTATGAAGTCTCCCAAGATGGGTGGAGCATCCTTGACACTCTCTGCAGAGAATCAGGGCTCACCTTACCATTTTTCTTATCCTTTCTCAGTACTCCTAGTCCTCTGTGATGTTCTGGGCTCTTAAGTGCCTTTGGTTTTATTTTGCTTTGTGACTGTAGCTTGGCTTTATGTCTAGAACCTCATTTTAAATTGGTCATGACCCATTGCTATTGCTTCACATCTCATCCTTCATGTTTCTTCCTGTATTACTTCTCTAAGTTGTGAGACAGGATAATAAAGTCAAGATAAAATCACATCCAGTCATTTTCAGCTCTGAGAAGCTGGTATGTTGTCAAAAGCTGGCTTGGAGCCATCCAGAGTAGGAAATGTTCTTCTGTGTAACCAGCCTTATCAAAAATCCTAACAATTTCTTGCCAAAGAGGCTTTTTCTTTTTTTTTTTTTTCAAATTTAGGAAAATTAAGATGCATTTCCCTCAGGCAGTTCTGAATGTCTCTATAGTTAAAATCCTTACAAGGATTTTTGAGCTCATAAATACCTCACATTCTTCTTCATGGGATAAAGTAGGTAACATTAACACTCTATTGTGAAATACCTACATTTTAATTATGGAGTATAGTTTAGTTTTCCTTGCTATCAGCATCATCAATTAACATTAATTGAAGGTCCCCACTGTGCTAACCACTGAGTTCTAGGATAGGATATGTACCTCTGATTTCATTGGTAATAGGAAACTCCTAGGGGAGGAATCTCCCTCTACCAGTGCAGATTGGCACCTTCTTTACAACTTACAGCTTGGTTTGTCTAGACTTTGCAGGGGTGGGGAACCTGAGGCCTTTGACTGAATCCAAATTTCACAGAACAAATGCCCTTAATAAAAGGATTTGTTCTGTAAAACGTGACCTTGGTCAAAAGGTCTCACCCAAGGACCTAGAAGGTCACATGTGGCCTTGAGACTTTTCACTATGAAAATGTTCTTTTTCTTAAAAAAAAAAATTGTTTTATTTTCAATTCATGGAACAAAGCAAACATTTCCATAATACAGCACAATAAAAAAAAAGATGATTGCACATGAAATTGCAAATCTACCATGTACAACTTGCTATTCCCTCCAACATAAACAAAGCTATCGTGTAAATTTCTTTTTTCTTTTTTCTTAACTTCTCTCCTCCTCTGACCTAGAGATGTTTGCCATTTGACATAAGTAGGTATGCATATGTATACACATATATGTATGTATGTATGTATATATATGTAATTATTCTAGTCATATCTCTATCAGTTCTTTCTCTATATGCACATCATTCTTTGTGAGACTGGGATCAGTTTCTGAAACCCTGATCAGTAATTACCTGTCTCTCAGATGTCTATGTATCTCTTACACCAAAATAACCACTCGATTCAATCAATTCAGAATCCCCCAGAAATTAAAAAAACAGGTAAAAAAAATGATGGATGGAATTTCCCCATTTTTAACCTTTCATTAGGGGAGGGTTGGGGCATTAGGAAATAAAGTCAGGAATGTATCTTTAATTCATCTGTCAATCAATCAGCAGATATTTATGGAGCACTTCCTCTGTGCCCAACCCTATACTAGCTACATATTATTACAAAGATAGCTAAAATTTGTTCCTTGCCCTGACAGAGTTTAAATCCAGTTGGAGAGGCAATATGGTTCAGTTTATTGCAGAAACTTTGGTTAAGTATCGACTGTGTTCAAGGCATAAGATACATGTATATAAAAATGAAACTTTTGTGAATCACAATGCTTTTCTCTCTCTTCACAAGTCTTAATTGAAATGCTTAGCTCCCTTCAAAGTTCAGGGGCAATTCGTCTGTATGGACTCTTGTTTCCTGATGCCCTTAGCTATTAGTCCTTCCACTACTCCATTACTTTGTATTTACTTTGGGTAGTCTTTAAATATTCTTACACATATTCTATTTACATATTCATATACATATACATATTCTATTTCCTGTAGAACAGGAGCTTTTAACCTAGAGTTCATCAACTTGGTTATTTTGTCTTTAAATTTCAACATAACTGGCTTCCTTTGCATAATCCTGTTATATTCATTTTAAAACTATTTTGAGATGGGGCTCATAAGCTTTACCAAACTACCAAACGCGTCCCTGACACAAAAAAACATCAAGAATCCCTGCTATATAAAATAAGAAAAAACATTTTTAAAAAAAAGAACCCTTGCTATATAGAAGCCCCTTGAGGGCAGGAACTAGTTTTTGCCTTCCTTTTCTTTAAGAAAAGTGGTTTGTACATAATAAGTGCTTAATAAAAGCTTGTTGAAATGAATTGACTTTTAAAAATTAACTAAAGTAGTATACTGGAATGAATGTTAGAAATGCCAGCTGTGCTGTTCACTACTTATGTGATCTTAGGCAAGTTTGCTCCCCCGCTCTAGACCTCAGTTTTGTCATCTGTCAAATTAGGGCATTAGATTAGGTGATCTCTTAAGGTCTCTTCCAGCTCTTAACATTCTATTATCCCATTTGGATTAAAACAACAACAACGACTAAGACAAGACAGTATAATGATAAAGATTAGGTGAGTGGTACAATATTGCAGCAATGGGAACAAGCAGTTTTGCATTCAAGGCAGACCACAAGCATACCATTCTCCCCACCCCTATCATAATGGCTAGGTGTGCTTGGGATAGTTGATGTATATTTCATATATTTTTCTGTGCTCCTAAGCTTTGGATGCCTGAGCCAAGTATCTTCCTTGCCTCACCTTTGTTACAACTCTACAACAAAATGCCAAAGGAATTCAGAAGAAAGAAAAATCACTTTAGGGTGGAGTGGTTTGATGGACTCAGTTTGTAGAATGAGACATATATTTGGGGGCATAACCAATGGGGACATTTATTTTGATTGACTATGTGTATTTGTTACAAGGGTTTTTTGTTTTTCTTTCTTATGGCAAGGTATGATGGAGGGAGAGAGGTGGAAAAAAAGAAAATAAATTCTTGTTAATTAAAAAAATACTTAAAAATAAAATGAGGAATAGGGTTTGTGAGTGAGGAGTTAAAGGAGAAGAATGATGGGGGTAACAGTATGAATAAAGCAGAGAGCTGTGAATGTGCCAGGCAGGGTTTGGGGATTATGAGAAGATTCCTTTGACTCAAATGGAGGATTCTTATAGGGGAAATGGTAAGGCATAAGATTATTATCCTGAATTGTTTAACTAGTTAACTTTCTATGTCAATAAATGAATCAAATCAAAATGTTTATTGAGTGCTCAATATAACCCCAGCACCATGCTAGAAGCTGGGTGGTGGGGGACTTGAAACAGAGGGAGGGAAGAAAACATACAAATAAATTTAACACATAATCCTTGTCTCTAAGTGTCTTGGCCTCTCCTTCAGTCTCCTTGGGGAGACAAGACTCATATGTGAAAAGGTAATTAACAAAGTAAAGCAGCTTAGTATAATTGTCGGATGAGTGGTAGAGACAGTAAAGCAGCACCCAGACCAGACAGATGGGTGCTGTTGACCTAGATCAACAGAACTTACGGTGAGATTAGGGTAGTTAGAGAAGGAGCTAAGACTTAGGCTGATCAGTGAAAAATGGCAAAGGTTTAGATAGTCAACAAAAAAAGACTTATTAATCACTTACTACATACCAGGCCCTGTGCTAAGTGCTGGAGATACAAAGAAAGGCAAACAAATGATGGAACCAAAAAGCAATCCCTACCTTCAAGTAACTGCACCTCGGGGCCATTGCAATCATCTTGACTTTTGTCTTGCAACTGGACTTTGATGACTTTGGAAAGAGAGTGAGGCTGATAACATTGCACAACTCTGTTTCACAAATCTAATATACTCACAAGCCAAGACATCACCCTCACTCTTGGAAAACGAAGGATGAATGAACAATTCTAACGGGGAAGAAAACATCTAAATAGCTAAGGATATATAAGACATACATACACAGAATAGATGGAAGGTAATTTGAAATGGGAAGGCATTTGCAACTAGAAAGTTGAGAAAAGGCCTCCTGCAGAATTTAAGCCTTTAAGTGGAATTCTAGAAGGGAGCTAGGAAAATTAAGAAGCAGAGGTAGAGTGGGGAATGTGGGGGTGGAGGTGAGGAAGGCACAGCCTTCCATGCAAAGGGATCAGCAAAGTGGAATGAATAGAGCATTTCAGGCAAGAGGAAAGGAATGTAGCAAGGTAAGGCAGAAAAAAGTATATTCCTAAGAGAATGAGGATTCCAATACTGTCTGACTAGAGTGTGTTTGCATATAGAAGTAGTAGAGACATACTGTTCAAAAGGTATAGACTGTGCCACATAGTAGAGAGCCTTGAATGCCAGGCTCAATAGTTTTGATTTTAATCTGTAGAAATTGCTTGCTGAGAGATTAAGAAGCAAAACTTGACCAAACAGTTACAAGAAATAATAAAAATATCCTTTGTTCTGTCTTATAGCCAATTAAAGGAGAAAGCCAGACAGTTAAGGGGAAAAGAGATTCAACAAGTTCTGACATTTGTTAGTGCTTCTTGGATATAAATCGCTCTTCTTTCACATTGCTATCTACTTGGGTAATATGTTGCAGCTCTCAACACTTGTATAATTTATGCCTTGCACCTCCACACTAGACTTTGCTTTCACAAGTGGAGTTCAGTCGTAGAGGGACATGATTCCTACAAATAATTCTTAGGCTGATGTCTAAGTCTTTACAGAGATGGGTAAAAAGACCCTCAGCTCCTATGCAAGCACTCAGACTAACACACACACACACACACACACACACACACAAACACAGAGCTACATACACGTGCCTGTAATGCATATACATACTTATCTATATATACAGATCTAAATATTAATGCAGTATACAATTACCATTGCTAATAATAATAATCTCAAAGCTATTAGTAGCTTAAATGGTGTAAAGATTTTTAGAACATTGTTTATTGGAGTAGCTAGTGGAAGAGTAGATAGATTCCCTAGACCTGGAATCAGGAAGTTGTTCAATTGTTTTTCAGTTGCACCCGACTCTTTGTGACCCCATTTGGGGTTTTCTCTCCAGATACTGGAGTAGTTTGTCATTTCCTTCTCCGGCTCATTTTTCAGATAAGGAAACTGAGGCAAGCAGGGTTAAGTGACTTGCCCAGGGTCACACAGCTAGTTTCTGAGGTCAAATTTGAATTTAAGAAGGTGAATCTTCCTGACTCCAGGCCCAGCGCTCTATATACTGTGCCACCTGACTGCCCTGGAATCAGGGATACTTGGGCTCAAATGTGATCTTGTGCACTTACTAGCTGAACAAGTGACTTAATCTCTGCTGCCTTCATTTCCTTAACTGTAAAATGGAAATAATAGCAACTAATTTCCAGGATTGATGTGTGGATCAAATGAGATAATATTTGTAAAGTGCTGACACATAAGAGTTAATAAATGCTTGTTTCCTTCCTTCCTTCCTTTATTGGATATAGAATAGTCTTTATGTTATCTCATGGAAAGAATGCACTTCCCTCTCAGAAGCAAGAAAGGATTCACAAGAGCTCTTAAATAATTAAGAAAATGCTCCTCCCCTTTTAGATGAATCCTATTTTCCCTCCCCAGGATCAGTCCTCCAGGCTTAGTGACTCTCCAGGAATGAAATCCTCCCAGTTGGAAAATACATTTGAGGCTAATAAAGAGATAACTGCCTCATCCTCCAGTGAGTCATACCCAATCATAGGTGTATATAAAGTCATACAGACTTAGAGTACTATTCAAACATAAAACTCCCCAGAAGAAAATTTTATATTTGCAATTTTTAGAAAATAACTTCTGGCCTTGCCCCCTTCTAGAGAATCCTGGAAAAACAACAGCTAGCAAAATGAACCAATACATCAACCACTTTGGTGTTATGACATATTCATTTACAATTTGAACTCAGAATCTAGCTTAATTAAAAAACCACTACTAACTGCCTTGTTCTTCTCACATCTTTAGCCTTTTATATAAAAGCAAACATTAGTTTAACAAACGCTTTTTGATTTGAATTGGCTTGATTCCATCCAGATCAACGACATGACTTTGAGTTAGCCGATGGCCTCTGCATCCCAGAACATAATTTAATGACACTTATTAAGAGACTACTATATGCAAGGCACTGTGCTAAGCACTAGGGGCTACAAAAACAAAAATAAAATATTCCGTGCCCTCAAGGAGTATTACATTGGCAAGACAAACACAGCACACAAGAAAGTTAATGCAAAATAATTTGTGGAGAAAGAACTTAGAAAGACATGTGTTATGTATACATATATAATATATATAGATACATATACATATATAAATATATATATATATACATTTTAATTGGCCAAGATTCATCTTTTACCGCCTCATTGAGAACATAAGATAAACAAAGACCATTATACACATATATTATCAAAACCAATATCCACATTGGCCATGTCCTAAAAAAATATTTGTCTCATTCTGTATCCTGAGATCTTCACCTCTCTATTAGGAGAACCTGTTTAAGAGAGTCTACTGGGTAGCCTGGTTTATTATTAGCCCTCTGGAATTCTGGTTGATCATTACCCTTAGAGTTCAGTACAATAATGCTCCGCCATATTTTTCTGAGGAATTGCCTGTAGATGCTTTGGAGTCAATCTTTTTATTTTTCTTTCTTTTTTTAAAAATTGAATGTTTATTTTTAGTTTACAACATTCATTTTGACAAGATTTTGAGTTACAAATTTTCTCCCTGTCTTTTCCTTACTTACCACCCCAAAACAGTGATCCCACTGAATACCCCCTCCCCCAATCTGCTTTCTCCTATATCCTCCCTCATTCCCCCTCCAACTTTCCCACAGGGCAAGATGGATCTCCATACTCCAGTGCCTGTATATCTTATTTCCCAGTTGCATGTAAAATAATAATAATATTTTTAAACATTTGGTTTTAAAACTTTGAATTCCAGATTCTTTGCCTTCTTCCCTTGTCACCCACCCCCACTGGGAAAATAAACAATTCAATATAGGTTGTACATGTGTAGTTACATAAAACATTTCCATAGTGGATATACTGTGAAAGACTGACTGTATTTCTCTCCATCCTATCTCGCCACTCACTTGTTCTATTTCCTGCTTTGACCCTGTCCCTTTTCAAAAGTGTGTGCTTCTATCTACCCTCCCCCCCAATCTGCCCTCCCTTCTATCAAACTCCCTACTTTCCTGTAGGGTAAGATACCCAATTTAGTGTGTATGTTATTTCCTCCTTAAGCCAAATTCAATGAGAGTAAGCTTGACCCATTTCCTTTGGCCTTCCTGTTCTTCCCCTCCATTGTAACAATTTTCTCTTGCCTCTTTTATATGGGATAATTTACCCTATTCTATCTTTCCCTATCTTTTCTCATTATATTCCTCTTAATTTTATTTTTTAAAGATCATCTCTTCCTATTCAATTGATCCTGTGCTCTGTCTATGTATACCTGTACACACACACACACACATATATATATATATATATATATATATATATATATATATATATATACATACACACTCACATATATATTCATGCGCACATATACCCTCCTATATAGACATATATATGTATGTATACATTTCTATTCCCTTCACCTATCCTCATGCTGAGAAAAGTTTCATATGTTAAAATTATTGTTTTTCCATGTTGGCATGTAAATAGTTCAACTTGATAAGGTCCTTATAATTTCTTTTCCTTATTTACCTTCTCATGCTTCTTGTATTTGAATGTCAAATTTTCTATTCAGTTCTGGTTTTTTTTTTTCCTCAAGAATGCTTGAAAGTCTTCCACCTCATTGAATGACCATATTTTCCCCTGAAGTTATACTCAGTTTTTCTGGGTAGGCGATTCTTGATTTTAATCCTAGCTCCCTTGAGCTCCAGAATATCATATTCCAGGTCCTTAAGTCCTTTAATGTAGAAGCTGTTAGATTTTGTATTATCCTGATAATGTTTCCACAATATTCAAATTGTTTCTTCTTGGCAGCTTGTAATATTTTCTCCTTGATCTAGGAACTCTGTAACCCAGCTATAATATCCCTAGGATGTTTCTTTTTGGGATCTTTTTCAAGAGGTGTTGGGTGAATTCTTTCCATTTCTCTTTTACCCTCTGGTTCTAGAATATCTCGGCAATTTTCCTTGAGAATTTCTTGAAGGATGATTTCTAGGTTCTTTTGTTCATCATGACTTTCAGGTAGTCCAATAATTTTTTTTAATTGTTTAATTTTAATTTATTTTCTTGATTACATCATTCATTTCCAGTTTTGAGTTACAAATTTTCTCCCCTTCTTTCCCCTACCCCCAAGCCCAAAACAGTGATCCCACCGTGAAGCCCCTCCCACAATCTGTTCCCTTTTATGTCCTCCTCCAACACCCCCCTAACTTTCTAGTAAGGCAGGGAGGGTCTCCCTACCCCTGTCCCTGTATGTCTTATTTCCCAGTTGCATTTGATTATATAGCTTTAATTTCTAGATTCTTGCAATTCCTCTCTTGTCACCCACTCCCACAGGAAGGAGTAGCAATTCAATACAGGCTGTACATGTGTAATTACGCAGGACATCTCCATGGTGGGCATATTGTGAGAGGCTTAATGTATGTCCCTCCTTCCTATCCTGCACCCCCCGTTGTTTTGTTCTCTACCCTGTCCCTGTCACTTTACTGAGGTGTGTGCTTCCCGCAACCCTCCCCCCCACCCCGCCCTTCCCTTCATCACCCACCTCTGAACCCCATTCCCCCTACTCTCCTGTGTGGCAAGATACTCAATTTAGAGTTTATGTCATTCTTTTCCTAAGCCAAATATAATGAGAGTAAATGAAAGTAAAGTTGTAACAATTATCACTTGCCTCTTTTTTATAGGATGATTAACCCCATTTTGTCTCTCCCTGTCTCCTCTCATTCAAGTCCTCTCCCTCTTCAAAATTTCACCTTTTGAAGTATCATCTCTTCCTAATCAATTGATCCTGAACCCTCTATGTACACATATATACCCATGCTCAGATATGTATTCATACGCATATATACCCTCCTATATAGACATATGAGTAGGAATACAAATATATACATTTGTATTCCCTTCACCTATCCTCATACTAAGAAAAGTTTCATAAGTCACTATTATTG
>CM053598.1:122745192-122773893 GCA_028646575.1 Pseudocheirus occidentalis
ATTAATTGCTTGGTTTTTTAGCTCTGTGGAACTCTGCTTCCTGGAGGGGAAAAGCTCTGTCCCAAATTGGTGGGGCCTTCACAGCTGCCGGAGCTATTAGTGGGGTGCTGCAGCCCCCTCCCAGCTTTGGCTTACTGAAAGCGCACCCTAGGACCACCACTCAAGACCCCGATCCAGATCCAGGCCGCTCAATGCAAGAGCCCTTGGCCCCGATGGATTGCCTCAGCCCCGCTGCTATCTGCAGGCCGAGGGCTGTGAAGCAGCCCACTGGAGGCCACTGCTGCTTTCAGCTGTTCCTGCTGCCACAGCCGCCTCCTGCTGCTTCCTTACCCTGGGAACAGTTTGGCCGGACCCGCTCTTCCACAAGTTTAGCAAAATCCGCTGACCTTTCTCTTAGCCTTTTTTTCTTCTGGCCTGATAAGTGTCGTAACTGTGCCTCCAGTGCAGGCGATCTGCTCTCCTATAGACTGGGCTCCGCTTGACTGCCCCAGGGGCTGACCTGGCCAGGGTTTTGGCCGTGGCTCCCAGACTGCTGTGAAGAGCCCCACCTGTTGAGCTGCCTGTAGCAACAGATGTGTTTTCTGTCTTTTGGAGAGTTTTGGAGCTTGAAAATCTGTTTTAGAGTCCCATTTCATGAGTTTTTAGCATGTTTGTGTGGGAGCTGCGGTGCTTTGCTGCTTCTACTAGTCCAATAATTTTTGAATTACCTCTCCTGGATCTATTTTGTAGGTCAGTGGTTTTTCCAGTGAAATATTTCACATTGCCGTCTATTTTTTTCATTTGTTTGGATCTGTTTAATAGTATCTTGATTTCTCATAAAGTCATTTGCTTCCATTTGCTCCACTCTAATTCTGAAGGAATTATTCTCTTCAGAGTGCTTTTGAGATTACTTTTCTGTCTGGCAAATTCAGCTTTTTAAGGCATTCTTCTCCTCATTGGCTTTTTGGACCTCTTTTACCATTTGAGTTAATCTGTTTTTTAAGGTGTTATTTTCTTCAGTCAGGTTGTTGACTCTCTTTTCATGATTTCTTGCATCATTCCATTTCTCTTTCCAATTTTTCCTCCACTTCTCTTACTTGATTTTCAAAATCCTTCTTGAGCTCCTCCATGGCCTATAACCAATTCATATTTTTCACGGAAGCTTTTGGTGCAGAAGTTCTGACTTCGTTGTCCTCCTGCTGTTCCAGGCTTTGATCCTTTTTTTTCCCAAAAAAGGAATCTAAGGTTTGATTGCTGTGCTTGCTTTGCTTCCTTTGCTTCCTTTGCTTGCTCATGTTGCCACTCAATTATTCGACTTTTGAGCATTTTGCCATAGTAGAACTCTGCTTCCAGAGAGTTTTGTCCCAAATCACTGGTGTTTTCACCCCTTCCAGAGCTATTTGTTGGGTGTGCTCTCTGCAGCCTACAAGCTCTGGCTCACTGGTTATACACCCCAGGACTTCCTCCCAACACAGCAATCCAGATCCAGACAGGTTAAGGCAAGAGTGTTTACCTTCTGAATGGTGACTTGGCCCCCCTGTGATCTGCAGGCTAGGAACTCTGAAGCAGTCACGCAGAGGCAGTTGCACAGCTGTGGCACCTCTGCCACTTTTTGCTTTAAGGGGAGATACCAGACTACACTCTGTTTCCCCCTCCACCCCAGTTCCAACACTGTTTTTCACTGACCTTTTACTTTGTCTTAGGCATTTATGGGTTGATATTTCCAGAAACCTGCTCAGCTGCTGGTGATCTACTCTCTGGAGTCCGCTCCAGACGCTGCTGGTCAGGACCACCCTGGGGCTAAAATTGTGCTCTTACATGGGGCTGGGCACAACTCCCAGCACCCTGTGATGGACCTTTCCTATCTGTGTGCCAGCTGCCTTCAGCAGGAGATTTGTTTCTCTCTGTCACTTTGTGGGTTCTGTAGCTCTAAAAAATTTTTAGAGTAATATTTTATAGGTATTTGAGGTGGTTATGGGAGGAGCTCAGAGAGTTTTCCTGCTTCTGTGCCACCATCCTGGCTCTGCCCCCTGAAGTCATTCTTTTCTGCCTTTGTGTCTTGAGCAGCCCTGCCCATTCTTCCAGACTACTTCCTGACCTCAGACTTGATGTTAGGCCTAGGTTCTGTGGTACTTCTGGAATGAAGTTCTGGATTGACACTGTTGTGTCTTTCTTTGGTTCTGAATGTTGTATTTATTCCAGGATCTTGGGGACAGGCTGGGGTCCTACAAGTTTTCAGTGTTTCCAAAGTGGTCCAATGAAAGGCAAAATGTTATTGCTTTCCCTGGTCTGAGCTCTGCAAGTTCTTGCTTGTTTGAATCTAAGCAGGAGTTGGCATTGTTCCTCCTTTGTTCTCGAAGAAGACCAATGGCATCAAGAGGGTGATGTCTTGACTTTCAAGCAAAATTCAATTTGTGAGACAGAGCTGCACAATTGTAGTCATCGGTCTCACTCTCTCCTCCAGTCACTGAAATCCAGCAGCAAAACAAAAGTCAAGATGACTGGTGATGGCCTGATATGCAGTGATCCTACTGGGGATGGGGAAATCTGTGGCCACTAGGCCCCCAAGTGGGACCTTTTGATTGAATCCATGTGGCCTCGAGGCCTCAGGTTCCCCACCCCTATGCCTTTCTAATTTAAAGCCTTTCACACTACTTCTAGATTCTGCTCCTATCAGACAACTGGAAAGCTTGTTGATTCAGAGTGGCAGAACTACAAGCTCCCTTTCAGTCTGTGATTCCAAACCAATTAATCCTTTGTAGGCTGGGCTAGATATTAGAAGTGCAACCCGGCTTTGGGTCTGAGGTCTGAGTCATATCACTGCTCTTGCTGCTATGGCTGTTGGCTTCTGAACTTCCTCCTTTCTCTGTATACTGCCCAGGACCTCCTTACTGGAGACTACACTGTTGTGTACAGGTTCCCTTCACCCTCTGCCCCAGGTCTGTGACTTGGGACTGGGTAGTGGGTGACAGTAATGAGAATCTGAAGATCTTTCTGGCCCCTAGACCCTTTGATAGGCTTAAGTGGCTCTGAGAATGTTCCCTGATTTGAGAGTACACTCTGCCCCCTAATAGGCTGAATGTGGTCACATAGAGCCTGTGGTGGGAGGCATGTTTTGTGGGAATGGCCACACCTTGTTATTTTGTAATTGGACAGTGGGTCAAGAGGGCTGTGACATTCTCTGACCCTGGAGAACCCTATATATACACCCTGATGTGAGGTTTCCTTTGGTGCTCACTTTGAGAAGAGTTGTGCGATTTGACCAGATGAGACTCTGGGAAGCCGTTGAGCCCCCCTGGCTTTGAAAAACCCAGATATTGATGCTTCCCTCTCTGGTAACTTGTATAGGTAATGAATGTGATGGTCAGATGGTTGGAAGCCCATCTGCTGATCTGTTTCTTGGTCTGCTTGTAACTTGTATTTGTAACTTGTGTTTGTATTCTCTGGAGTTCAGGGTGCTGACTTTTTCCCCTGAACTAGATAAATGATATGTTTGTTTGATTAAAGAAAGACTGTTAACCCATTTTGAGTTGCTTTCCTTTAGAAAAGCAGATCTAAGAACCTATGCTAGTAGCCGCCCCAGGTATGCTAGGGTGCTTGCTGATATAGTGACGATGCTTCCTGTAGCCATGGTCTGAGTTTGGGGGTGCCCAGTTATGGATCTGAGACCTCTTGCCCTGGTGCATATTTCCCCTGAGTTCTGGAGTGTTTTGTTATCAGAGTACTCTTGACCTGGCCTGGCCTTCCAAGGTCTAAAGACCTCCCCAGCTATCTTTCTCTGCCAAGCTGAGCTGGACAAATGACTGTGACTTTTTCTGGATTTTCCCCTGACCTGGTCTGGCACATTTTCTTGCTCTGTTAGGAAGATTTTGTGGAGAGCAGTTACATTGCTTCCTATAATTCCGTTGGCTTATCTTCCTCTTCTCTACCTTTTGAAGTTCACAGAGTACTTTTTGGTGCCCCAATTCTTTTGAATTATTGTTCATCTTGTCAGTCTATCCTTTGTCTACCATCCCATCCAATCCAACAAGCTTTAAGAGTCTATTTCTACTATATGCTAGGCCTGGGGAATATATAATTTTAAAAATGGAACAATCTCTGCCCTTTAAAAGGGATATCATCCAATTGAAGGTTTAATTATTTCCTTTAGCCCTTTTTCTTGGTCTCTGGAGGAATAAAGTCTTGTTCTGTTTGGGCCTCAGGAGATCTACTCTCTTTAGCCTCTAACCAGAATTATTATGTGATCAGTTGGCATCCTTATAATTCAACTGGTATCTCAGAGATTCTGACCTTTCTTTCAGGTATATCCTTTGTGTTACCTCTCTCTGTCTCTCTGTCTCTGTCTCTGTCTCCCTCTCTTTTTCCCCCCATTCATTCATTCATTCATTCATCAATTATTTGTTGAATAGTCTTCTATTGTACTAGGCCCTGAAGGATAAAGATAAATAATATATATTTCCTGTGGTCAAGTTGCTTACAGTCTTAAAGGGGAAAGGAGCCATACATACGAATAACTAGAATTTAAGAGAAAATGTGATAAATACCGTTTGAAAAGTATACATGAGGCTCTATATTAGAGGGTTTTAACCTTTTTTATGTTATGAACTCCTTTAATAGTTTGATAAAACCTATGGATCCCTCCCAGAAACATGTTTTCGAGTACATAAAATAAAACACATTGGATTACAAAATAATCCAATTGTATTCAAATTGTTATCAAAATATTTTTTTAAAAACAAGTTCTTGAGCCACAGGTTAAGAATCTTTGCTTTATAGGCTTTTAAAAGAAGAGATCACTTCTGGTTCAGGCTATCAAGGAAGGCCTAATGGAAGAGGTTACCTTTGACCTAGGATTTTGAGAATGCATAGGATTTTAAAACGCTGAAGTGGGGAGGAAAGGATAGAGAATTCCTAGCAGAACACATGGTATAAGCAAAGGTACAGAGTGGAAATGGAAAATTTTGGGGAGTGAATAAACAGTTTGAGGGTAATGTGGTATAAAGCCAAGCATAAGAAGGTTTCAAGAGAACTGCTGCTGTGAATAGCTTTAAGATTCTGATCACATAAGGGGGCAGCAAGGTGGTGCAGTGAAGAACAGCAGCCCTAGAATCAGGAGGACCTGAGCTCAAATCCAGCCTCAGACACTGAACACAAAACTAGCCCTGTGACCTTGGGCAAGTCATTTAACCCCAATTGCCCTACCTTCCCCCTTCCAAACAAACAAACAAACAAAAAAAGATTCTGATCACATAGTGTAGTGAACTCTCTATTTATTCAGCAATAAATTAAAGCAAAACATTAGAAGAAACCAAAATAAAAGATTCACTATAATATCACATAACAATTTATTACTAAAATTATCACATAGTCTTAAACAAAAGATATCATTCAGTAAGTCCTTAACTCAGTCATCCTTAAGGAGCAGTCCTCTGTAAGGGGTACAAAGTACTAAGGTCTCCTGCCCCTAGGTCACATTGTCTTAATCTCTTCAGTCAGAAAATCTTCTTTCATCTTGATTGGAGATTAGCTTCCAATCATCCTTAGCTCAATCTCCCTTAAGGGGTACAAAGTACAAAGTTCTCCCACCCCTAGGTCACAGTAAATCATGATCTTGTCAGTCAGCATTAAGTACCCAAGGAAAGGTCCTTTCATCTTCTTTCTCCCAAACTCCATGGTTCCTCTTCCATGTTCCCAGTTCTTGCCTGAATTCACCCAACTGTCACCTGGATTCACAGGTCCTGAAGGATAAAGACATATAATATATAGTTCCTGTGGTCAAGTTGCTTACAGTCTTAAACCCCTAATATAGATTCTGAGCTCCTGTTTCAGCTCCTGGTTCAACTACACACATCAAGCTTAGCATAGCCACAACAACATTCATGCACATTGTGGGCACCATCATCAATTCACTTTCTGCCTGTGAAATCAACACAGACCCACAAACAGGGTCTCTGTCTGAGAAATCAATACAAATCCAGTCAAGTCCCAGGACCTCTGAAAACATCAGTAAAACCCTTCTTCAGAACTTCTGTAAACAGACAATAAGAAAGTCCTCTTTCAAGGCTTCTGAACCAGCAGTAAGGTCCCAGGGCTTCTGTAACAGCAACATACTGTATTAGCCGACAGATCTGACAAAGTAACATCAACACAGACAAAGACTGGGCATCACAGCCATCCTTCTTTTCAGTTCTGTTTGGTCCCCAGTTTTTGTTCCTGCTTTTATATGGCAAGTTCCTCTCACTGTGGGTTTCACAGGTTCTGTTTCTAACAAAGATTTTCTATAATCCCAGGGAGGCTCAAAGATACTTGAAGAACTAAAAGAAGGAGCTAAGTACTGAAACAAGGAGCTAAGTACTCCTATGCTTGCTATTACTGTAGTTACAGAAAAGGAAGTTTAAGGAGCGAGGACTGGTAAAGTTAAGGTTAGATTGTGGTAAATCTTTAGTGGTTAGACTAGATGAACTCTAAGGTGCCTTCTGACTCTAGATATATGATCTTATGAATGACACAGTAAAATGTTTAGACTTTACTCCCCATGTGTCACTGAAGGTATCTGAGCAGGACTGTGACATAATCATAACATGCTTTAGGCCTATCAATTAACTGGGGAGTGGCTGAACTATTTGTGGAATATGAATATGATGGAATGCTACTACACTATAAGAAGTAATGAAGGAGATGGTTTCATAGAAACCTGAGAAGACCTATATGTATATGAACTGATGCAAAATGAAGTAAGTAGAACCAGGCAAATAATTTATACTACAACAACATTATAAAATCATACAACTTCAAAAGATAAGAGCTTTGATCAACACAATTATAATTCCTGATTTCAGAATATTGATGATGACACCTTCAGACAGGAAGGTGATAGACTAAATATGCAGAATGAAATACATTTTTTGAAAAACATGGTCATTAGGGAATTTGCTGTACTTGAAAAAGACCTTGGTGATTTTCTAGTTCAAATTGGTGAGGTACAGGGGCTGGGAACCCCCTTGAACTCTGAATCTTCCCACTTGATGATGCATTTGCCTGAGGCCATAAGCCTTTCATTATTGCTAAGGCCAAATCTCTTACTCTTACTAGACTATCCCTCCATTGTCCATCTGCTTCCCACCCTTTAGCCTATCAAAATATCTATACCCAAATCAACTGTTACACCCTTGAACTGGCCTAGCCCACCATTGTCTGTCATCTCCAGGTTACCTCCAGCAACTTCACTTATTACTAGAGTCTGACCTCATTAACTCCCCGTGAAGACCCTCCCCAAACTCCTCCTCTATACCACACCTAGATTCTTTCCACAACCTTTCTGTATGTAAGACCCCATTTTGCTTCCAAGTGTGTGAGAGTGCCATAGATTTTTCTAGCACAGACTTGCTCTGTGTCCAATATAAGCAAACTTTTAATAAACTTTGCTTTTCTTTGGCTGAGAGAAGACTTGAGTTGAATTCATTTGGCAGGATAAGGCGTGTTGGTATTTTGGGGTCTCAAGCACCCCTAAGCCTAAACCTCTACATTTTATGGTGACCTTCCAAATTATTCCTTTTACAGATGAAGCTGAAACCTAAGGGAATATGACTTACTCAAGGTTTTCATAGCCTGGATCCTTGGTAATTATCACAATATCAAAATGTTTATTTGCCTATTAGTTATGATTATCATAAGGAGTGTGGTATAGTAAAAAAGAGCAGTGAACTTGTAAGCAAGAAACCCGAGGTCAAATCCTAGTTCCAGTCATTAACTGCATGATTATGAACAAATCACGACTTTGAATGTCAGTATCCTCATGCACAAAATGGGGTTTAATAATACTTCCACTACCCTACTCTACTGGGTTACTAAGAGGAAAGCATTTTGAAAGAATTAAAGTACTATATAAATTAAAATTATTATCATTCTTTTGACAAAAATCACAAGTCCTAGATATATTGTTATATTTTTAAAAGAATGAGAGTTTTATAAATATAAATCATTATGATGATTTCTTATTAAAAAACCAAAACAACAACCCACCATTGTCTCTCATAAATTTTAAAATCCTTAAGACAGCACATTTACATCTTGTCTATTCTAAAGGTTTCTTAATCTACCATAACTTTTTTTGGGGGTGGTGGGGGTAGAGTGGGAATTCCTTTCATTAGATTAAAAAAAAATTCAAACTGTTCTTGCAACTTCATTCAAAAGCTAGGTTTTCATGATGAGTTTTTAGCCTAGAAAAAAATTCGTTTTTGCGTGCTAGAGCTGCTCACTTAGGTTGGATCCCTCATAGATCTCTGTGGCACTGACTCAAGCCATTAATTTCATAAGCACCCACATAATGTTATAGGGGGGATATTTTAAAAGCCATAAAAAACCAGGTAATTGCTATGCATGTCCCTACAGTCCTGACACAGTAATAACTTGCCTACAAACAAATTCCTTGATAATGCATGTGCTACAGGTGATGGGATAGGGAAGCAAACAGAGCTCAAGAAGTCAGAAGACCGAGGTTACATACTTTTTTCCCCACTCACAATGGGAGATATCTTCCAGTGCCTTGTATTTTGGTTATTTAACATTCATTTTATCTTACCAACCAGATACCAAACTCCTTGAAAGCAGATGATATTTTACATGTAATTGGGGGGAAAAATAAAATATTATTTTAAACAAACAAAAAAACGGATGATATGCTTTATATGTATAACCAATAACCCAAAACCCTAAGCTATGGTTTTGCACAAACTGGGTTCAATCTTGGAAGCTTCCTACAAATCCTGTCTTTGGTTTGTTCTTTTATGCAGATTCCCCCCTGGAAATATCAGACTACTCGTGGTTAGGATTCCAAAGTAAAATGTCCCACATCTCTTGTGCAATCACTCAGACTATCATTTTATCTCTCAATCTATCAACTCATTATCTATCATCTATCTCAGCACACATATATATATTAATATATATGCACATACAGCAGTGTTCTGATAAATGTTTAACAACTAGCTCTGAAAAAAAATGAACACATGACACAATTTTACATTTAATCTTCATTATGAACATTTTCTCCATCATTTTTAAAAATCTAGATAATCAACAAAACAATAACTCAAGTCTTTTTTGTAGTATTTGTTGATTTCCTGATCCTGGCTGGAGTTGACTCTAGCAGAACCCTGTTGATAGGGGCTGAAAGTACATTTAGCCTGGGTACTTGTTAGCCAGTCAGCATTCGGTTGACTTAGGGTTGTTGAGGTCAGGGAACCTTAAAATACTGAGGTTTAAGGTTTGGGGTGCTTGAGACCCCAGCAAACCAACACACTGGGTCCTGCCAAATGAGTTCAACTCAAGTCTTCTCTCAGCCAAAGAAAAACAAAGTTTGTTAAAAGTTCTCCATAACGGCTAGATTCTTAAGGAGCCTTGGTATCTATGACACTTGCATTGGACAAGAGGGCCAGAATCATCTGACACAGAGTGAGTCTCCACTAGATAATTCTCTGGCTTTTCTTCTTCATTGTCTTATATACAGAAAGGATGTGGGAGGATTTGGGGGTGGTCTAAAGGAGGAGTCTGGGGAGGGTCTTCAGGAAGAGTCAAATGAAGTCAGCCTCCAGTAATGAGGATTTTTTTTCAGCACCAGGGTGAGAAAATCATTCATCTCTTTTACCCCACTCACATAGCCTCTGCTCTCATTCAGATTCTCACCATTTTTTTTCTCAGAGATTATTATAAAAGCCTCCCAATAGGTCTCTGGGCTTCTAGTTGGTCTCCTCTCTGACCTAGCTTCTAATGCACCTGCCAAATTGATATTCCTAAAACACAGATCCAACCTAATTACTTTCCTACTCAAAAATGTTCAGTGGTTCCCTTGGGCCTTTAGGCAAAATCTGCTGATATACATTGAGACACAGATCACACTTCCCTGGAGAAAAGAATAACAACTGATGTTTGTACCATGCCTTGAAGTTGTAAATTTGAACAGCACTTTCAGATGAATTTTCTTCTGATTGGCTAGATGTTTCAATGAAGAAGTGGGATGAGTCATCTCAGCTCCTCCCCATAACATCACTGGAAGGTGAAATTAGTCTTAAAGTGATGAGATTAGTCTTGCAGAGGCTCCCAAAGTAAGTGATAATGGGGAGGGGGGGAAGGGAGGGGGTGCTGGAATGATCCAGGGGGTCAGTAGTACCCTAGGGTGCAATTGGGAGGCATTAAATAAAAATAAAGGGGTGGTGGAAGCATAAGGAAAGAAGAAAATTTTGAAAAACCATTCATACATGTTTCATCTGTTGTGCAACAGAGTTAAAATCATAGTGATTACGTTATTTTCCAAATAAACACACAAAATGCAAGTTATAACTAATCATTGGTCAAGTCCCCTGACAGGTCTTAACAAGCAAGTGTTATCATGCCTTATTGGGAAGTTCAGCAATTGGCAGGAATATGTTTGTGTAATGACTTGCTTACACTATGATACTATACAGTTACATAACACAATATTTCATCATTGAAATTTCAATGCAGGAAAAAGATACAAATTTGTAATAAATAATTAAAGTTAAGATGCATAATTTTTAAATAAATATTTCATATGTTTTTGAAATGATGTAAATTTTAAAAAATATTAAAGAGTTAAAGATTTCCAGAGGGATGCTGAGTAATTTTTTTTTAAAGGGGGCAGTAGGCCAAATAAGTTTGGAAACTTCTGGTCTACAGGCTATGGGAGTTACTACAACAGTTTAAACTGATGAAACTGACCTTTAGGTTAATCAAGTTTCTCTGAAAAGCGTGTGATGGGTAAGGTTATGAGAATGGGGGTTTGTTGTTGTTTCTGACTTCTCTGACTCTTCATGATCCTATTTGGGGTTTTCTTGACAGAGTTACTGGAGTAGTTTGCCATTTCCTTCTCCTTCACAGATGAGGAAACTGAGGCAAACAGGGTTAAATAACTTGCCCAGAGTCACACAGCTAATAAATATCTGAGGCCAAATTTGAACTCAGATCTTCCTGATTCCAGGCCTGGTACTTTAAGGGTGGGGGTACAAGTCACAATGTAAAGGTCAGGGTACAAGTCACAAGAGTAGAATCATTACCCAGGCAACCTGAGGTAACCTGAATAAACTTTAAAGAGTGAGGAATTTAGGCATATATAATGGAGGAGAATATTAAATCTATGCTAGGTTGATTAAGTCTTAACAAAGTAGAATTAAGATCAATTTTCAATTTCATACCTCTTTCCTGGATCTCATAATTGATCTGCTTCTAGCCTCTTCCCTCTCCAATCTGCCCTCCATAAAGCTACCAGGGTGATAATTTTATAATATAGATCTCTCCCATTCTCTCCTCAGAAATCTTGAATAGCTCCAGTCAACATATAATATTCTCAACCCAAGATCTAAAGCTCTCAGCAGTATGGCTCTCACTTACATTTCTAGTGTTATTTTATATTACTCTCCCTCACACTGGTCTCCCAGCTGTTCTTGGTAAACATTCCATCTCTCTCCCCTATGCCTTTTGTACATACAAGTGGTCCCTCATACTTGGAATGTACTTCTCATACCTCTTAGAATCCCTAGCTTCCTTCTCAGCTCAGGTGCCATTTTCTACATTGTCTTTCCTGATTTCCCAGAACCATTAATACTCTGTCCCTGTTAAAATTACTTTCTATTTATTTGTTCCTGAACAGATTGTATACCCCGTCCTAGAATGTAATCTCCCTGATGAGAGGAAGTTTTCCCTCATTAAAATTCCCAATGGAGAGAAAGAGAGAGAGAGAAAAAGAGAGAGAGAGAGAGAGAGAGAGAGAGAGACAAAGACAGAGACAGAGACAGAGAGAGAGAGAGAGACAAAGAGACAGAGAGAAATAGACAGAGACATAGACAGAGACAAGAGACAGAGAGAAGACAGAGAGAGTATAAAGCATTTACTAAGGGCCAGGAGGAATAAACTTCAGATACAAGCAAATAAAACAAGCCCCTGCCCTCCTGTTGTAGGGGAAAACAGCACAAAAGTGGGAGGTGGAATGGGGAGGAGGTTGAGGATGATGGTGGTGGACATGCAGGAAATATGGAAGAAATGTAGAAATAGGAAGGATATTATAGATTCCTATTAAATTTTGGTGGAACTGAATTGAATTATTCAAATGATTTAAAATCCTCTGTGTGATGATCTATATTTTATATAAATTATATGTATATAATAATATATGTTTATATTGTACATATATAAATATATATTTTTATATTCTGAAAATTTTAGATAGATATATCTGAGTTTTAGTAGCTGTATTCTGAGCTCGAGTAGTTCTGAATTTATCAGACACCCTTATTTAAATGAACCCCTAAATTTCATCATGGCACAGGGATGTTTATCAATTTTACAGAGACTTTGCCATAATTTTCCCTTAAGAACAAAAATATCCTAGGAACATTTTTGCTTTTGAACTCTTTCAAAAGTCTGTTCCATGATCAGATTCCTCCACGAAGCCCATCACATAAATCCGTCTGATACTGGGACACTAAGTAGAATTTCAGAGGGCTGCAGACCACAGCTGTTTCTTATACTTATTTTGTGCCCTTAAAAAAAAGTACAGAACACGTTGCTCTACAAGTGCCCCATTGCTGGGGGTGTAGGAGTCATCTGAAATTGTTCAGATCTACTTTCTTACTATTGGCCCTGTATCTAAGGGAAATGATGTCATGGAGAGAGGGGATCCAGGGGGGTATATCTGATTCAATTCAATTCATTTTTTGGAGCAGAAAGCCAACTATGAGGTCAGGTCTTCAGAAGAATTGTGCATCAGCTGTGTTTGGACATTTGCTGTGGATGAATAGGTACATAATTCAATATGTCAAGAGTAAGGAGGCCTTGCACCTGGCAGGGCAGGTGACATGTCTATCTGCTGTGTTGTGATTTCAGGGAAAACGGGGAGAGGACCAGGTTTACATTTCCTTATCAAACAATTAATCAACATGTCCTATATTGTTTTAACTTGGAACAAAGTTTTTCATGCTGTAATGAGAAATAAGGCTTAAAATGCCACCATGATGAGAAGAGAGCATTTTGCTTTAATTCATTCATGGCAATGTGTCAATGACTGATAACTCTTCAGCTATTAATGCTTTCTTCTTACTAAACTAACTTTTATATAATTTTGTGCATAATTTGTATTTTTAATGTATATATTTGTTATGTTCCACCCAGTAGAACATAAACTTCTTAAAAGTAGGAATTGTTTTGTGTCCCTGCATCTTTGGAGGACCATCTCCTCCATAACCTCTTGCCCACTCCAGAGATGCCCTTGATGAAGGGCTTCATAACCTGGGATCCATGCATAGATTTTAGAGGGGTCTATGAACTTAAGGAAAATATACACATTTATTTTCACTGATTTCTAACTGAAATTTAGCATTTCCTCCCATTGTTAATGAGAGGCAGCTAGGTGCAAAGTGGATAGGGGAATAGGCTTGGAATCAAGAAGACTCATCTTTATAAGTTCAAATCTAGCCTCAGACATTAGCTGTGTTACCCTGGGAACTGTTTGCCTTAGTTCCTCATCTGTAAAATGAGCTGAAGAAGGAAATGGCAAACCATTCCAGTATCTTTCCCAAGAAAATCCCAAAATGGAGTCATAAGAACTGAATATGACTGAACAACCAATTGTTAATATAGGCAACAAAACATTATTATAAGACAGGGTGTATATTGGCTTCACAAGACTACCAAAAGGGTCCATGACACCCAAAATCTTAAGAACTCCTGACCCAGAGAAAATTCTGCCCAGTGGTTTCCCCCCCCCCACCTGTCTGACTAGTGACTATTTTAGGAAAGCCCTAGCTTTGATTGGCTTTGCTCCTCTCCTGCCTGTTTCTCTGTAGCCTCTGCCATTTTTCCTACACAAACTGTGTCAATCTATTATTCTGTTGTGTCAAAAGAATATATGTGTCAATCCATCTTTTAAAAAAATTTTATTTTTAATATTTAATTACATGTAAAAGTTTTCAACATTTGTTTTTTTTTAATTTTTGAGATCCAAATTCTCTCCCTCACTCCCCACCCCCTCATGAGAAGGCAAGCAATTTGATACAGGTTATACATGTGCAGTCATGTAAAACAAACATTTCCATATTAGACATGTTGTGAAAGAAAACACAGACCAAAACTCCCCCCCAAAAAAACCCAAACCAAACCCAAGAAAAATAGAGTTGGAAAAAAAATATGCTTCTATTATATTCAGATTCCATCACTTCTCTCTTTTGGAGGTGGATACCAATTATCAGTTGGGGAATGACTTGCATTTTTATCAATTTGATTTGGTTCTCTATATATTTGAGAAATAAGGCCTTCATCAGAGAAACTTGCCATCACATTTTCCCCCAAGTTTTCTGTTAGCTGCATTAGTATTATTTGTGGAAAATGTTTTTAATTTAATATAACCAAAATTATCTATTTTGCAACCCATAATGCTCTCTATCTCAATTGGTCATATATTCTTCCCTTATCATTCATAGATCTTATAGGTAAATTATTCCATGCTCCCCTAATAAGCTTATGGTATCACCACCGTTTATGTCTAAATCATGTATCTATTTTGACCTTATCTTGGTATGTGGGATAAGATATTGGTTACAGTCTTTCTTTATATATGTCAGTCTAGTTCCCTTACTTACTGTCACAGTGCCTTTATGAATCAAAGGGCATCTTCACTGACTTCTCAACATGTTATGCTTCTCCAGTAAAATGTAAGCTCCTTGAGGGCAGGGAGTTGTTGGGTTTTTGTTTTGTTTATCCCTAGGACTTAGCACAGGTCTTGGCACATAGTAAGGATCCAATAAAAGTTTTTCATTAATTCATTCGTTCTTTCCAACGCCATTGTAGAGCACAGTGCCTTGCATATATTAGATGCCTAATAAAGATTTATTGTTATTGTATCACTGATTGTATTTACTGTATTTACTGTTATTGTATCATTGGCTCATAGACAAAAAGTTGGCACAGAAAGATTAAGGAAGAGCAGAAGCAAGGCACTGGCAGAAGAGGTTGAAGACCAGAGAAAGAAGAAAGAGTAAGGTAGGGAAAAGTTGGGGGAAAACTTAATTCACTTCTGAAGTATTTGTAGAGTGCGGCAGCTGGGTGGCGAAATGAATAGAGCACCAGCCCTGGAGTCAGAAGGACCTGAGTTCACATCTGATCTCAGACACTTAAACACATCCTAGCCAAGTGACCTTGGGCAAGTCATTTAACCCCAATCGCCCCCTCCAAAAGAAAAAAAAAAGAAAAGAAAAGAAAAAGAAAAAGGGGGCAAGTATTTGTAGAGAAATTCAACTTCCCTGGCTTCCTTCAAGTCGTAGCTAAAATCCCAAATTCTACCGGCAGGAAGCATTACCTGATCTTCTTTAATCCCACTGCCTTCCCTCTGTTGATTATCTACAATTTGTCCCATACATGCTAGTTTTTGTTGTCTCCCAATTAGACTGTGAGCTCCTTGAAAGCAGGAACTTTGTCTTTCTTTATATTCTCAGCTTTTAGCATAGTGTCTGGTGTGTGTATGTGTATACATATATATAAGCTTGATAAATATAATGTATTATAAGTTTAATAAATACTTATTGACTAACTGCATAATCCCATTTCCAGGATTGTGGAGAACAGAAAAGGTGTATACGATAGAAAATTAATGTCAGACAACATTCCTTTTTTTGCCTTTTTTTGGAGGGACAATTAGGGTTAAGTGATTTGCTCAAGGTCACACAGCTAGTTTTGTGCTAAGTGTCTGCTCCTAGCCGCCCCTTCAGACGACATTCCTGTTCCCCTAAAATATCTCTTTGATATTCCAGCATTGTGGAGAACAGAAAAGGTATATATTGTAGAAAAGTAATATCAGACAACACTCCTGTTCTCTTAAAATATCTCTTTGATATGACCAGACACAGTCAAGAAAATTTAAGTAACAGAAAGCAGCATGGTGTTCAGTTCTTTAGACTCTTTGTCGCTTCATTTGGGGTTTTCTTGGCAAAGATACTGGAGTGATTTGACATTTTCTTCCAGAACTCATTTTACAGATGAGGAAACGGAGGCAAACAGGGTTAAGTGACTTGCTCAGGGTCACATTGCTAGTGTCTAAGGCTGGATTTGAACTCCATTCTTCCTGACTCCAGACCTGGTGATCTAGCCACTGTACCACCTAGCTGCCCCAGAAAAGCAGTAAAGGAGAAACAGAGAGGCACACAGGCGCTAAGTGGAAATATAGTTATAGTTTAGTTTCTATATATATATATAATATGTATTATATATATAATATAGTTTATATATATTATATATAATATAGCTTATATATATATAGAAATATAGTTAATATAGCCAGAGTCATTGAGGGATGCCAAAAAGGATTTGGAGTCCGAAGACCTGAATTTGAATCTATATTGATTCCCATCCTATGAGAGAAGTCTTTTACTTAGGAAACCATAATCAAAGTGCTGATGTTAATACAATGACCTCACTTATATTTCACATCTTTAATCTGTATTCAGACTAACCCTTCCCACTCTGAGAGTCTTATGACCGTCTATTCTATATTCAATTCTCCAAAAAGTTTGCTAAGCACCGACTGCCTAGTCGTGCAAAGGCATTATTCTAGTTAGATCCTGAAGTTTAAGATAACAGAAAACTCCCAGGTCTCTAGCTCTTCTAGGCGTGGAAAGCTCCTCAGAGCAGCTATGGATAGAGAACCAGACGGTGAGCTCCTCGCCTCTGAAATATTGGCTGTGTGACCCTGGGCCGGTGCCTTTATGAGCCTCCCTCCATACCCCCTGCCTTGAAAGTGAAAGTGCTTGGCCCCATAACAGAAGGAGTGACCAAGAGTGGGGATGACTAATTTGCGCAAAGTCCTCCCCACTCGCGGCCACACCAGACCCGGTGTTTCTGCTACTGAGCGAGAGAGCTGATGCTCTCTTCCTGACATTATTATTATTTTAATAGGATTCTTTGGATGATAACTCGTGAGCCCACAAATCCGCACCAGGGTTCAGGTCCGACGGAGGAGACAGTGAGAGGGGGGAGTTGCGTTCAGGACCTACACTCACTCCCCCCCACCCAGAATAGGCTGATTACCTAGGGGGCGGGGCGGAGAGGGGAGGGGGGAGTAACTGTCAAACCAGTCCTCTTGGCGCCATTATTTAAATAGTACGTGCCACACTCGTTGTTGTGCGTGTCGGGGGCGGGGCTCCGAACGTATTGGGCGGGTCCGGGGGGGTGGAGGGAAAGAGAAGGGGCGGTGACAAGGGAGGGACCAGGCTAGGGGAGGGAGCGGGACTAGCCGCGGCCCCCGGCGGGGTTCATTGCGCCTGCGCTGACAGTCGCAAGATGGCGGACAGTGCGGAACTAAAGGTAAAGCGCAGCTCGAATTCACTTCTAATATTCGGCCGCGGAGACGGCGCTGCGTGTGCCAGGGGGAATGGGGCTAAGCCCCGGGGCCCGTCCGGACCCGGCACACCTGAGCCTAGAGTGGGGGAGCGGGGCGGGCTCCGGTCTGGCGGAGGGGTCGGGCAGCGGCGGGCCGCGGGCCCCGGGGCTGCTCGGGGGCGCTGACGGGTCCGGTCCCCGGCGTGTTATTGTTGTGGGCGCCTCCGGCGGGGGTGGCCGGGGAAAGAGGCGGGCAGTCGGAGAGCGGGGTGCTGAGGCGCGGGAGGCGGGGAGCTCGGCCGCGGCGCTACCGGCCCTCTCTTCCCCCCCGCTCCCGGGCGCCCGGGGTTCGGGGGCGGCGGGTCCGGCGGGGGTGGGTGCGGGTTTGGGGAAGCTCCCCGCCGCTTCCTCTTCCTCCTTCCCAGCCCTGGGCTCCTGTCAGGAGCTCGGCTCCGGCCCCTCTCCCCTCCCCCGGGGAACTTGTCTCCGGCCGCCCCGCCCCTCTCCTCGCCTCCCCCTCAGTCCGAGACGCGGCTCTCCCCGGCCCGCCCGCTGCGGGAGGAGGCGCCTCGCTCGGCCCCCTCGGATGCGGGGAAGCGCGGTGCGTGGGGGAAAAGGAGATCCTCCAGCAAAGTTTAGCAAGCGCCAGGGCCCGCGCCGCCCGCCCCTTCCCTTCCTCCCCTCGGGCCGGAGATTCCTGCCTGCTGCAGGCGAGCCCCCCGCGAAGGGTGCCTGCCTTTGGGGGGGGGGGGACGGCCACTCGACACCCCTCCATCCTTCTCCTTCTCCGCCCGCCCAGTCCCACGCATGGTCCTCAGGGCTAGGTCAGCCTTTGGGGCGTGGGGGTCTGCGCACACCATGATGGCGATGCTCTTGTTGGATTGAGGTGAATGGTCGGTGTTTATATCCCCGGTTGCCTTTTGTTTGTTGGGGACATCTTGCTGGCCATGTTGGTTGGAACGAGCTCCTCTCCTCCTCCCCTCGCCAGCCCCCTCGTCAACAGCGCCTCCTCCGCGCTCCCCCTCCCACCTGTGTCAATTCCTCCAGCTGCGCGAAATGAAAGGCCAAAGCTTGACTTTTTTCACGTCATTATTTTCCCGGTAGAGCTCCCCACTCTGCTACTTCTTTACCTGACTATTACTTCTGCACCGGAGCGAATACAATGCTGCACGAGGAGGGTGGGAGGGGGTAGGTAGGTAGGTAGGTTGGTAGGTAGGTGGGTAGGTAGGTTGGTAGGTTGGTAGTGAGTAACCGGCTCCTGATTGGATTTGGATATATGCGGTTCTGCTTGAATAATTGTGTTTTAGCTGCTAGCCGTATTTAAGTTACAGATCTGTATTTTGAGGCGTCGGACCGGATACTCCCTTTTCATAAGTGGCTTTGCATATGCAAACCAAGTAGCCGGCACTCTCCCGGCTCTAGTAGGGGGCTGACAATGAATTAATATTGGGATATATAATGGTAGAATCTTTGGTGGAAGCCTTATTTAGAATAATTGATAGGGTGAATTCCAGTCTGAGGTGAGAGATTAAGGTGTTACACTTATGTTTTTCTTATAAAATTAAGCTTGAAAAAGTCAAATCTTGTATTTGAGTGTTTTTTTCCCCTGAGCAAAACCTTTGCTAGAAAATAATTCCTTTCTCGCTCCCCAAATTACTTGTCAGTATAAAACTTCCCAAGTATATAGAGACATTAGCTTTGAGTTGTCATTATGTCCTTGAGTTTATTTCTGATTTTACATTTATTTGAAAATATTTCAATTAGAGAATGCTTTGGGCTTTCCAACTAGGAGGAATTTGTGTGACAGGAACATCTAAAAAGACTAATCAAGAAGTCTTGAGAATTTGGACATTTGGAGAACTTCAACTGTAAAAAGTATACTTACGAAATTCTCAGAAATTTCTATAGGTTTACACACTTGAAAATATAGTCAGTGAGTTGCTCTGATCTTTGCCTTCTATTCATCATTTGGAAACCCTTTTGAATGCTGGCTAATGAGTTCTTTTATACATGGATCACAGAATAAAGCAGAAAGCTTGTGCTCTCTATATTGTCACCCTTGATGCTGTCCTAAGAAGCTAGTATGGAAAGCACATGCTGGGGAGGTTTCCTTCTTTGTTCTTTCCTATTTTAAGAAAATGCCTTTGGGGATAGAGCAGATCCCTAGTGTGATTCCTGTTAAATAAAATCTCTATTTACAAAAATGAACCAGTATTAGATTGAAGCTAAATACCTGAAAAGGAACTGTCATTTCGACACCAAAAGAAAGGTGAAATCTCTCTACAATCCCAGATATAAATTTCAGATTCATTTTGTGCAAAGGAATTGTTGGTGCCATGATGCCTCTATTGTTTAATTTTAAGGAATTGTTAGGATAAACTATTTTGTCGTGAGAAATAAAGGAACCTTAAAAGTTGTAAATGCTTAATTGATGTAAATCACACAAATCATGTTAATATTTGATTATAGTTTAATTTGTTGACATTTTGGGGATTATCCAACCATGGTGTTCCTTTAACTTAAAGATTTCTGTAAATTGAGATTTAAACTATTTTTAGAAGAAATCTTGATAGATTTTTTTTTAATACTTGAGTTTTAAGAAAATATTTTCTGATATTCTGTTTTTTTGGCAAGGTTTGACTAAATTTACGGCTCTCTGTGATGAGTCAAGGGACTTTTTTGGAATTCTGAGCAAAAATACTTAATTAACAGAGTTCAGGACCTGAGGAGGTTTTGTGCCCAATTCCTTAGCTCACAAACCCACAGTAGCTTTTGCTCTTGTCTGTAGTCATGGTTATTTTTTCACCATTCTCTTTTCTTTGACCTCTTTTTAACTTATAATGGATTAAAAGATCATATGGTTAAACCTGACAGATCTGCATCAATATCTACATTGCCATTAATGTCGGTATAATACAAGCTACAACACTTCAGGATATTGCCAGTAAAAATTAGATTGCGAATTGTACCACACATCAAAATGAATCTTGTCTTCACATTTGTTCATAAAAGGTTCAGTCTTTTATTAGAGGTCACCCATAAAAGATACTTGCAGAAATGGTGGGGTGGGGGGTGGGAGTTAAGAATTTTGTTATACAGACTCTTAGATCAGGAGGTTATAAGGGCCAGATTATTTTGGCAGTTAATAATCTGACAGCTTCATGTATCTCTACTTTGTACTTTAAAAATATTTGTACAGATGTTTTCAACATTAAAACTCAAACCAAATAATATTACTACTTTAACTCAAGAAAAGCAGTGGGAAAGGCAAAGCTTAACGATGTTTTTTAAAGGATAGAAGAATATATGCATTTGGTGACAAAATTAGAGAATCTTTTTAGGATGACCTCTAGGAGTAAGAGTAAATTCTGTTGCTCAAACTCTTTTAAAGTAGTAACCACTTAATTTTCATCTTTGTGTTTTTAACTCACTTGCTATTATTTAAACTAGAAACATGCATGTACATCTGGCAATATTCATGGACTTTATTTAAATTTTCATACTTGCTTTTAAGTACCACATTTTGACAATTTTTATTCTGTCATCATTAAGAACAGTATTTTAAAACAATTTCTCAAAACACTTCACTTATCAAGTATTTCACATAATTGTTTTGAAATACCTCTTTTCCTTTCCTCCCACTTTCTCCTCCTTAGTGACTGTATTGTCTTTCTCTTCAATGAGACTCTTGTAATCCCTGTTGATTGCAGTAGTGCTTAGTGCTGGGTCCATAGCTGATTAACCTTGAGTTTCTGCTGGTGAACTCCATCAACATGCTGCTCCAGGGTTTCTTGCTGAAGCTTTTGAAAGTTCAGGGTAATTGTACCCTTTCTTGCTGGTAGCTAGGGATAAAAATAAAGTGGGCCTGGTTGGAGCAGGAATTAGAAAGAATGATTGAGACCCCAGATTTGGGAGAGTCTGTGCTGGGATATAATTTTTTTAAACCTGCATTTTGCTTCTTCATGATAGTAGCTTGTATTTTTTTAACCTGGCTGTATATTATCCTGTTTGATCCACAGAACAAACTTGTGACCCTGATTGAACAGTTATTAGTCCTTATATTACAAATGAGGAAACTGAGATCCAGGAAGTTTTGTGATTTGCCCAAGATCCCAAGATAGTCATCTCCTTTCCCATAGTGTCGCAACATCTACCAAAACTGGTCTCTGTGCCTCTAAACTATCCTTCTTTTCTTAAGGTTCCCAAAGTGAATGATACTGCCTGCCGGGGGTGTTGGAATGATCCAGCGAGCCAGTAGTAACTTTGGATGCAATTGGAGGGCATTGAATAAAAATAAGGGGCAGTGGAAGCATAAAGATAAGAAAATGTTGAAAATCTGTTCATACATGTTTCATCTGTTGTGTTGCAGAGTTAAAGTTGTAGTGATAACATTATCTTCCAAAAAACCACACAAAATGCAAGTTATAACTGATCAGTAGTCAAGTCCCCTGACAGGTCTTAAGAAGCAAGTGTTGGCAGGCAAACATTGTGTATTGTCAGGAAGCCCAGCATGCATAGGCAAGAAAATGTTTGTGTAATGACTTATTTACAATATGATACTATATGCTTACATGACATAATATTGCATTATCAAAATTTCAGTGCAGAAAAAATTCACAAATTTATAATAAATTATTAAATTTAAGATGCATCATTTAAAAAATGATGCCAATTTCTAAAAAACTGTTAAAGGTTAGAGAAAATAGATTTCTAGAGAGGTACTGAGTAATTTTTTTTTAAAGGATGTGGTAGGCTGGTTAAGTTTGGGAACCTCTGTTTTGTTCTATACTCAGTAGATGGTTGGTATAGTGGGTAGACGGCTAGGCCTGGAGAGAGGAAGTTCTGAATTCAAATTTGGCCTCAGACACTCAGCTTTAATTTCTTCAAATGTAAAATGGGATAATAGTAGCACCTGTTTCTCAGGCTTATTGTTAAGATCAGATGAGATAATATTTGTAAAGCACTTAGCACGATATTTATTAAATCCTTGTACACACTTTTCTCTTCCTGTCAACTGCTGTGATCAACTCATTCACCTCCTCAAATAGTATCTATGAGTCTTCTAAACTCCTTAATCTGACTTTCCAGACCCCTACAATCTGCCTCACTATCCAAGGATTTTAGTGGGCTAGAAGCTTCTTGTGAATCAGTGGTGTAATATGACAGTAAAAAAATAATTAATGTGGCCATTTTTGAATGGACCATGAGCTAGAATGGTTTTTACATTTTTAAATACGATAAAACTTTTTTCCCTCTCAGGCTGTACAAAATTGGCAGCAACAGGCCAAAATGACCTGTAGTTTTCTGTTCTTAGCCATAGAAGGCAAAACTAAGAATAAATGTGTTGAAGTTGCAAAAGTGGAAGGGGCTGCCTTAATGGGCAGGAGTAACTGATGCTCATTTGCAAGCTGAAAGGTAAGTCTTCATGACATTTTTTAGATATTGTAGTAAGGATTCTAGATTAGTTATGGTTTGGACTTGATGGCTGCTGAGGCTTCTATAGCCCCAGAAGTTGTTGATTCTTCTGATTGTCCAGGTTTCTTTTCTATTCTTTCTACTGTACCCCACACTACTTTCCAAAACACAAAATTTCTTTCAAACAATGGGCCTCCCTACCATAAAATAACACCCAAGCAGCCATAGTGTCATAAAATGTAAAGCCAAAGAGGGACTTTAAATAATTGAGTCCAAGACTTCTTGATCTTTAACTTTGAATACATGCACACATGCACACACACACACACACACGTGCGCACGCATACAACTGTATTTTGGTATAATTGATTCCTTTTGTAGTCCTATGTATTTACTTTATATGTTAAAAAAAATATTAACTCCACAAGGATTTACCAGATTATGAAAGGATGTTCATGACACAAAAAAGGCTAAAAACCTGTAATGTTGTTCAGCTCTTTCATTTTACAGAAAAAGAAACAAAACCCCAGAACTGTGAAGAAGCAGAGGTGGGATTCTTTGACATTCATTATCCCACTTTTTAGTATTTAATAAGATCTGAATAATGGCTGTAGGGGAGGAAAAAACCTAACAATTTCTCTTCTTCTCATTGGACAGGCATGCTATATGCTCATTGCATTGTAGCATTAAAATAGCCTTAAATCCCTATCTTTAAAAAGGATATTTAATGTATTACCTTCCAAAGTTTTTTTTGGGGGGGGGTGTTTAGGGGGGATGTTAACTTTCATGGCTTTGGTTAACTTTCAGAAGTTCAGTTATCTGTACTTCTGGTTTGTTTGATTTTTTTTCTTTCCCCCCTGAGTTTAGAAGCTAGTAGTGTGGCTGGGTGGGTTGAGGTAAAGAAGAATTAATAAATGTTGGTGGAGCCAATACAGAATTTGGAATACAAATGGAATTTTTGTGGGCCCAGTGTCTTTGAAACTGATTAAAAGATGGCTTTAAAATATATGTGCTTTGGTAGAAATATTGCAAGGTATCTTATTTTTGAGCCTTTAGGGGTGCAAAAAAGCTGGAACCATGAATAGAAGTGGTAGTCTGAGTGGCATAAACAGTGCTTTTCAATTGCCAAAGCCATTACGGACATTTCTTGAGCTGTCTTCACAAGAAAGGCCATATAAATTTATAAACAGTAATCAGATTTTTCCTTTTTTACATACATGTCTCATTTTAGGAGACTCAGTGAGACTTTTGGGGAAATATAGTGGATGAATATTTTCATTAGATGAAATACTCTTGATGAAACTGAAGAATTTTCTTTAACTCTTGTTTTGCATATGGTGGTTTAATATTGTTATTTCCACTACCTCTAAATAAGCCAGAGATTTTTAAAATTACGAAGAAAAGCAATAGTAAAGGTAAAAATAAAAAGAAGGTAAAAATAAACTTTCTTTATAGTTATCATTTGTATATACTTGACAGATTAAAAGAAAATTATAAAATCAAGGACAGCTAGGTGGTACAGGGAATAGAGCAGCGGCTATGGAGTCAGGAGAACCTGAGTTCAAATTCAGCCTCAGACACTTAACACTTCCTAGCCCTGTGACCTTGGGCAAATCACTTAACCCCAATTGCCCTGCCTCCCACCCTCCAAAAAAGACCCCCCCAAAATTATAAAATAGACTTAATTAATTTATGTTGGCTTTGGAAAATTAAGTCAGGCATAGCAAAGTGTTTGTAGATCAATTGGTCAGTAAGCATTTATGAAGTGCTTACTATGTATCAGGCACTAAAGAAGTGAAATAAAAAACGGTCTGCCCTCAAGGTGCTTATGTTCTATATCAGACAACAGGTGCATATAAAATATATATTCAAAACATAGGTGTATATGATCCTCTTAGAATGCACTCAGAATTTTTTTAAGGCATACATTTAAGTATTCAGTCATAAAAGGTATTCTTTCTATTAATCATATGGGAGAAATTAAAGCTTGATGAAACTTCATTAAGAAATTAGTAGCTAAACTTTATTTTTAAAATATGCTTTAAAAATAAGACACTGCCTTTTTTCAAGGGAGGGTAGTGGTTGGTGGGGTGTAACAGAAGTTCTTAGCCTTTTAAAAAATATCCTATATATCCCTTTGGCAATCTGTTGAAGCCTATGAACTCATCAGAATAACGTTAAATGCAGAAAGTGAAATATATAAAACTGCAAAGGAAGCCAGTTATGTTGAAATGCAGTTATCAGAATATTTGAAAAATGAGTTTATGAACCCCAGGTTAAGAACCTTTGTGTTAGGAGTTGACTGGATACATTCTGTATTCACGCCTATCTACAAAACAAAATCTAAGTTAATTTTAGTGGGGAGGCACTAGCCCCCAGGGTGGGTGGTATTTGGAAATACCTCTCCATAAGTAGTGGCAGTTGATCCAAGTTTTAAAGGAAAAGAGGAATTCTCTTTCACGCAGAATGTAATTCCATATTATCTGTGTTGCAACCTGCCCCCCCCCAAAACAAACAAACAAACAAACCCAAAAGGCAATAAAAATAAAGTGGGGAAAAAAGTATGTTTCAATTTGCGCTCAGAGTTCTTTAGGTCTCTCTCTGGAAATCAATAGCTTCATTCATCATGGGTCCTTTGAAATTGGATCATTGTCTTGATGGAGTTGTCTTATGATGATTGTCTTGTGAAAATTAAATCTTTCACAGTTGATCAGTGTTACGATATTGTTACTGTGTCCAATACTCTCCTGGTTTCTGCTCAGTATCTATATATATTTTCCCAAGTTTTTCTGAAACTATTCTTTTGTCATTTCTTGGCAGGATAGCGTTTCATCACAATCATATACCACAACTTGTTCAGCCATTCCCCAGTTGATGGGTATCCCCCTCGTTTCCAATTCTTTACTGCAAAGAACTGCTATAAAAATTTTTGTGCGTCTAGGTGGAAGGAAGGATTCCAAGAGTCAGAGCTGAGGAGCCTAGGGTACAATTACCTGTGCAATGGTATTAAGGTGAGAGATGATGGAGTATTCTGTCCAGTTGAGGTGGACCACATAAGTGTAATAAGTCAGTATGGAAAGTGAAAAGGGGAGCCAGGTTGTGAAATGCCAAACAAAAGGAGTTTTTTTTATATTTGGTCCTAGAGAAAATAAGGAGCACTAGAGTTTTTTGTAGTGTTTGTGTGGAGGATGCATTGGAAAAGAGAGAGACTAGAAACAGGGAAACCAGTTTGGAGGCAAATCTAGTTCCACAGAAAGGTGATGTAAGATAGGGGTGGTGGCCATTTGAGTGGAGAGAATTGGCTAAATCCAAGTTGTAATTGGGAAAAGACAGGGCAGATAATTGGATCTATGGGGTCAGGGAGGTTGAGGAGTCAAGGATGACTGTGGTATTGAACCAGGATGTTATTGGTAATGCTCTTGATAGAAATAGGGAAATAAGGAAGAAGATTCTGAAGGTACGTATAAATGTGAAGGTGTGAGTTACTTCCGCGTTTTAGATATTTACAGGACATCCAGTTTCAATGGGCAGTTGGTGATGTAGAATTGGAGAAAGAGATACTAAGGCTGCAAATATATAAATTTGGAAATTACTTTTTACTTCTCTGTTCCTCTGTTTCTTATCTCTGTGGCTGTTTTCCATGGTTGAAATTTTCTTCCTCTTCTATCTCATTAGAATTCTCTTCTAGCTATTTGCTAGTAGATAAATGGTAAAAGAACATAAAAAGGCGGTTTTCAAAGGAAGAAATTCAAACTGTGACTAGCCATATGAAAAATGCTCCAAATCACTAATAACTAGAGTAATGCAAATTAAGGAAAGCAGCATTTTGGTTCTACCTCACACCCATCAGATGGGCAAAGATGATGTATTCTTTGATCTTGTGACTCTGTCACTCTGCGGTGTTTCTTGAACAAGATATTTCATCTCCTCACATTACCTTCTCCCAACCCCCAGCATTTTCACTGACTCTCTTCCAGCTTCCTTGGCTTCATTCAAGTCTCAGCTAAAGTCCCATATCCTGCAAGGAGCCTTTTCCAGTCTTTAATTTTAGTGCCTTTCCTCTGAGATTATTCCCAGTTGATCCTGCATATACATAATTGTTTGCATGTTGTCTCCCCCAATTAGACTGTGAGCTTCTTAAGAGCAGAGACTTTCTTTGTGTTTTTTTTTTCACCTTCATCCTCAGTGCTTATTAGCACATAGTAAGTGCTTAAAGCTGACAAATGTTGTAGGGTCTTGAGAAAATAGGTACCTTGATGCACTGTTGGTGTAGCTGTTACTTGATCCAGTCGTTCTGAAAAGGACCCCAAAAGTCACTAAGCTGTTCATAATCTTCCACTAACTAGGCCTATACCCCAAAGAGATGAAAAAAAAAAGAGGAAAAGGACCTACATTTACAAAAAAACATTTATGGTAGTGCTTCTTATAGGAGCAAAAAAGCCAGCAAATGAAAATATCCACCTCTTGAAGATTGGGCTAAATAACTTAACCATATAAATGGAATGGATTATTATTATGTCCTAAGAAATGACAAAAGGGATTGTTTCAGAGAAAACTGGGAAGACCTATATGAATTACTGCAGAGTGAAATGAGCAGAACCAAGTAAAATAATTTCTACACTGGCATCATTATTATAACGAAAAACTTTGAAAGATTTAAGAACTACTATCATTGTTATAACAAACCTTGATTCCAGAGGATCAAAGATGAAGCATGCTGCCTATCTCCTAACATAGAAATGAGAGATTCTAAAGGCAGAATGATACATAGCTAGTGAGGAATTTGCTTGACTCTGCATATTTGTTATGGGGTTCAGTTTATCGATTTGTTCAGTTAGGTGGAATGAAAGGGAGAGAAAATAAATACTTGTTTGGGGGGAGGGAGAAGGAAATATGGAAAGAACATCTTTGGAAGTGGAGGGAAACAAAATACCTCTAGCTCTTGATTCAAGAAATAACTTGAATAGCATCTGTGTTTAGACTCTCCTAATTCCCTAGCTACCTTGTATTTATTTTGTATTTTACATGCTTATATATGTATGTTTCCTTAGATAAAGTATAAGCTCCTTGAGAGGAGGGATAGTTTTATTCTTTGCATGGGAGGGTGGGGGTAGGGTAGAATCAAGAGCTTCACAGAAAAAACTGTAATCTAAAGATGAACCAAGAAGGATGATAAGGATTCTGAGAGGTAAAGGGGTGATGAGAAGGAGTATTGGTATAGAGTAGTGATTTTCAAAGTCCTCAGATCTTACAGGTCCTTGAGACTCTTTCAAAGGGTCTTTACGGTCAAAACTATTTTCATAATAATACTAAGATGTTATTTGCCTGTTAAAATATTCCTTCCTTTTTCATCTTACGTGTGTGTGTGTGTGTGTGTGTGTGTGTGTGTGTGTGGCTTTAAAAAACAACTTATTGAGCATATACTTCAAAACAACATATTGAAACAGATTGAATATAGGAGAATGTAGCTATCTTTCTATTAAGCTGGACCTTAAAGAGACTTGCAAAAATATATAAAATAGTGCCATTCTTCTCACTGCCTTGTTCTGGAAAATACAGTCAATTATACTGTAATACATATTCTTAAAAATTGCACATACGGCTTATGGGAAAAATGAAATTAGGACTATAGCACTCAAAAGTTTTATCAGTGACAAAGAAGAAATGGAACCTAATAGCAATAGCAACACAGCTTTATACATGTTAAATGGTTAAGAAATATATTATTGGGGCAGCTAGGTGGTGCAGTGAATAGAGCACTGGCCCTGGAGTCAGAAGGACCTGAGTTCAAATCCGGCCTCAGACACTTAACACAAAACTAGCCATGTGACCTTGGGCAAGTAACAACCCCAATTGCCCTGCATTCCCCCCTCCAAAAAGCAAAAAAAAAAAAAAAAAGGTAAAAGAAATATATTATTACTATAATAA
>CM053598.1:122773993-122784250 GCA_028646575.1 Pseudocheirus occidentalis
CACAAATTATTTCCTACTATATCAGTTGGGTTAGAACAAATTTAAGTTTTCAAAACAATCCTTATAGCAGAAATTACTGTCATTTTTTGAAATAAAAAAATTAATGTTAACAGATAGTGTTTATTGTTATGTTTAAGTGAATAAAATTACTTTTAAAATTGATCACCTTTAATTTCTAATACAGTGAAATATTGATTAGATATAATCCATGTAAAGAAAAACTTTCAGTTTTTTAGAATATAAAGGGGTCCTGAAACAACAAAAAAAAATTGAGCTGCTAGTGTAGAGGATTAGATTGAAGAGAAGAGAGACTGAAAGCTGAGAGCCTTGTCATTGTAGGAAAGGTCTAGTTCTAATCTGAGGTCTGGTTAACTCACTGAATGAATAACTGAGTAGGCATCTTACCCTTCTCTGACCCTTAGTTTTCTCAATTATAAGATGAGAATTTTGGGATGATAACTTCAGAAAGTCAAAATGTATTGAGTTACTTTTTCTACACATCACTGGCAAACTGTGAGGTACTCATTACTTATAATGTGGGTTATTCAATTTTAACATGTTAGAGATGCTTGGTATTGTTTTATGGATTTCTTTTTTAAATTTTATTCTCTTAGGTATTATGAACTTAATCATCAGCAAACGTGAACATTTCAGTATTCAGAGAAGCAAAAAGCATTATATGTGAAATTGTACAGTATAAATTAAGTTGAACACAATTGTACCAAAATTGCCACATTCTCTTTTGTGTATGTTTAATATATTTTTATCAGTGTTCTGTTGAAATAATTTTTTTTTAACATTTCTGTAGCCACTCAATAATAAATATAGTTAAGCAAAGTAATTCAGTGCATTGACCTGAAAATATCTTGAGTGGGGAATACCATGGTCTTATCAGTCCTCTGAAGTTCTGACTCGTCACTATATTAACCAGTGTTGTTGATTTTTTTTTTTTAAACAATTTTTAGAATGTTCCAGAGTGGTTTCCCTTTGCAGTTTGTTATCATCACAAAAGTGTTCTCATAGATCTGCTCATTTCACTCTGCATCAGTTAATATAGTTCTTCCCAGTTTTCATTGAATTTTTATATTTACCATTTCTAATGGCTATATAGTGCTTGCATAGTAGTAATAGTCCATTATATTTTTATGCCACAATTTGTTCTCCAGTTGATTTGTACCCATTTGTTTTTTCGTGCTTTGCTTACTATAAAAAAACCCCCACCACCATCCCAACTTTCATTTTATTATTTAGTTAAAAAACAAATCTTTAAAAAAAAATTGGGGGTGGGGCTGTTTTTGGTGAGGCAATCAGGGTCAAGTGACTTGCCCAGGGTCACAGAGTTATTAAGTATAAAATGTCTGAGGTCATATTTGAACTCCTCTTCGCTCCAGGGCTGGTGCTTTATCCACTGTGCCACCTAGTTGCCCCTAAAATAAGTTTTTATTTTGAGCTCGGAATGTAAAGGCAATATGGCACAATAGAAACGGCACTAGACTGATTCAGAAGACCTCTACTCAAATATTACCCAAATTGAAGTGCTTCTTTGAAAAAAAAAAAAAAGGGTGGTGGTGGTGGTGATAATACCTATTCTACCAGCCTAAAGGTTATTATGTGGAACAGATAAGACTGTTTATATGATAAAAGCGAGCATGTAAATGTGTACAGTATTGTTATTATTAGCAATCAGCATTTCATAATCAGGTGTTATTTAATTAGGGATTAGCATGTGCATAATGTTGTGCTCAATACAAAATAAGTACGTAGTATCCCTGTCTTCTAGAAGCTTAGTTTAAAATTATGAGAAACATTTCATACAATATGTTGATATTATTAGATTCAAGGTTGTACTGATTTGAAATGTTTAAAACTAATCATAAGATCAAAGTTTTTTGTTCTATTTTGTGCACAGTGCCTTAAGGCTAAAAACATTCCCACTTTCCCACTCAGCAAATTTAAGATAACAGTAGTGTTATACTGCATTATCTGTGTATTGACCATACAAGCTTTATTCCATTTCTTCACATGCCAGATATCCCTTTACTGTTTTATTTTTGACGTGTTTATAGAAAACAACCATATTAATAGTTTACTCTTAAGTATAGTAACAGTTGTTAATACCATTAAGCATTTCATATCTACCTAACAATTTTATTAAAATTAAGTGCTGCCAGGCATATGTAATGAAAAATTGAGGAACTAAAACTAACATAATCTTTGATAAACTACTCTAGAAATAAACAACATTCCAGTTTAGGTAAATCTCCTATATAGTCACAAAATAATAGTTGAGAGTAAATTAATTAAACTGTCCTAGAACCTTCTTATTTCAATTTTGAAAATTTAGACTACTAGAAGAAATTAAAATCCATGTTCAAAACATTTTATAAATACTTACCATTTGCTTCTAGAAAATAGGCTCTTCTCTACCCCCCCCAAAATAAACAAAAACAATAATACTAAGAAACCAGTTACCACTTCTTTATCTTGAGCTTTCAATTAGAAAACTCACACATTAGCTAAGTTAAAGTTCAACACTACTGCCTCTAACTAGTGCTGAATGACTGGTATGGACATTACACTATAGCAGAATTCAGTGGCAGTAGTGATCAGAGAAAGCTTAGATTGGAACTTATAATAGGTAGGATCCGAATAGGCCCAAAGGGAGAAGATAAATTCTGTAAAATGGACACAATTTGAGTAAATATGAGGAGGCGGGAATGCACAAGTCAATCAACAAGCTTTACTAAGCACTCGTTATGTGCCAAGACAACTTGCTACCCCTTGGGGATGTGAAGACAAAGAATGACAGTTCTGACAAGAGTGTAGAAAAGATTCAAGTAATAATATACTAAATGGTCTCTGATTTCCTGTAATTCTAAAAGGACTTTGCTGGAATGTAATATACATAGAATCTTTCAGATTTTGAGAGATTTAGTCTGTTTCATCATACAGGTAACACAACTGAGGCCTGGAGAGGCAAATTAACTCACATATCAAATTAATGGTAGAAATGGAACAAGAACCCAGTTATCCTGATTACCATGCAGTCCAGTGCCTTACTACCTCTCTGACTTTCCCAGTGGGAGGTAAAATTGGAAAGATGGATGGGATTAAAATGTTAGGGCTTTAAATGCCAGATTATAGAGTATAGGATTTATCTTGTCAGCTCTGGTAAAACACGGAAAGTTTTTAGCATTAAGAATCATGAAAGAAAAGCAGGTTTATTTGATAGTTTGATGGACTAGAAGAGTAAAAGCTAAGAAGCCCAATTATTATTAGAACACTCTATCATAGGTGGCATAAAAAATAATTGTATAGGATTATTTTGGTAAATTTTAAGGTTTGCTAATGACTTTACATATACAGTATCGTTTGAGCCTTACAGCCTGGTAATAGAAGAACTACAAGTATTATTCACATTTGACAGATGAGAAAACTGAGGCTAGAAGAGTTTAAATTGATTTGCCTAAATGAATATGAGTGTCAGATTCAGGAAGACCTAAAGTTCATTTATACCTGTAAATTAACATCTAAAAGGGAACTCAAATATCTTTCCCCCTAAACTGGGAGTCAAACTGTCCAGACTTATTACAAATTATTTCACAGACTCTGGTATAACAAAACTAGACATGCCATTTCAGTCACCAGCTTTGCACAAAGCTTTCCTCTAGGTCTAGAATCTATAACCTCTTCATTTGTCTTATAGAATCTCTGTTTCCTTCAAAATTCACCATAAATGCCCCTTTTCTATGTGCATATCTTTCCTAATGCCTGTCCCTACCAGCTGTTAGTGCCTTCCCCTAAAAGTTACATCTGCTTAATAATAGCTAGGCAGCTAGATGGCACAGGGAATAGTGTGTAAGCCAGATCAGGAAGACTCCTCTTCCTGAGTTCACATCTGGCTTCAGACTCTTAATAACCTTGTAACCCTGGGAAACTCTTTTTGCCTCAATTTCTGGTCTAAAATGAGATGGAGAATGAAATGACAAACCACTCTTGGCCAAGAAAACCTCAAGTGGGGTCATGAAGAGATGGGCATGAATGAAATAACCATAAAAGTAGTAGCTAACATTTCTGTGGTACTTACTCTGTGCCTAGCAATGTACTAAGTGCTTTACAGTTATGATCTCATTTGACCCTTATAAGAAACCTGGGAAGTGGGTGCTGTGATCCTTATTGAACAAATGAGGATATGGAGGCAGATGGATTAAATTACTTGCCCAGGATCACATAGCTAATAAATATCTGAGACTGCATTGCAAACTTAGGGCTTCCTGACTGCTGTGCCACCTGTACCCACAAACTTCCTGAGGGTTCAAATGTTTGATTACTCTTTTTATCTCCTCTTCCTAGCACAGTGTACAACATTTAGTAAATGTTAGTTTATTTGTGTGTGTGTGTGTGTGTGTGAGACTAGTAGTATTTAAGGTACTTAAGGGTAGGAATTGTTTCCTTTTTTCCTTTTATATCCCCAATATGTCGAAGCACCTTATGTATAGTAAGCACTTAGGTTTTTTAAATTTTAAGACTTTTCTCCCCCAATTAACAGGCATTTATTTTTTCTCCTTCCTTCCCATTCCCCATTGAAAAAAGAAAAACAGACCCTTGTAAAAAAAATATGCATAACCAAGTAAAAGAAATTCTTACTTTGGCCGTGTCCAAAAATAGATCTCATTCTGAATCTTGTCAGGAGGTGGGTACCATGTATTATCATTAGGCCCCTGGAATTTTCATTGCATTGATTGAGTACTTAAGTCTTTAAGATTTGTTTGTCTTTACAGCATTGCTATTCTTGTATAAGTTGTTTTGATTCTACTCACTTTATTCTTCAACAGTACAGCTTGACAGTTAGGTGACACAGTGGATAGACTTGGACCTGTAGTCAGGAAGATCTGAGTTTAGATTTGGCTGAAGACACTTAGTAGCTGTGTGATTCTGGAGCAAATCACTTGACTTCTGTTTGCCTCAGTTCCCTTTATTATAAAATGAGAGTGATAATAACTATATACTTCCTATATATATAGGAACTATATATAATATACAGGGTCTGGAGGAGAGAGACACTTTTTTTCTAAAGCACTTAGCATAGTGCCTGACACATGCTAGGCACCATATAAACACACATTCCCCCCTTCATAACAATTTTCCCAGGTTTCTTTGAGACCATCTCTTTCATCATTTCTTTTGGCCATTTAATAAATGTTTAAATTGAGTGGAATTAATTAAACCCTTTGTTTTCCTTGATAGTAAGGGACAGAGCAGCATGAATCAATATAAATTCAAAGATATACCCGACTTAATTTTGATAATAATTCACACTAATGTTGTGTTTTTCCTGCATTAACTTGGTGAGGTAAGGAGTAAAAATATTGTTGCCATTTTACAAATGGAAAAATTGATGTCCAGAGATGTTAATAGATTTGCTGATGTTTCTCCTGGTTAAGTGTCAGTTTAATTCCCATTAAATTTGGGAGAAGAAAAATAGGGTAGAAGGCAAATTAGTCATTTTAATTTCTTGGTAGTAGCTCTGGCTTAAATAACATAAGAAGGAGACCCACAGATCTTGAGGACACCACTGTCTTTTCTTTCAACCAGGCTCAGAACTGCACTCAGTCCTTGACCTTTATCTGTTTTCCAGACCTGATATCCAGTCAGCTGCCAATTTTGTTGATTCTCTCTCCAGAAGGTCTCTATCATCTATCCTAATTCAGATCTTGATAGCCTCCTAAGTGGTCTCTCTGACTTCAGGCTTTCCCCTCTTCAGTTATTCTTCTACACAGGTATCAAGTCAATATTCCTAAAGCACAGATTTGACAGTGTCATTCACCTGCATAAGAAGCTTCAGTAGCATTTCAAGCCTCACATTCTTGCTTCAGTACACCTTTCTTGTATTTCTGTATAGTTCTTTCCTTCATCCACTCTACATTCCACCCAAAGAGGTCTTCTTGCTATTCCATGACAATGGTATTTCATCTCCCATCTTTGTGCCTTTGTGCACTGCCTGTCAACTGTACATAAAATGAACTCCCTTCTCACTTCTGCCCTGCAGGAACTATATGGTTTTTGTTTTTATATTCACACATTATAGGGTAGTGCCTGGCTATAGTAAGAGTTAAATGCTTTTTTGAATTAAATTCAATTTCCCCCTGTTTTACCAGTGAGGAAACAGAGGCCCATCTTTAAAGGGGTTTGGCTAGCTGGATGGATGGATGGATGGATAGATAGAAAGATAGATAAATAGATAGAAAGAATGTATATGCATACATATATATATATTTACCTTGCAAATGCAAGTTATATGTACTCTTTGTATTTGTCTTAGAAATTATATGTCTTCACAGCAGGAAGTGATAAATTCCATTCAGAATAGTTAAAGAATGTACAAAATATTGAGGAGTCTGTCTACCAAGACACACAGTAACTGTGAATACAACTACAAAACACTCGTAACAGAAAGACAGATCTAGATAATTAGAAGAATATTAATTGCTTATAGTCAGACTGTTCTAATATAATAAGAAAGATAGTACTTCTTAAATTAATGGACTTATTCAGTGCTGTATCAAAATATCAAAGAATTACTTCCCAGAACTAGAACTAGACAAAATAATAACAATTCTTCTGAAGGAACAAAAGGGCAAAAATCTGAAAGAAAATAATAAAAAAAAGTTGGGTAGGATGGGGACCCAGCAGTTATCAAGTCTCAGACTACACCACAAATCATCAAAACTATTTGGTACTGATTAAAAAATAGGGATTGACTAGTGGAACAGATTAAGTACCCAACAGATAAAAGCAAATTATATAGTAACATGTACATAGTACATGATTTAGTAAACCCAAAGATCCCCTATTACTGGGAAAAGGATTCATTATTTGAAAAAAAAAACTGCTGGGAAATCTGGAAAACAATTTGGAAGAAATTAGGTATAGATTAACACCTTACAACATTTTCCAGGATAAGTTCTAAATAGATAAATAGCCCCTAAAGAGATAAGAGGAAGAGGAAAAGAACCCAAAGGATGGAAATATTTTAGAAGCTTTTTGTTATAGCAGATTACTAGAAATAGAGTAGGGCTGCCCATCATTTGGGGAATGGTTAACCAAATTATGTTTTTTAATGTAATGAAATAATGCAATGTGAGAAAGAATGGGGAAAGTTAGAGAAACCTGGGATAATGAACTGATGCAGAGTAAAGTAGGCAAGACCAGAAAAAATTATGTTTACATAATATATATATGTACTATTATACAACAGTTAACACCTTTGTATAGAAAGACTAAACTATGATCAATGTAATGACCAGCATTGGTTCTAAAAGACTAACAGAAGCATCCTACCTACCACCTGACAGAGATGTTATCAAGGTGCAGAACGAGATGGACATTTTCTTTTACTGATACTGCTAATGTTGGATTTCTTTTGCTAGATACTGCATATTTACTGTAAGAGTTTTTTTCAGTGAGAGGTATAAGGTGGGGGTAGGGTTGGGATTGGGTTTCCAGAAAGAAAAGAAAGTATTTTGTTTTTAACCATACAGAAGAAAACAGAAGGAAGACTGGGAGGAAATAGACACAAACAGAAGAGCTTAGAAAGTTTCATGTTGAATTTATAATATACTTAAGAGGAAAAGGAAACTATTTGATAAGATTTGCTGTTACATGTACAGTCCTCTTTTCTGTATAACTTTGCATATGAAAAAACTTGTTTTATTTGATGTTAAAGTTCAGAATTTTAAAAAGCAAGTATATATGTCTTTTAAGGCTCTTAATTGCAGCATTTTTAGACTCAACATCTTAGACCTTAAAGCTGCAATTAAGGAGGTGAATTAATTCAACTACAGTCTACCTTTTTTTTGCTTTTCTCCTCCTTCCCCTTCCCGGCATGTGAAGATAGTTCCTTTTCCATCATTTTGAACAAGTATCGCTTGCTAATTTCCTTATGCCTGTACTTTGCTCTATCAAGTGAGTTCTTATTATTTTTCTACATCTTTCCCTTGTGGTTGATGTGAGCAAAAAATAGTAGTGGAAGGAAGGAAAATTGAAGCTGGAAAGATAGGAGATAAGGTCATACAGAAGAACTGTGAATATTATTATATTTTGCAGCCAAAAAGATTCTCGTCCAAAGGTAAAAACACTTTATTAACATGGATCTTAGTTCTAGGTGTTCCACTGCCTGAAGCCCTGACTTTAGAATACAGATAGACACCTTTCAGAAATTCAGCCAACTTGGAAGGATGACCAGTTAAATCAGTACTTGGAAACTTGGAATTTGTGATTTCACAAACTGGGGTACTCCAGTCATCCTGTGGATGTTCATCCATTGTAGATGATCTCCAGATCATAATCCATGCCCACCTTCTCCTCTGGTCTGACTTCCTTTAAATCTTTCACACTTTGGTGACTTGGTTGGAGGTAACTATTATTTTCACAGATTGTCTAGGACAGATTTTTTTTTTTAAGGTTCAACCATTTTGGCAGGACTCCAGGAGTCTAGCTAATCGTCTTCTTTCTGAGGACCAGTATAGCTAAAAACAAAGAGGTGTATCTCTAATAGCCTAGCTACTTGTTGATGAATTCTTTGGTCATTGAAATTAGTAAAATTATAAATATATTATTTCTGTTATTATGGCAGTTGATTTCCCCAAATAGCAGGTCTGCTATGCAGAAGTAAAGAATGATTTTTTTGTAATTAGTTTATGTACAGTGCTATTGCCAAAATCTTTGAACTATTTATTCTTTTAATTGCTTAGCCAATCCTTTCTTGAGGTACAAAAGCAAACTTTAACTTACTAAAATTAAATTCACAATTAGAGGCTTTAGTTTATTGTATATTGTTTTCTTGAATCAAAAGCTTTTCCTGAATGGTTGGTTAATGCTAATGCTAGTGGGAGTGTTAGGATAATGTATTTTTAAGTGACTTTTTTTCCAAGCAGATTTCTAAAATCTATAGCTTTTTGTAACTTTCTAGATTAGTCAAAGTAGTTAACCTGGTGTTCATTTGTTATTAAAGCATATTTACTTCTGTAGCTCAATAAACTGGAGGAGGAACAGAATTTGAAAAGGTGGGGGTTGGGTCTGTTGTCTTTTTGGTGATTGGGAAACGGAAAACAAATCTGAAGTATGACCACAATTTGAGGCTATTCCACAAATAGGTGAATTAATAAATTATGTTAATTTAAGCTACAAACAGATAAACTCTAACTTCTGTTATTTGTGGAGCTTAGAATGTTTAAATGAAGAAGTCTATATTCCCCTATAGCTGGGATGCTTGCTTATTTTTGTGTTTTTAAAACTAGCTTTTCCTTAAATACATTGACTAGCATTTTACAGATGAGGAAACTGAGACAAACAGGTTAAGTGACTTGCCCAAAGACACACAGCCAGTAAGATGATAAAGCTGTATTTGAACTCAGGTCTTCCTATTTCCCAGTGTCTGGAACATTGTAAACAGTTGTCAGTATATAAATGTTAACTCTTAAGTAGAAAACAGTATGCACCTTCTGACTCGTTTGCATTTACCCAGGTTGGTTCCTGGCCTGGCACAGACTTTCTCTGCTTCTTAGGATGCATTCTTTTCCAAGACTTGGCCCATCTTCTTCCTCCTGCAAGATAACTTTCCTGATTGTCTACTCCCAAATTACCTTATAAATATATGTACACACATTGTTTCCTCCTATAAAATATAAGCTCCTTTTGGAGATTGGGTTGTGTATGGTTGCACTGTCGTTATTGTCTTTGTTTCTCTAGCATAGTACTTGACATATAGTGGTTTCTTAATAAATGTTTATTGATTGATTGGTAGTGCTGTAGGAAATAGATAAATTAGAATTTAACTTGAGTTCTTATGAAGGGGTTGTATTTTTAGCTGAAACTGTATGAGGCTAATGGAAATAGTTATAGAATTTGAGTTAATGTACTTCATTTAACTAGCTTAATTTTCCAATTATAGAAGTTGAGATTTGGTTGTGATTTGTTCAAGGTCACAGAGTTAGTGGCAGAGCCAGAATTTGAGGCCAGGTTACTTGATTTCCGATGCAGCATTCTTCTTACCAAGCTGTGCAATGCCCTATCTGTGGTAGGAGTTTAAAGGAGAGACAAATTGCTTTTGAGTAGGATGATTCTGGGAAAGCTTAATGGAGTAGGTTACATTTGACCTGGATCTTAAATAATGGATACTGATGTTGACAGATCTCATTCTACTAGCATCAACAAGGGCTCAGAGGTTGGGAGTGAAAAGCCTTTGGCGGCGGGGGG
>CM053598.1:122794475-122820619 GCA_028646575.1 Pseudocheirus occidentalis
ATGCCAGATCCTGGGTTATCCTAATTGTGTTTCCACAGTATTCAAATTGTTTTCTCTTGGCAGCCTGTATTATTTTTTCCTTTATCTGGGGGTTCCTGAACCTGGCTATAACATTTCTAGAAGTTTTCTTCTGGGGATCTTTTTCAAGAGGTGATCAGTGAATTCTTTCAAGTTCTATTTTGCCCTCTGATTCTAAAATATCAGGGCAATTTTCCTTGAAAATTTCTTGAAGGATGCTTTCCACTTTTTTTTTTTTGATCATGGCTTTCAGGTAGACCAATAATTTTCAGATTGTCTCTCCTGGATCTATTTTCCAGTTCAGTGGTTTTTTTCAAGATTCACATTGTTTTCTATTTTTTCATTTTTTTGTAACTATTTAATAGTATCTTGATTTCTCATAAAGTCATTAGCGTCCACTTGCTCCACTCTAATTCTGAAGGAATTATTCTCTTGAGAATGCTTTTGAGACCCTTTTTCCATCTGGCAAATTTGACTTTTTAAGGCATTCTTCTCATTGGCTTTCCGGGCCTCCTTTGACATCTGAGTTAATTTGTTCTTTAAGGTGTTATTTTCTTCAGTCAGGTTGTTGACTTCTTTCTTTTCATGATTTTCTCGCATCATTCTCATTTCTCTTTCCAATTTTTCCTCCACTTCTCTTATTCGATTTTCAAAGTCCTTTTTAAGTCGATCTATAGCTTGCAGGCAATCTTCAAGTGTCTTGGAAGCATTTGGTGTGGGAGTTCTAACTGTGTTGTCTTCCTCCCTCTCTGATCCTTTTTGTCCACAAAAAAGGATTCTAGAGTTTTATTGCTGTTCTTACTTTGCTTCCTTTTCCTCATGTTGTCCAGTCAATTAATTGCTTGGTTTTTTTTAGCTCTGTGGAACTCTGCTTCCTGGGGGGGGAAAGCTCTGTCCCAAATCACTGGGGTTTTCACAGCTGCCGGAGCTATTAGGGAGTGCTGTAGCTCCCCCAGTTTTGGCTCACTGAAAGGACACCCCAGGACCACCATTCAAGACCACGACCCAGATCCAGGCTGCTCAATGCAAGAGCCCTTGGCCCTGATTGATTGCCTCAGCCCCTCTATGGATTAAAAGTTTAGAAGAAAAGTCAGGGCATGAGGAATGGGAAGCTTTTAAAAATGAAATTCTAAAAAATAGAAACAATACGGAAGATGATTTTTTTTAAAAAGAGAATTTTCTAAAGATACTAATGCAGATAACATAGGAAACTCACAGATTAATTTTAAAAGACAGAAACAAAGGCAGGTTGTAGGCATTAAATACAAAGATCAGCCACGATCTTATAAGAACACTGTTAGTACTAAAGTTCATAATGAACTAAGGTTGAAAAGGAAAACTAAAGACAAGAAAAATAATTTCCTCAGCTATATGGAGGAAAGGGAGTCACAGAGACAGGCCTTTGTTTAGGGTAAATACGACAGTAACAGATGACAGAAAGCAGTGCTGCTACTTTCTTATTTTGCTTCTTTTTTTTTTTTTTTTTTTTTTTTGCTAAAGAGAACAGCCACTGGACTGGAAAGAAAAGACTAAACATGGTCAATACGAAGTTGATAAACAGGGTAAACAAGGAGACAGTTAAGAGAATATTCAGCTACCATTGATAAGTTCAGTTCATCTGAACCAGATGACTGATTCTGAAATAACTGAAGGATTGGCAGTTATTATTGATGAGCTACTCACCTGATCTTTGAAAGACTGCAAGGAAGATAAGAAATACTGTAGGACTAGCGAAGGGCAAGTACTCTGGTTAAAAAAAAAAAGGAGGGGTGGGAGAAGCCTGCAAATTTTAAGTCAGTCATCTTGACTTCTCTTTTTTGCCAAATTCTGGAAAAGAGTATTAAAGGGATAGTTAGGAAACATTTTAAAAAGGAATAAGTGATCTCAAAGAGTCATTACGGTTCCACCAAAAAGACACTATGCCAGACACTATTCAGATGAATTGAATTTAACTTAACCTATGCAAGCAAGTATCAAAACTAACTGTGTCAATAAACTGAATGAACTTTCATTACACAAAGATACAAAATAACAAAAATTATCCCCCAAAAGGGAAAGGGAATATGGTAATAAGTTATATAAATAGGTTAAACTAAAAGTTGAAATGTCATAGGTAAAGGTGTTCTATCTGTGTATTCTATCCGAATGTAATTTTGTTTATTAATATTTTTGTCTTCTATAGTTTGAACTGAATTGACAGCTATTAGTGAATTTGACTGTATCCAAAGTAAAGTTTTTCAGAGTGATATTAGAAAAAAATTCCCTTCTTAAATGAAGCATTTCCTCAGAATTCCAATAGTGCTGTATCTGTCAATATTGATGTCATTGGTTTTTTTTATTTACAACTAACATTGCATAGAAAACAGGGGAAAATACTTTAAAAGTGTATAAGTATCATAAAATTAGATTTTTATTTTCTACTTTCTTGGTAGTAAAGTCAGCATTGAGGATACTGAAAACTGTTCACAAAAGGTAGATGCTAAACATTCCCACCAAATTCTAAGCAGTAGAATTTTCTAGATAAAATCCTCATTGAACTCTATTTTTGGTAGGGTGAAAGGGGAAGTCTTAAAGTATGATTCATTTCTTTTCAGAGAAATATCTTTCAGAATGAAATTATATCAGGTGTTTAATGTGTCCATTATCTTTATAAATCTCAGCAGATACATTTTCAAGTAAGTCAATTTAAATGTGGAAAAATGGTAAGATAATCAGAACAAAAGTACCTTCTGTAAAAAGCACATAGCTACATAACATGGAAGCGGACTAACAGAATCTATTCATTTACTACAATTATTATGGTATTAATACCACTCAAAACTCCTTCAAAGATAACATGAAGTAACTTACCATTCCATATGTTGTGATGTTATCAACACACTAATTGAAATGTTATCTACATGTCATCATATGATCTTTAATAGTACAATGACTTGTATACAACATTTACTATTTAAAAGAGAAATAAGTGTGATTTTCTTCATCTATAAAAATAAGAAGTGGGATAGAAAATTTCTCAAGTCTTTCCAGTTTTAAATACTATAGACTTTAAGAGAAGAATCAAGGTTTCTCCTAGATTACACTAATTGTACTAGAGATTTTCTTTCCTTTTGGTCAATTTCTGCTAATTTCTGGGTAAATCTTTCTTCTAATGTTTTCCCCCTATTCCAAGCTCCTAGGCTACTGAGCTTATTTCACTTCCTTCATATTTCTGGTGCTTAAAATTTTGCTAGGCCCTCAATGAATTTTAAAAAAATATCTCTTATTCAGGGGCAGCTAGGTAGCACAGTGAATAGAAGACCAGCCCTGGAGTCAGGAGGACCTAAGTTCAAATGTGACCTCAGACACCTGACACTTACTAGCTGTGTGATCCTGGTCAAGTCACTTAATTCCAACTGCCCCACCTTCCCATTTCCAAAAAAACCCTCTTATTGGCACTACCAGTTTAGATGGCTATGTGAATGGTCACAAAGGACCACAATTCTGACACATATACTCCAGCAAAGATCTAAAAAGAGCATTAGGTCAAATAAATGTCAAGAAATTCAAAGAGAAACTACAACAAATGCCTTTACCTAGCTGAAAATTTGTAAAAATACAACCAGAAGCCCAAGTTCTAGAAGAGATTTCCTGACAAGAAAGTGCTTGAAACACCAAATCTCTCTGACTGGTATGTTTCAGGAGTACAAGAAATCAGAAGCACTTGGAGCTGAGATACTGCAGAGAGCTGTGAAAACCACAACACTCCTGAGTACAGATGGCTAGGGGGTGGTGATACAGGGCAGAGTTATGTAGGATTGTGGGTGTTAGGAGGTCACTGGGGGGCAGAGAGAACCTGAAACTTACACTATGTGCAGATATACCAGAAAAAAATGTCAATAGCAAGAATCCAAGAAATTTCAGTAAAGACCAAACAGGGCCTAAGCAACCCATCCAAGAGGATACAGGAGGATGCAGAGAGTAGCACTGGCACAAAGTCCTACTCAAGACTTGACACTGGAGATATAAGTGAACAGAGGAAGGCAACAAATGTCATCATAGTAGGTGCTTAATGGATATTTGCTTACTTCACTTGAAAGAAATATCATGGTGGGGAGGAGCCAAGATGGCAGAGTAAATGCAGGAACTTGGCTGGGTCCCTGCACCAACCACCTCCAATACAGGTAAAATATGACTCTAAATAAATTTTAGAGTTACAGAACCCACAAAATGACAGAAATAAGCAAATCTCCCACTCAAGGCAGGCCAACAGGAAAGGTCTATCGCTGGGAGCAGAGCGCAATAATATGTGAACTACCGAGATCCAGATCCAGGGCGGCCCCAACCAGTGGCACAGACCAGCTGGAGCAGACTTCAGGAAAGTGAGTCATCAGCAGCTGTGGTGGGTCCCAGACTTCTCAACCCATAAACATCAAAGAGAAAGTAAAAGGTCAGTAGAGAACTCTGTTGGAACTGTATGAGACAAGAGCACGGTCTGGCCCCTGCCCCTGGGGCAAGAGGTACTAGTGGCGACAGCAATTGCAGCTGCTGCCACGTGGCTGCCTCCAGAGCTCCTGGACTGCAGATCATAGGGGGACCAAGCAACCATTCAGAGGATAATCACTGCTCTTGCTCTGACCTGCTTGGATCTGGGTCGCAGTCTTGGGTTGGGGTCCTGGGGTGAGAAACATCAATGTATCAGAGCTTGTGGTGGCTGTAGAGAGGGTGCCCTCCTCAGAGGGCAAAAACTCCAGTAGTTTGGGACTCAGCTCTCTCTCTCTACTCTGGTAGCAGAATTCCACCATGGCAAAGAGCTCAAAAGTCAAGCAATTGGCTGGTAAGATGAGCAAGCAGAGGAAGCACAGTAAGACCACAGAATCCTTTTTTTGGGGATAAAAAGGATCAAAACATGATACCAGAAGAAGTCAACAAAGGCAAAACTCCTGCATCAAAAGCTTCCAAGAAAAATATGAACTGGTCACAGGCTCAAAAGAGAAGCTCAAAAAGGATTCTAAAAATCAAGTAAGAGAAGTAGAGGAAAAATTGGGAAGAGAAATGAGAATGATGCAAGAAAATCATGAATAGAGAGTCAATAACCTGCTAAAGGAAACCCTCAAAAAAACTGAAGAAAATAACACCTTAAAAAATAGAGTAATAACTCAAATGGCAGAAGAGGCCCAAAAAGCCAATGAGGAGAAGAATGTCTTAAAAGCCCAATTGCCCAAATGGAAAAGGAATTACAAAAACTCACTGAGAAGAATAATTCCTTCAAAATTAGATTGGAGCAAATTTCTCACTTTATGAGAAATCAAGATACTATTAAATAGATCCAAACAAATGAAAAAAATAGAAGGCAATATGAAATATCTCACTGGAAAAACCACTAACCTGGAAAATAGATCCAGGACACATAATTTAAAAATTACTGGACTACCTGAAAGCCATGATCAAAAACAAGAGCCTAGAAATCATCCTTCAAGAAATTCTCAAGGGAGATTGCCCTGATATTCTAGAATCAGAGGGCAAAATAGAAATAAAAAGAATTCACTGACTGCCTCTTGAAAAAGACCCCTGAAAACTCCTAGGAATATTATAGCCAAATCCCAGAGTTCCCAGCTCAAGGAGAAAATATTATAAGCTGTCAGGAAGAAAAGAGTATTGTGGAAACATAATCAAGATAACACAAGATCTAGCAGCTTCTACATTAAGGGATTGAAAAGGCTTGGAATATGATATTCCAGAGGTCAAAGGAACTAAGATTAAAACCAAAAACCAGACACCTAGCAAAACTGAGTATAATGTTTCAGGGGGAAAATATGGTCATTCAATGAAATAGAGAACTTTCAAGTATTCTTTGTTTGTTTGTTTTGTTTTGTTTTTTTGGAGGGGGGAATGCAAGGCAGTTGAGGTTAAGTGACTTACCCAAGGTCACATGGCTAGTAAATGGTAAATGTCTGAGGCTGGATTTGAACTCAGGTCCTCCTGACTCTGGGGCCAGTGCTCTATTCACTGCACCACCTAGCCGCCCCGACTTTCAAGTATTCTTGATGAAAAAAACCAGAGATGAACAGAAAATCTGACTTTCAAATACAAAAAGCAAGAGAAGCATAAGAAGGTAAACAGGAAAAAGAAACCATAAGGAACTTACTAAAGTTGAACTATTTATATTCTATATTCCTTACACAGAAAAACGATAATTGTAACTCATGAGACTTTTCTCAGCATGACAATAGTTGAAGGAATATATATGTATGTATAGGAGGGTGTATGAGTGTATAAATACATATATGTGTATGTGTATACAAAGACAGAGGGCACAGGATCAGTTGAATAGGAAGGGATGATATCCAAAAAATAAAATTAAGAAGTGAGAGAGGAGTATAATGGGAGGAGAAAGGGAGAGATAGAATAGGGTAAATTATCTCATATAAAAGAGGCAAGAGAAAACTGTTACAATGGAGGGGAAGAGCAGGAAGGTGAAAGGGAATGAGTCTACCTTACTCTCACTGAATTTGGCTTAAGGAAGGAACAACATACTCACTCAATTGGGTATCATACCCTATAGGATAGTTTGGAGGAAGGAGATAAGAAGGGAGTTAATAGAAGAAAGGGCAGATTGGGGGAGATGGTAGTTAGAAGCAAACACTTTTGAAAAGGGAACAGGGTCAAAGTACAGGATAGGATGGAGGGATATATACTTAGTCTTTCACAATAATAATTACTATGGAAATGTTTTGCATAACTACACATGTACAACCTATATTGAAATGCCTGTCTTCCCAGTAGGGGTGGTTGAGGAGGGAAGGGAAAGAATCTGGAAAACAAAGTTTTAAAACCAAATGTTATAAAAACAGTTTTTTACATGCAACTGGGAAATAAGATATACAGGCACTGGGAGTATAGAAATCCATCTTGCCCTACTAGAAAATGAGGGTGGTGGTGGTGAGGGAGGATATAAGAGAGAGCACAGTATTCAGTAGGCTCGCTATCTTGGGGTGCATGGTACGGGAAAGACAGGGAGAAAATCTGTAACTCAAAATATTGTGAAAATTAATGTTGAAAACTAAAGACAAATAAATAAAAGACTAATTTTTTTAAAAAAGAGATATTATGAACCTAGAAACACAAATAAGGCAAGTGAAGAGAGTAATTTCACAATAACTGTGAGCAGAACCTCAGAAAAAACAAGGTAGCAGTAACAACTCTATCAAAGAATGCTTCAAATTACTAATAATTATTTCTCTAATTGTTAGTGACTAGGAGTGTTTTTTCACATGACTGATCGTATTTTGATCATTTACTTACTGGGAAGAGGTTCTTCAGAAGGTCATAGGTTTCAGGAGCTGGAAAGATCATCTAGTTCAATGCCCTCACTTTGCAAATAGGAAAATTGAAGCCTTAAGAAGATGTGGCTTGACCAAGAATCACACAGGTAAGTAATTAGATACAGAGCCAGGTTCTGAACTGAATTCAGTGCTTTTCTTCCTGTTTCTTGTTTAATTTTTTCCTGGTACTCCTGAAGTCTTTGCAAACGACTTTGAGGTTTCACCTTATATCTAGATTGCTGGAACAGGCATGTTAAGGTATTGCTGGTAGAGTTGTGAAACTGGTTTAGTTGCTCTGGAAAACAATTTGGAATAACAGAAAATTCACTAAACTATATCTATACTTTGACTCAGCAATACCGTCCTCTACTGGCACATCCTAAGCAGGTACTCTACTACATGTATTTGTTACAAAAACTTTGCTTTTCTTTTTTCTCAACAAGAGGAGAGGGCCTAAGGAGAGCAAGCTAGGGGAAAGCATAAGGTTGCCAGAAAAGAAAAAGAGGGTCACTCTTTGTAATGCAAAGAGAACAGAAGAAAAGCCAGAAGGAACCACAAGACAGCTTTAAAAGTAAAATGAGTTTATTATATATTTTAAAAGAGCTAAGATTTTTATTACCTCCTTGCAATATGTGTGTAATAGAACAATAAGTACTTAAAATGACTATGCATGCTAGTTGGATCCCAGTTCTCTGTTTACAATTTAAAAGCAACACAGATACAGATATTTTAAAGGGTATACAAACAACACATAAAAGGATAATGAACATAAAGTCCTTATACCTTAGGCAGATCACTGGTAAGTACACCTTAAGAATGAGAGTAAAAGATAAATTTATGTGATTGAATGACAACTGGAGATAATATCTGAGATAGGAGAGGGAATGTGACAGGAAGAGGAAAAAAGGGAAAGTAAATATTTTTTTAAAATCTTATTGAAGAATATCATAACTATTAAATTTCTTCAATATTACCTAGCAATAGTAATCTGAGATCATTCCTGGTCTGGGAGAATTTTTACCTCTACTACTTTGATTTATAAAATCTGAGTAAAAGCATGCAGATGAGTAGCAAACCATTTGAACAACTTCAAAGAAAATTTTTTTACAATTTTAATTTGAAATTTAACTTCAAAAATTATTCTATAGATATATGTAAAACAGCTATATTGTTTTTGTAAAAAAAAACATTAAGCATCTCTTAAGAACAAACTGCTTAACTGTATACAGTAACGGAAACACTGCAATGAATTTAGTTCTTTTCCACAATACAATGATCTAAGACAATTCCAAAAGACTCATGATGGAAAATGCTATCCACATCCAAAGAGATAACTATGGAGTCTAAATTCAGATCAAAGCATATTTTTTTTTTTGTTTTGTCTCTTATGGTTTTTCCCTTTTGTTCTGATTCTTCTTTCACAACATGACTAATATGGAAATGTGTTTAATATGATCATACATACACGTACAGCCTATATCAGACTGCATACTAGTTTGGGAAGGGGGAGTGGAGGCAAGAAAAATTTAGAACTCAAAAATCTTATAAAGCGAATGCTGAAAACTACAATAAATGATTTTTTAAAAGAAACACTGTTTATATATAGGCTGTCATCTATTTAAATATAACAAACCCAAGGGAAGATTCAAGAAAAAACCAGAAGCTTAAAGTTCAAATTCATGCTATGTTAGCAATTCTTTAATGAAGGGTATCATTCCACTGAACAGAAAGCTAACAGTTTGCCTTTTGAGAAAGTATATAACAAAGAAGGTTGAAAGAGAGGAAGAATAAGGTGAGAAATTAATACATAAAAATAAAAATTATTAATAAAACGTTAAAAAATAATGATAATAACAATAGTAGCAAAGCAACCTCTTTCATATACAAATCTAATTTCACCTTTCTTAAAACAAGGCATTACATTGCTATAATCAAGACAAGAACACCAGCAAATCTTCCAAACATAGGGCAATTATATGTTTATGTACTTTACGTGAAACTCTACAACAGAAGAAAAATATATTAGCTGAGTAGCAAAATGAGAGTACCAAAGAATCTGAGGGTAGAAAGACTAATTATTATCAATGTGGTAATTATTGACAAGCTGCTCAAAAGTACTATAACATTTATACTATCTATTAATTTTCACAAAGCCTCTGCTCACTTTTGCACTCACTGCTTATTCATTAACTACACATATATTAAACGGACAAAAATATGCCAAGAAAGGTGGAATGTTTAAAATATACATAGAGAATTGTCCTCCATTTAAAACACACTACCAATACAATGATATTAGGAACTGACCAAAGAAGAAAAAAAAAAGAAAAGAAAAGAAAAGGGAAATTTGGTTATTTTTCAGCATGGCAATTTAAGCCTTAGTTTTACCTTGCTTTAAATCTGATATAATCTTTCCTAAAGAGACCCAAGTATGATTTCCAAATTAAAATGGAAGTTGAACCAAAACATTTTATCATTTGATACACTTAAAATGATATGAAACTCTAAGGTTCTACCAAAACCACATTAAACAAATCTTTTATCTCATGGAATATTTCTCCAATAATGTCAAAATGTCATAACACTGATAGGTATATAATTCTTACTGTGCACCTAGGAAGAAGAGAGTAACAACTTTTAGTTTAAATATAGAGTACACACTAACTCAGTGGATCAAAGTAATACCTACATACAAATTACCTTGATCTCTTCCATACAAGACAGAAAGAAAATAAAATCATCAGGTGGCTGTGATTGAATATATTAAAACTTAGTGACATCCTAAAATCAAAGTTGAATGGATGATAACTTGTTAAAAAGAAATGAACACCCATGCAATATAAATTAGTTGTGTATTATTTGAACTGTAAAATGAATCATAACAGATTTGGAAAATATCCTCACAATGGATAAAGATATGATAATATCATATGATAATATGATAGTTATCATATGATAATAACAAAACACCAAATATATTGTCCTATGGCAGCTGAGATGAATGTTTCCTCACCAAAGTCTTCAGAAGAAGAAATCAAAACTATCAATAGTAACATTAAAAATGCTCTAAATTATTAATGATTAGAGAAATGCAAATTAAAACAACTCTGGGCTATCACCTCATATGTATCAGATAAGGTTAATATGATAGAAAAGGAAAATAACAAAAGCAGGAACAGATGTAGAAAAATAGGGACACTAATACACTGTTGCTAAAGCTGTGGACAGGTCCAACCATTCTGGAAACAATTTGAAACCATGCCCAAAGAGCCATAATGTTGTGCATATCCTTTGACCTAGCAATATCACTAATTAGGTCTGTATCCCAAAGAATCAAAAAAAGGGGGAAAGATCTATTTGTATAAAAATATTTATAGTGGCTCTTTTTGTATTGGCAAAAAATTAGAGGGTAAGGAGATGTTCATCAATTGGGGAATGGCTGAACAAGTCATGATATATGATTGTGATGGAATACTATTGTGCTATAGGAAAAGATGAACAGCACTGGTTTCAGAAAAACCTGGGAAGACATGAACTAAAGTGAATTGAGCAGAACCAAGCATATTTTTTTCATTTTCTTTATGTTTCTTGTTTTGCATCATGTCTAACATGGAAATATATTTTACATGACTTTACATGTATAACTGTTCTCATATTGCTTACCTTCTCAATGGATGGGAGGGAGAAAATCTGGGAACTCAAAATATTTTTTTAAATGCTATAAATAAATTAATGAGGGAAGGGAAGAGCCTTTCCTTGCCAAAAAGGAAGAAAAGGATGCAGAAATATTTTTAGGGCACATGATAAATAAGTTTTAAAAAACCTAAAAAAAAAAACCATAAAGAAATACTTTTGGAATAAGCAGCTATCACTTTACTATACAGTAATAAAAACTAATAAAAGTCACTGGAGGATTTGTCAAATTAACTTAAAGTTATCCATCTCTGGAAAGAACCTAAAAAAAAAAAGCTAAGCTCCATGAAGGAGATCAACCTTTCATGGGCAACATATGCATGAACTCAGGCAACAAATAAGCTAATAAAGCAGCAATGAGTAAATGCCAAGTCACAGAGTATTCAGAGAAAAGGAGGAGTTTATGACAACAATTAAGGGCCATATAACCATCACTAGAAATTACAAAAATGTTATCCTTAATGAATAGTAATCAATGAAGAGTATGTAAGGAAACAGCAGAAATGTAACACTTTAGGCTGTAAAAATTTAGCATCAATTTGAAATCTAGCAAGATACAACTTGATGTCTAAAGTTGTACAATAGATGAACACCATCTTTCATAGACTAACAGACAAGCAAACACCTATTGTACAGTTACAGAACTAAAAATATCCTGGAGAACTCAAACAATGAACTGTACAGGAACTGGAATATTATATATATAAAACTCAACTGTTGCTCACAATAAACTAGAAATAACATGAGAACTTTTAAAAGAAATGTCACCATCCCAAATATTCAAATCTCCAAGCTACTTGAAAAAAGTTCTTTAACAGAGACTTACCAGAAGGAAATAAAATTCATGTAGGAACAGATGAGGACAATTACTGGAGTTGTACTGAGAGAATGCTTTTGATTAGCTTGCAGGGGATACATTTATATCCTAATACTTTTATTCACCAAAAAAAGCTGTTATTTTATCCATTCATGTAATAGTTCATACAACATAAACATAAAAGGATAACAGGATATTGACTTGTCCCATGACCATTCTATCTGAACTTTACTGAAAAAGATTAAAAATTTTTAAAAATATGATAATGGTAACAATAGGAAGACCTGAATTCAAATTTTGTCTTGTCCTTGGAGGCAAGTCAGATAATCTCTCATTCTTAGCTTACTTGTGTGTAAAATGAGGGTAACAGCAGCATGCCTGTCGCAGAGTTGTTCTGAGGATGAAATCAGATAACATGAAAAAGAGATTTCTCAACCCTGAAGTACTATATATGTTAGCTATTACTGTCACTGTAACATTGTCTATCCCCCTTCCAAATCCTTCCTAATAAGGAAGCTTGGCTCATTAAATATTGTTATAATTTGGAAGTCATGAGTTGTGCTAATTTTCTAAATGACTTTTATTATTTTCCCTTCAAGATGGCAAATGCTTCTTTATGATTTCAAGTTTCTACATGCTAGTATGTAGCTTGTAATAATTAAAAGTGACATTGTATACGGAGAGCCTATATATATCAGATTGCATGGTGTCTTAGAGAGGGATGAGGAAAAGGAGGGGGAGAAAATATAAAACTTATGTAAGTGAATGTTGAAAACTAAAAATAAATAAATAAACACACTTATAAAAAAGAGACATATTAAAAGAAGGATACATGTCTTCCCTTCTAAAATCTCTTCTCTATGAGTCACCATTGGACAAATTAACAGTCTAAGAGGTGGGGAATTAGCGGCCTTGAAGCTACATGTGGCCCTCTAGGTCCTCAAGGGCAGTCCGTTGACTGAATACAAACTTGAGAAGGCCATAGGTTCCCCATACCTAGAGCTTTTCATCTTGCATGAGTTTTGACTGTCCTGTTGTTCTTTCCATTGAAGTCCATTGTTATAATCATTGCTTATGATGTTTTCCTAGGTCTGCTTAATTCAGTTCATAAGTTTCTTCATGCCTTTCTGTATTCATCATATTTATTATTTATAAGGCACAGCAATGTTCCATTACATTCTTGGACTAATTTTTTTTTTTTTGCAGTTCCTCAATCAACTAGCATACATTATGTGATATTTACTTTGTTTTCAAGTTTTAGCTACTATTGCAATGAAGTTAAAAATTAAAATTTATTTCTTTACATGACCCCTCTGGGGTATGTGGAATAGCTGGGTGAGAAGGTATGGATAGTTTAGTCACTTTTTTAGCATAATTCCAATTTTTTTTAAAAATAGAATGATTGGAGCAATTTCACATTTCTAACAATATATTACTGTTCCTGTCTTTTGACAACTCCTTCAATACTGAATATTCCTATCTTGTCGTTCTTATAGATTTGCTCGGTGAAACTTCATAATTGTTTTGACTTGCATATCTCTTTATTATTATAAACGATTTGGAATATTCTTTCAACATGGTTAATATTTTGAAAACTGTTTCCTCATATTCTTTGACATCCATTAGGGAATGGCTTTTGGTCTTATATGGGGATAGAAACATGACTGGATATTTCATTGGTTTAAGGAATTCTTGGGTGGAGAAATTCTCTCTACCCAAAGCAAAGGCCTTCTAGGTCCTTGGGTGCAGCCTTTTGATGGACTCCAAGTTTTATAGAAAAAATACTTTTATTCAGGGAATTTGCTCTATGAAGTTTGGATTCAGTCAAAAGGCCACCAATGAGTACCTAGAGGGCTATATGTGGCCTTGAAGTTGCAGGTTCCCCACCCCTGCTCTAGAACACTGACAGGCCATACTGTTACTAGAATAAGATGCTCCATCTCCTGACTCTGGGTTACCTCATGGGCTCTTCTTTATATCCTTCTCTCCTTTGTCTCTGTCTCCTAGCATCTCTTCTTTTCCTTCAAGTCCCTTCTAGTTCAACTTTCCATAAAATGCCTTTCCCAATCTCCCTTTATCCTAATGCCTTCTCTTGGTTAGTTATCCATAATTTGTCCTGTATATATCTGTATGCTTCATTTGTATACAGTTGTTTGCATGCTGTCTCCTCCATTAGATCTCAAGCTTCTTGAGAGCAGAGAACTATTTTTTGTCTTTTTTCATTTTTTCCAAGTCTAGCATATTGCCTGGCATATAGCAGGCACTTAGTAAATTCTGGTTGACCAACTCCTATCTGTCTTCTTTAGAGAACCTTAGTCATGAAGTGTGGGAAGGACCTTAAAAGATCTTAGTATGATGCCCATTTTATATGTGAGAAAACTAAGGGCCAGACAGGTTAAACTACTTGTTTAGATTAATACAGCAAGTCAGTGCCAGAAATAGGATTAAAACCTTGGTAGCCTAATGTTAGTCTTATGCTCTAACATCAGTTTCTGAAACTCTATAAAGTCTCTATGTTTAGAAATTACGTTTTGTTTTGCTTTTTCATTCTGAAAATTTTCAGATTCTATATTATAATACACTAATATTACAAGGGAGGATTTTACTTGCTTGTGCATGTATATTATTCCAAACATCTTTTTACAAAGAAACCTTTTTTAAAATAAGTATCTGTAGCTGGAGGAATCATATCTATAGAAATACAAGATTTAGATCAGTTGGAAAACTCCAGAGATGGCAAAGCCTACATTTTTGTTAAAATGGAAGGTATTTTATATTCAATTCCCTTCATGAGATTGAACAATCAGAAAAGAGAAACAATTTTATCTGGCATGTAAATACTTTCAAAAATCTATCAAAAATTATGCAACAGAATTGTTTTTATCATTTATATATTATACATATGTCCAGTCTTATTTATTAAAAATGAAACAGTCTGCATTATTGAGTTACCCATTTTTGTTCCTTCTCTTTCAAGTGGCTCAAAGACTTGTCATGCTGAAAAAAATTCAGGTTTTCTTTGGACTTGTTAAGTATTAGCCCAGAAAAGTTTGAAATTTCTGTATAATGAATCCTATAACCCAACAATGAATCAAATAACTCAATTATGCCTCAATAATCTCCATTCTCTATTTAGGAACAAATTCGTATTAAAAAGGTCTAGGCTTTTAGTGTATAATGGGAAGGACAATAAATGTGGAATCAAGCACCTGAGTTCTAGCCAGTTACTACCTATATGACCTTTACAAAAGTTACTTTAACTTCCAAGCTCCAGTTTCCCATTTGTAAAATGTGAATATTATCACCTGACCTATCTCTCTTCACTTGGCTTTATGGCAATTACAAGACCATTGGTAAGCAGTGGAGGCGACTGGTATAGACAGCTTTGTCAAAGTGTAGCTACATAAGGGAGAAAAGATCTAGGATGAAAGCTAGTGGGTATGGGAGGAACAAGGGAAGGTTTCTGAAGGATGAGGAGTTATGACCATTTTGTAGGCATCAAGGAAGAATCCACTGGATAGGAAGATACTGAGGCAAGGCAGGGAAGGGAATGGGAAAAAGGGTGCAAGCCAGGGAGGGGAATAGGAAAAAGTGCATCATGTAGAGGGGGGTTGGTCTGGCAAGAAGGTTCACATCTTCTCATCGGAAGAAGGGGATAGTGGAGGAAGATATCTGAGTGATATAAGATTAAGAGGAAAGGATAAAAAGGAGTACTCTAAGTGAATAGCCTCTATTTGTTTTATGGTGGAGTATACAGTAAAGCCCTTAGCTGTAGAATATGAAGCAATATGGATTAGGGAAAAGGTAAAGGAACACAGTTATGTGACTTCTTTCATTTTATCTACATTAGAGGCAGAGAGAGTTGGCATAGGAATAATCTTTGTTTTAAATTTATAAAAGGATAAGCAGTTATAGGAAAAGAAGAGACTCAAAAGTGTAAAACTGAACTGGTTAACTACCAGGTCAAGATTTCAAAGGCAAAATAAAATATTAGCAAAAAGACTACAGCAACTTTTCACAAGAATAATAAACTTTGATCAGACAGGATTTATTCCAGGAATGCCAGGATGATTCAATATTAGGAAAACCATCAGTATAATTGAGCATATCAACAATAAAACTAGCAGAAACCATATGATTATCTCTGTAGATGCAGAAAAGGCTTTTGACAAAATACAACATCTATTCCTATTAAAAACACCAGAAAGTATAGGAATAAATGGAGTCTTCCTTAAAATAATAAGTAGCATCTCTTTAAAGCCAAGAGCAAGTATTATATGTAATGGGTATAAACCAGAAGCATTTCCAATAAGATTGGGGTGAAACAAGGATGTCCACTATTACCCCTCTTATTCAATCTGGTACTAGAAATGTTAGCAGTAGCAACTAGAGAAGAAAAAGAAATCAAAGAAATCAAATTAGGCAAAGAAGAGACTAAGCTATCAGTCTTTGCAGATGATATGATGATATACTTAGAGAATCCTAAAGAATCAACTAAAAAACTGCTTGAGACAATAAATAAATCTGGCAAAGTTGCAGGATATAAAATAAACCCACACAAATCCTTGGCATTCTTATATATTTCCAACGAAATCTAACAGCAAGAGAAAGAAAGAGAAATCCCATTTAAAGTTACTGTAGATATTATAAAATATTTGGGAATCTACCTGCCAAAACAAACCCAGGACCTATATGAACACAACTACAAAACACTTTTCACACAAATTAAGTCAGATCTAACTGACTGGAGAAATATCAATTGCTAGTGGCTGGGTCAAAATAATATAACAAAAATGACAATTTTACCTAAACTAAATTACATATTTAGTACTATACCAATCAATCTACCAAAAAAGTACTTTATAGAGCTAGAAAATTCAGCAACAAAATTCATTTGGAAGAATAAAAGGTCTAGAAAATCAAGGGAATTAATGAAAAGAAATGCTAGGGAAGGTGGCCTAGCCATACCAGATTTTAATCTGTACCATAAAGCAGCAGTCATCAAAACTACTTGGTAGTGGCTGAAGAATAGAGTAGTGGATCAATGGAATAGACTGGAAACATAAGACTCAGCAGTCAATGACTGTAGTAATCTACTGTTGGATAAATCTAAAGACCCCAGTTTTTGGGATAAGAATTCACTGACAAAAATTGCTGGCAAAACTGGAATGTAGTATGGCAAAAACTGGGCACAGACCATTATCTAACACGGTATAGCAAAATGAAGTCTAATTGGATGCATGATCTAGTTATAAAGGCTGATACTGTAAGCAAACTGGGAAAGCAAGGAATAGTCTACCTGTCAGATTTATGGAGAAGGGAAGACTTTATGACCAAACAAGAATTAGAGCATTATAAAATGCAAAATGGATAATTCTCATTACATTAAATTGAAAAGTTTCAGTACAAACAAAGCCAATGTAACCAAAATTAAGAGGGAAGTGGAAAATTGGGAAAGAATTTTTACATCCAGTGTCTCTGATAAAGGCCTCATTTCTAAAATATACAGGGAATTGAGTCAAATCTATAAGAATACAAGTCATTCCCCAACTGATAAATGGTCAAAGGATTTGAACAGGCAGTTTTCAGAGGAAGAAATGAAAGATATCTTTAAGCATATGAAAAAATGCTCTACATCACTATTGAGAAATGGAAATCAAAACAACTCTGAGATACCACATTTCACCAGTCAGATTGACTAAGAATACAAAACAGGAAAATGATAAATGCTGGAGAGGATGTGGGAAAATTGGAACAATAAGGCATTGTTGGTGGAGCTGTGAACTGATTCGATCACTCTGGAGAGCAATCTAGAACTATGCCCAAAGAGCTATAAATAATTTCATACCCTTTGACCCAGCAATAAAGAGATCACAGAAGTAGGAGGAAGACCCATATGTACAAAAATATTTATAGCAGCTCTTTTTTGGTGGCAAAAGAATTGGAAATTAAGGGGATGCCCATCAATTGGGGAACAGCTAAACAAGTTATGGTATATAAATGTAATGGAATACTATTGTGCTGTAAGAAATGAGGAGCAGACTGGCTTCATATTTACTTGGAGAGGCTTATACAAACTGCTGCTGAGTGAGAAAAGCTGATCCAAGAGAAATTTGCACACAATTACAGACACAACATATCTGTGATGACCAGCTTTGATAGACTGGATTCTTCTCAGCAATGCAGGGTTATAAGACAACTCCAAAAGACTCACGATGGACAGAGATGTCTACATTCAGAGAAAGAACTAAAAAGAACACAGTTTGAAAGCAGACTGAAGCAAACTACCAACTCTCGTTCTTTTTCTTGTTTGGTTTTATTTCCTCTCTCCCATTGTTCATTCTATCTGTTACAATCCTTCTTTATAACCTGACTAATGTCTAATGTGAAAGTATTTGCAGATCCTATACTTGATTGCATGCTGCCATGGGAGGGGGGGAAATTTGAAACTCAAGGGATTGTGGAACTGAGTCTTGTAAACTAAAAGTAAACAAACAAATTAATAAAGACAAAAAAAATTTTTTAATTACCCTCAAAAAAAGATTTCAAAGGGAGGAAAAAAGAAATCAGAAGATGATGTCCTTGGGAAAACAGGGAGGGGAAGAAATGACTCACTGGAGGATATGGTAAGAGAAGCTTTAGAAGGGGTGAGGAACAGGGAGAATGGAAGGTTAAGAGGCCAAACAGAGAAATATCACAATTATGGATACACATATTCTACCGCTTGGGGAAACTCAAATATGGTCAACAAAATTTGCACAATCCTTTAGAATTCCCAGCCTGCTACATACAAACGTTTTCTTTTTTTTTTCTTCCAAATATTTTCAAGAAATAATTCAATATTCTATTTCAATTCTATATTCAAGAAAAAATTACAAAATAACTGCTCATCAACTGGAGAATGGCTAACTATTCCCCAGTTTGGTACATGGAAGGAATGGAATATTACTGTGTTATAATGTAGTAGGTACTTAAAAGATTTTTTTGTAGGGCTACAGTACACAGTTAAATCCACAGTGCTTTCAGGGGGAAATGGTGTTTGTTCCAGTCATAAACGATTGTCACTGACATAAAAATCACTTTAAATTATTCTTGTATCAAGAGAGTAATTCTTTTAAATGGCACTGCTGCATTCATCATTATTACATTTTTTAATTAATTTTAGAAGTAAAGCAAAGAATGATGTGTAACAGACCTTGCAAAGGCAACTCAAAGAAAGCCTAATTAATGAATATGAAATGTCACTCAACTCATAAAGTGCTGTGCTTTATGTCCACTGCTATTAACTTACATTTCTAAACTGAAATGACTCCAACAGATAAACTTAGATCTACCATCTGCTTTAGGTATCTTAGAACCTGAAGGGATGACACTTTCGACTAAAAGCTTAGCAAAACCTGAAATGGGCCACTTTTCCACATGATTGATAAAAAAGAGGATTTCACAGAGTAGCCTTTAAAAATTGTACAATTCACATGAAAGTTCCCTTTTGCTATTCTCTTTGAGAACTTTTTGCTTTCAAGGAAAAAAAAAAGGAGCAACTCAACTGTAGTATTCTGTACTAATTTAAATATTGGGCTTTCCCAAGCCTTAATCAAACCACTGTTTCCAGAAGAGTTGTTAGTTATTTTGGTTGTTATATAAGAGTCTTGTCTAGATTTTATGTATACCACTCCACACCACCACATAAGAAACGATAAAAGAGAGTGTGTATCTAAGTCTAAATTAGTAATAGCCTATTCATTATGAATGAAAAAAGATAATCACGGAGGCAAATGCAATATTTTATAACCTTTGTTCATAATAGTAATGTCACTGTATACTTAAAAGTTTAAAAGAAGGGGGTGGCTAGGTGGGGCAGTGAGTAGAGCACCGGCCCTGGAGTCAGGAGTACCTGAGTTCAAATCCGGCCTCAGACACTTAACACAAAAAACTAGCCGTGTGACCTTGGGCAAGTCACTTAACCCCAACTGCCATCCAAAAAAAAAAAGTTTAAAAGAAAAAGATAAAAGTTTTTACTGTACCTCTTGGAATTTATGCTGTAAATTACATAGGTGAGTAACACATAAAGATGACCTATAAAATATTTGGACCAAAGTACTGCTTCGAAAAAAATTATTGTCATCTTTCATTTAATATAACCTTCCTTTCCAAATATATTCCTTTTCAATCCCCCTATTCCCACCCTTGCCTAAGAATCTATCCCCTGTAAAAAAAAAAAAAGGTTAAAAAAGTATTCTTATTATTTCATAATATTCCACTTCAAAAACTATACATTATAAAAATATAGATTATTACTCATTACCTAGATTTAAAATTCCATTTCTTTTGTATATTTGTACAAGTCTTCCCCTATGCCTGGAATACACTCTTTTTCTTTTCTACCTCTAAGAATATTTCTTTCCTCCACTGCTTCCTCTATTAAGACTCCCCTTATTTATATGGTCTCTGATGCAAAGTGAAATAAGCAGAACCAGAACATTGTACATAGCAAAGCAATGGTATAACAATTATCAATGGTAAATGACTTAGCTATTCTGATCAACACAATGATCTATGATGATTACAAACGATTCTTGGTGAAAAATGCTATACAAACTCTAGAGAGGGAGAACTGATGAACTCTTAAGTAAAGACTGAAATATCCCCTCCCCTATTTTCCTTATTTTTTTCTTGCCTGTTAGGGGGTGGGGGGCACACAACATGATTAATATAGAAATACGTTTGGCATGACACTTCACATGTATAATGGATATCATACTGCTTGCCTTCTGTGGGATGTGGGAGAGGAAAGATGATTTGGTACTCAATTTTTTTTTAAATGTTAAAATGTAAAATAAAAAAATAAAAAAGTCTCCCCTTATCCCATTAGTATTCTGTCTCCCACCTCAAGTCTACCAGAACTATTAGTATCTGTCTAGACTTTTATCTTCAGTAAAATATAACTTAATAAAAGTAGGGACTTTAGTTTTGCTTTGTATCTGCAGCATAGAAGGCTGCACATGGGAGGTACTTAAATATCTCTAATATATCAGTTCAAACTGTTTAATTAGATGCTGCAAAAGAAACTTTTCCAGTTTTAGTCTTTAAAAAACTAGTTCCAAATTTTGATAAATGTATCTCTTCTTAGCAAGGCAAGGATCCAAGACAATGCCAAAGGACTCATGATGGAAAATGTTGTCCATATCCAGAAAATGAACTATGGAGTCTGAATATAGATTGAAGCACCTTATTTGCTCTCCTTTTTTGTTTGTTTCTTCTTTCTCATGGTTTCTCCCATTGGTTCTAATTAACAACATGACTAAAGTGAAAATAGGTTCGATATGAATGTGTGTGTAGAGCCCACATCAAATTACATGCTGTTTTGGGGGTGGGCGAAGGGGAGACATGGGGAGAATTTGGAAGTCAAAATCTTATGGAAGTGAATGTTGAAAACTAAAAATAAATTAATTAATTTAAAAAAACAAACAACTAGTTCCAGACTCATTATGACCAAATGAATACTGATAACAGCCAGAATTGTTAATTATTGTTCCCTGTGGCCTTAAGCGCATGTAATTAATTGCCATATAGAAGTAGATCTAGACATTAGAGTGGATTCAATCCCACATATATATAGCAGTGAGGTTGAAATGGGCCTTGGAATAAAATTTGGATTCCCACCTATAAGCCACAGGAGTGAGTGTTAAGTTATTGGCTCAAAATAAAGCAACAGTTTTATTTTAGAACTGTATTTATCTCTACATTTTTCAAATTTAAAAGAACTGATGAAGGAAATTCTCATCAAAATATGATTCCAAAATATATATGCCAATGAATATAATTTATCAGTCAATCTGTTTTAATAGATGAACGCAAATTACTCTAAGAAATGAATGTTGTGTATCTTTCAAATATGTCTAAAACAGAATTCATTCTCTTTCCCAGAAAATCTTTCTTCCAGACTTTTCTATCTCTAAGCCACCAGTCATAGTGGTGGTTAGTTCCAGTAATGATGGTTGAACTAAATTATCCTTACTGTCCCTTACTTTACCTCTCACATACAATCAGTTGATAAATCTTATTAATTTAAAACCTTTACAATATCTTTCATATCAGTTTTTTCTCTATTATTCAAAAAACTATACTCTAATTCAGGTCCTCATTACCTCTTGCTTGGATTATTGCAATAGGCTCCAATTTGATTCAGAACTGTCCCTTCTCCCATCCAACCCAAAGCATGATTCAAGTATAGGTCTGATATGTTACTGCCCTGATCAACAAACTCCAGTGGGTTGCCTACTATTCTTGAACCAAATATGCATTTAAAGCCTTTTACATTCACATTCTAGCCTCACCATACCATACCAGACTCTGCCTTTGGACAGCTTGTCCCTGGTATATAGAATGCATGGTCTCTTCACCTCCACTTCTTAAAATTACTAGTATCCTTCAAAGCTCAGCTCTAATGCATTCCAATATTAAGCCTTTCCTGATCCCAACTAACCTTGTAAATATTTTGCATATACTTATATGTGTCCATGTTATCTCACTCAATAGAATAAAATTCTAGAATGCAAGGGCTCATTTTTTTCTTTATGCCTTCAGTACCTAGCATAATGCAGGCACATGATATATGTTTAATAAATGTTTTATGATTGACTAAAAATATTTGATGCTGTAATTAATATCTAAAATCTATGAACTTTAGTTTTCTTCTAGGTGTAAAAGACACTTGATGATTAGAATATTCAAAAGGAAAAGATTTCATAAAGAGGAAGAAGAATGGCATGTTAACACAGATCTGTGTATTTATGTATGTGCAGACATCAGACATATACACATATATGTGCTAATATGCCACTCCACTTCATATATCCATGTACACACACACACACACAGAGCTATATAACAATTTGGTGGGGAGTAGTCTACTCAATGAACTGACAGATGTGATTACAGAGCTGCTGCTGGTAACTTTTGTAAAATCTTGGTAAATGGTGAGAGTATAACAGAATCATAAACAAAGAGTGTTTGACTTTGCTTTGTTTTTGTTTTAAAGAGCAGAGGATAGTAGAATATTTGAACTGGTGAGATTGAATTCAATTCACGGCAAAATTGAAAGACAACTGTTATGAAAAGAATTTCTTGTATTTAAAAAGGTAAATGGAGATCACTAAGAACCAGTAAGAGTACATAAAAAATAAGTCAGATTACTCAAAAAGATTTCCAAAAGAAAATAACCATCAGCTATATATAAAAAGGGACAATATCACTAAAAATAAGGGAAATTAAAATGAAAATAACTTTGACATTCTTCCTTATACTCAACAAGTTAGCAAAATTGAAAAAGTAATGGAAACGGTCAATACTGAAGGTTTGCAGGACAACAGGCACAGCAATACACTGTTGGTGAAACTGAATTGTTCTAGCAGTTTTGGAAAATAATTTGGAACTATGCAAGGAAAAAAATCATTAAGCTGTTAACAAATACTATATGTATGTAATGGAGTAGAATTTAGAAGTATGGGAAGACCTGTATGTTAAGTAAGTAGAATCACAACACACACACACACACACACTCTCACACACTCTCTCTCTCTCTCTCTCTCTCTCTGTCTCTCTGGGGCAGCTAGGTGGTACAGTGAACAGAGCACCGGCCCTGGAGTCAGGAAGACCTGAATTCAAATCTAGCCTCAGATACTTAACACTTACTAGTCCTGTGACCTTGGACAAGTCACAACCCTAGCTACCCTCCAAAAAGCAAAAAAAAAAAAAAAAAAAAAAAAAAAAGGATGTACATACAATGACAAATGCAATCACTCAATAAACAAGCATTTGTTAACCACCTACTCTGTTCCAGGCACTATTCTGGGTGATGGGGACCGATGCAAACAAAAAAAATTAAATAAATCTAACTCTGAAGGTTTACATTCTTATGAGGGAGATGACAAGTACATATATAAGCAAATATATAATAAATACAAACAAAATGAAATATAAATAAACACAAAGTAGTTTGGGAGTAGGTGCTGGCAGCTGAAGGGACATCAGGAAAAGCTTCATATAAAAAATGATATTTGAGTTATATCTTACAGAAGAGACTCTATGAGCCAGAGGTGAGGAGTACATTCCAGATACAAAGGCATAAAAAATGTAGAGAGAATAGCACATGGGAAGGAGAGAGGACCAACTGGCTAGATCACAGAATATAGGAAGGGAAGTAACATAGAATGAGGCTGAAAAAATAGCCATAGTGTGAGGATTTTTAAAGCTAAAGAGAGGAATTTATATTCTATTCTGGAGGCGATAAGGAGCCACTGGAGATTATTCACTAAGTGAGTGACATGGTCATTTCTTCACACTTAAGGGAAATCCTTGTGGTCGCTGTACAGAGGATGGTCTGGAACAAGGAAGAGATCCTTAGGAAAGGGAAACAAATGATGCAATAGACAGAAATCCTCTTCTTAGTAGACAGAAATCCTCTTCTTAGTTCTTACCAGTCACCCAAACTCACTACCCACCTATCAGAAATCCTTGATTCATTATACTTTCTCTACTCCACCATATTCAATTGGTTGCCAGACTGTCCATTTTTACCTCCGTGACATTCCTTGTATATATCCCCTCCTCTCCTCTGATACTGCCACCATCCTAGCAGGCCCTAATCACCTCATGTCTGGACTATGAAAGAGGCAGATGGTTGGCCTCCCTGCCTCAAGTCCCCCCTCCACTTGGCTGTTAAATTTATCTTCCTAAAGCACAGGTCTGACCATGTCACCTCCCTATTCAATAAACAAACACTAGCTGTTCCCTATCACCTCCAGGAAAAAAATATAAAATCTTGTTTAGCTTTTAAAGCTCTTCATAACCTGGCCCTTTCCTATCATTCCAGTTTTCTCTATGGTACAATGACACTGACTTTGTTGTTCCTTGCATAAGACATTCATTCTACCTCCTGATTGTGGATTTTCACTGTCCCCCACACCTGGAATGTTCTCCCTCCTACTCTCTGTCACTAGGCTTTCCTAGCTTCCTGTAAAGTCTCAGTTAAAAATCCTGACTTCTGCAAGGAGCTTTTCTGGTTACCTTTGAAATTACTGCCAATTTATCCTGTATATAACACATTTATACAGAGCTGTCTGCATGTTGTCTCCACCAGCAGACTATGAGCTCCTTGAGAGCAGCAATTAAGTGTCTACAACATAATAGGTGCTTGATATATTATTATTGACTTTAAGTGAATGGCAGCAAAACTTTTCAACCCTACATCTATGTTTCTAAGAAATCTGGTATGCTATAATAAATATATCTCCCTTTCTCAGTCAAACTCCTTGGTAGTTGTAAAGACAATGCCTCTATTTCTCCACTTCCTCTACTCTGAACCTTCTGCAATTTGGCTTCCAACCTTAGTTAACTGCTACTGCTCTTTCTAAAGTTACCACTGACTTCTCAGCAGCATCTGACACTGCTAACTATTCTCCCTTCCTGGACATTGTCTACTTTCTGAGTTTTTGTGGCAGTGTTGATATTTGACAAATGAGATAATACAGTCTCCTTTTCTAAGTTGTCATTATCCACGTCACAACCCTTAACTGTGAGAGTCCCTCCATAGTTCTGTCCTGAGCCCTCTTCTCTCTACATTCTCTTTATGTTCTCTGACCTGACCAGTTCCCATGGGTCCAAACATTATCTCTATGCAGATGGGTAAGGGGAAAACCAGGAGAGTGGTGTCCAGAAAACACAGAAAGAAGAGAATATCAAGGCGAGTATGATCAAATAGTATTAAAAGTTACAGAGAAGTCAAGGAGAATGAGAATGGAGAAAAGGCCACTGGATTTGGCAACTAAGAAAGAATATGGAATGATAAGGCTAGAAACAGGACTATAAGGGGTTAAGAGAAGAAAATGAGAGGAAGCAAAGTGGAGGCATCTGCTATAGATGGCTTTTTCAAGGAGTTTAGCTACAAAAGGCAGAAGAGGTATAGGATGATAGTAGGTATAGAAAGATCATGTGAGGGTTTTTTCAGAATAGGGGAGACATGGGAATGTTTATATGCAGGAGGAAATGAGCCAGTGAAGAGGTAGAGAACAAAAATAAGTGAAAGACTGGAGATGACAAACAGGGAAATTTGTTGGAAAAGATGGGATGGAATGGGATCATTTGAGTAAGTATATATATATTTTCAGAATGTATGTATATTTGGGCATGTAATGGTAATTAATTTGTTTGATCAGATGTTAAGTAGATCCTAGTAACCTAGTGTTAAGTATAGAACTCTGTCCATTGGTGAGAAGGTGTGAATTTCCCTGTGACTTGGAAGAATGCTATTG
>CM053598.1:122821119-122857260 GCA_028646575.1 Pseudocheirus occidentalis
GTCCACCGTGTAATGTTCTCTGGGTAGATTGTAGGTTTGTGTTATAATAATTGGTGAGCATGGTAATAATTCTTTTATCTTTCCACGCAAGAAGCGTAGTATTATTCTTTCTGTATGCAACTGTTTTAGTGCTTGAGAGGGGACATTTGAGTGATAAGCTAGAATTCTGATGTCCCCTGAGAGGGGACAGCGGAGTGCAAAGGGTTAAGAGTATTATGAGGAAAAAAAATGAGGAAATATATCCGAGGAAAAGAATAATAAAAAGTGTAGGAGAAAAGGGAAGTTTCTTCAGTGAATGGGCAACTTACAGAAACGGAGTAACTGAAAGCTCAACTTCTGTCTTTTGAAGAATTGTGTGACCCTTTCCTATGATTTCATATGTTTAGGGGTAGGTAGCATTATATATTTGTTAAAGACATAAAAAATATACCCTTGATTAGAACTATTAATGAATAAAAATTTCAGTTTATTATGTTTAAGTATAAGAGTAAAGATAGAAAAATGACAAGCTGAAAAAGTTAAAGTTTTAAAAATGTTTTAGATGACCATCTTCAAGTTGTAAATATAAGTTTTATTTCCAAAGTGGCTTACCCATCAATAATGAGGTGTTCATATGGAGCCTTCTTATCACATACAGGACAAACCCAAGTTGGCTTTTTCTCATTCATTTGAATATACAGAGTTGCATCGAAACATTGCAGATGTGAACATGTCAGTGCCCGACATGGAATAGTTAGGCGCATTTTACCAAGCTTTAAGGGAAAACAAAACAAAACAAAAATCCAAGAGTGTTTTTTTCATGGTTTAAACTTCAAATGAAGTTTTCTGAAATACCGCATACAGGATCTAATTTCCATTTAAACAGGCTTGGCTAAAAGAAAATGTTTCACTATGAAGAATGACACAAATACTTAGTCTGTAAAATTTATTTAGTTTTAAATATCCTAAAGCATTTCACCACATATAGATACACTAACTTTGGAAAGGATGAACAAACATTTAGAAAAATGTGATTACTATAGCAGTACTCTGTAATATAATATCATTTGTTAATGGAAGTTTCTAAAAATACATAAGAAACACATCTTTCTAAACTTCTGAATAGATGGTTCCAAAGACAAGACAATACATGTCAAGATACCTACAGTCTCTTCCAGAAAACATCAGGTACAAAGTAGAGAGCTCCATGGTAGGAGAAAGTTTTGGACTAGTGGAAACTATAGGGTACCATCTTCTTTCCCTGTTATTGGGGCTGGAAAAAAGTGAGTCTAACAAGAACTGCTGTTGCTTCGTTTCTATCACCTATTCCAGACCAACTGTTATTTTGTCTTTCCTGAGGAGAAAGTTAACCTGTTATACAGATGCTTTACCTCTAAATTTCACCACATTCAGAGAATGTGGACAGAGTATACTGTTCTCCATCTTCCACATGGTATGCCAGTTCTACTGCATCTGACTGATTGTATCATTTAGTGCCTCAAATTTCTCCTGCTTCCAAAGAAAATGCTCTATAAGCCATTCAAGAGCCATTTATCAAGACTCTATTATGGATACTAGGTACTTGGAGACACATAAAGGTAAGCAGGACACAAGTCCCTGCCTTTATGGAACTTACAACTTAATAAGATACATACAGATATGCAGTGCTAAATAATGTGCTACAATAATTTATATTTTTTCCAATTTGAAATTCATCTTAAGGATTATTTACAAGGGAGAACTGATATAAAAGATATTACTGAGGACATGAATGACCAAAAAACAAGTTGAAATGGTCATTCAGTTAAAATGGACATTTAGAAAAGATGGACTGCTCCAGTGGTATACTGGAACTTGGCACAATATTAAAAGAATAAGGTAAAGACTTCTAGCATGTTAGAACATTTTAGGAGGATTTATGAGAAAACATGGATAATGGCATAACATGAGAGGGTATAGGATATGCAACCTCCTACAGAAGGTGCATCCAGACAGTTAAAATCACAGATATACTAAAATATTAATATTTACAAAAAAGTACAGCACAGAACAGGCTAACATCCCATGTAAAGTGAGAGGAAGTAAAGATAATTTCTGACTTGAAGGTGGGACAGGATCATGTGTACAGTCTGGTTGAATTTTGAAGGATACATAGGGTTTTAAAAGACTGGGATGGGGAGAATATTTAAGACACAAGGAACATCATGAACAAAGGCACAAAGGCTTTTAGAAAAGCACATGTGAAGAGCAGCAAGCAGTATGATGGAAAGGATACAGAATTAGGGAATAGAAAGGCTGTAGAAAGTTTTGACTACTAGGCTAAGAAACAGGCAAAAGCAAGCCACTCAAAGGATATGAAAGGGGAAGAGACTGGAAGTGGTGAGACTAATTAGTAATCCAGAAGGGGCGACGATGGGGGCCTTTACGAGGATAGTATCAGTGAGAAAAGAAAGGATGATTTTGAGAAATATTGTGAAGGCAAAAATCAGTAGGAGTAGCAACTGAATATGCATGAAAGATAAAGTAGCATGAAAGAAAAAGCTTTTGAGAGAGGAGGAAGGCAGAAGGAAGGAGGGTGCTTTAGGGAGAGAAGGTGATGCATTATTTTCAGCAGCTGACTTGAGCTTGGTATCATATTTCAGCTATGCTCTAACTTCAAAGGAAGTTTTAGCTGTCAATATTGGAAAAAAAAAGTAAGAATTCATTTAGGAAAAAGAATTAGCATGATTTCAGGCCTATAAAAGTCTCATCAGTTTCAAAGATGTATAGAATTCTCTATTTTACTAAGGATATAAACTAAAATTTAGAGCACAAAATTACTTTGCCAATACCAACTCTTCACTTGACATCAGATTAAGACAGTGTCCTTGTAAGTCTCTTACAAGAGAAAAGGATCTAAATAAGTTGTCATTCATCAAATTACATAAGCAAATATTTGGATGCAAGACTGTCCTATTCATTTTATTAGATAAGCGAATTAAGATAAAGAACCACATTTGTTTCAAATCTTTCAGCAAGCTACTAAGAGAATTAACACAGCTCCCAGCCCATTTCTAGGACCAAAGCTCTATTTACTTGACAAGTGAAAGCAACAAGCAATATTTAATTGTATTATGCTAATAAAAGTACAGCACAGTCAGAACAAATTGTGGTATATGATTATGATGGAATACTATTGTGTTATAAACAATGATGAGCAGGATGCTCTCAGAAAAATCTGGAAAGACTTAACATGAATTGATACAAAGTGAAATGTACTGTGTACAAAGTAACAGCAATATTGTAAGATGATCAGTTATGAATGACTTAGCTATTCTCGGCAATACAAAGATCCAAGATAACTTTGAAGGATTTATGATGAAAAATGCTACCCATCCCCAGAGAAAGAACTGATGGTGTCTGAATACAGACTGAAGCATACTTTTTTTACTTTCTTTATTTTTCTCAAGGGTTTCTTTTGGACTATGTTTTCTTTCACGACTACACATGTATACCTATATAGAATTGCTTGCCTTCTCAATAGTGGAAAGGGCAGAGAAGAAGGGAGAGAACTGGGGACTCAAAGGTTTAAAAACAATGTTAAAATTGTTTTTAGATGTAACTGGGAAAAAATAAAACACCAAATAAATAAAAATCATAGCCATCATCATATATAAATTTGGCGGTATCAGGTAAGGTTCTTAGATGTTAAATACAGCATACTTTTGGCTCAGGATTTAGAGGACACTAACACGTACATACACACATATACAGACCTGAATTCATATTGGTTGAAGTGACATGGAGCAGAGATAAAGTGTCAATTCTGGAGACAGAGGAACCATTGATATCATGCCTATTAACTATCCCCAAATCCTACCTATCTGCCTAGGACTCTTTAGTAACTGTAAAGACTAAAAGGGAGCTCAAAAAAGAATCCCAAGTCTGTCTTGACAGTGATTACAGCAACTTCTCTTGTACATGAGTACAATCTTCCACTAACTAAGGGAGTTGGCTCACATTTTTAGGTCAAATTCACAAGTGGATTAAATAACTATGGAGTGAAGATTTTTTTTTTTGTTACTATCTTTGCTATTTGTTTAACTATTCATCAATTACTGGACCTCAGTGTGTCCAGTAGCTTCTCCTTATTTCTAATTTGCTATAAGAACAGAACACTGATATCCAGACTTGGCAAAACACTGTATAAAGAGACTTATCTCCTCTCTACACTAGAGAGGCAATATAGAATTTTGCAGAACATGGATGCAGATATGAAGAGATACAAAGAGGAAGGATAAAGCAGAAAATGAAAAGACACATGGAAAAAGATACCTATCAGATCTAGTGACAGAAGAAAAGACCATGACCACATTGAGAGGTTCACAGAATATAAAACAGATAATTTTGATTACACAAAATTAAAAGATTTTTGCACAAGTTCAATAAAGTCAAAATTAAAAGGAAAATAATTAACTGGGAAAAATCTTTGTAGCAAGTTTCTCTGATAAAATCTCATATCCAAGGTACATAAGGAACTGACTAAAATTTATAAGAATATGAGCCATTCCCCAAATGACAAATGGTCTAAGGACATACTGAACAGCAGTTCTCAAAGAAAGGAACCCAGGCTATCTATAACTATATTTTAAAATGCTCCAAATCACTAGAATGTAGAAAAAAGCAAATTAAATTAATTCTGAAATTTCACTTTATATCTGTCAGACTGGAAAAGATAATAAAAAGGAAAATGATAAACACTGGAAGGGCTGTGGGAAATCAGGTCCCCTGTTTCATTCTAAGTGGACCTGTGAATAAGTAAGACCGTTCTGGAAAGTAATTAGGAATTATACATAAAATTTATTAAATATTACATACTTTCTGACCCAACCATACAATTATAACCAGGCCCTCTCTAACTGAATAAGAAAAGGTTCTATATTTACAAAAGTATTTACAGCAACTCTTTTTGTGGTGGCAAAAATACTGAAAACTAAAGGGATATCCAGCTCTTCAACTGAGGAATGGCTGAATAAATAGTGGTATATGAATGTGGTAGAATACTACTATGCTATTTAAAAATAAGGGAAAGGATGATTTCAAAGAGATATGAAAAGATTTACATGAACTGATGCAAAAGCAGGTAAGAAGAACCAGAAGAACAATTTATAATAAAAGCAATTATTGTAAAAACTAACAGTTTTGAAGATTTGTAAGTTGCTGAAGAATGAATGAATAGAACCAACTTAGACAATAATAATATAAAGACAAATGATTTTGAAAGTTCTAAGAACTATAATCCATACAATGACCATCTATGATTCCAGAGGAATGAAGATGAAATATATTTTCCACTTCCTGACAGAGAGGTGATAAATTGGTTTTTCTTTTCTTTTTTTAATAGGGAGAGAGGTAGGAAGGAGAGAAAACGTTTCTATTGCTTTCTTAATTACAACTGTTTGTGAAGAAAAAAATAGTACTTTGTTAACTAATTTATAAACTCTGCAAAAACTCAGACCAATATTTTTACTTTTTTTTTTCCTGAGAAAAAGCTTACTATAAAGGGGCTATATTACAAGTTCATGTTATCAAACTTCAATGAGTCCCTTCGTGCTATATAAGGTAGTTTTAAAATTCCTCCCTCATCCTTTCTTTCATTCCCAAAAGAAGCTTTTCCAAACCTTTTTTTTTTTCCTTCCTCAAGTTTCCTATATGAACATGGCTGAATATTTCTATTTCTCCTCACTCTCCTTTCTCTGAGCTCAGGACTTATCTTACTTTTCTGAGAAAATTGAAGTCATTTCGTGAGTACCCTTTTTCCTTTTCCTATCAACTGGTTCCTTCCCTACTGCCTTCAAATGCGCCCAACATTTTTGCCTCCTCCTTAATCAACTCCTACTCACAACACTAGACCCTAGCATTCCTCAAGATCTCATCCTATGTCTTTTTTTCCCTTTCTCAGTCAAACTCCTTGAAAGAGCTGTCTACACTTTGCTACTTCTACATTTTTTCCACTTGCTTTTGTTTCCTCTGTAAATAATATTAAAGGACAAAATTATAAAAGTTTAAGGTTTTTCACTATATAACAAATTCTTCAAGTCTCATCTTTTGGTTAGTCATGGACAATGACAGTTATGTGTTTAATTCTAATATGTTTTTAATAAAATGGCCACTGTTTTAGACTTAAAAAACAATCACTGATGGCTGAAAAAAATTCAAACTGTAATGAACAAGTCTTCAACCAATTTATTTTCACAGTAATCTACCGTATGCTAGTCATAAAATATTTATTTAGAAGGCTTTATATGAAAAGCTACTGAAAATGCTGTAAGTTGTCCAATGACTTATAAATGACCAAATTCAGTGTCTTTTTCTCAGCCCTCATTCTCCTTGAGTTCTCTAACAACCACCCTCCCCTTCCTATCCTCACTATCCTCTCCACCGGCTTCTCTATGACACAGAATTCTTTCTCCTACTATCTTTCTCAACATTTTCAGTATGGTTATTGACAAAGGGTTTGTCTTCAGTCCTGTTCTCTTTTTCTAAATCTTCCTTTGGCAATCTCATTCATTTTCAAAGCTGTAATTACACTCACCATATATCCTTCTCTATACTGTAACATCCCAGAGCTATATATTCAGCCTTGATCTCTCCAGTTCCAATCCTGTGTCTACTGGACATCTTTACCTGGATATTTGGCAGCCACCTCAAACTCAATGTATCAAAAACTGAACTTCACCACTGTCCTTGAAAATCATCAACTTTTCTGGTGGTGTCACCACATTAAAGTCTGGTTATTACCTTCACATATCTTGCCACTACCCTAGTTCAGGTCCTCATTAACTTTTTCCTGGACACTGTAATAATTCTAACTGATCTCCTTGGGCCCAGTCTCCTTCTTTTCCAATATAGTTTTCAAACAGCACATGTCTAATCATATTACTATACTGCTGAAAAACCTTCAGTGGAGCTCTATACTACCTAAAGTAAAAAAAATAAACTCCTTAAGCCTAGAGTTTATGGTATTCCACAATTTGAATAAAGCCTATTTTTCTTGTCTTAGTCTACTCTACTCTACAGTTCCAAAAAACCGTAATATGAGGCTCCTGCCTCCATATTCATTTGCACAGGTTACTCTATCCATATTTGCCAAAATCCTCTTTTCTGCTACAATGCTACCATTCCCATGAAGCCTCCTGACTGTCCCCTCTGGAAATTTCCTTTCTTATATTTCTTAAAGTATTATGTCTTCACCCTGCCTTTAGCCTTAATGGATTCTTTCAAACATTAAAAATGATTTTAATTGTTATCTTTTGTTTTTGTTTTTAACCATTATTTCTGAGTATCTATTTCCTCTTTCCCTTGCCCAGTGAGTCAGCCCTTGTAAGATTTTTAAAAAGAAGGAAAAAAGCAGTTTAGCAGAATAGTCTGATAGTATCATTAACATTCTTTTCCTACCTCTGCAAAGCAGGTAGGAAATAGAATTCCTTCACTTTTCTCTAGGACCACACCTGGTCATTACAATGCTTCAACATACAATTTCAGTTCTTTCTTGTAATCACTATATAATTTTTGTAGTTCTGTTTATAAGATTATTTCTTAATGAGTCCCAATAAGAAAAAAATTGCCAATTGATAATACTTACTGGACAGAGTAGAGAAACCCTTAAACTGGTCGTAGCTATTTCACTGTCTGGATCCGCAGTCAATTTCTCTTTAACTGTCGTTCATTGAAGGGGTGGGAAAACATAAACAGAACAAGATATATCATCAGTTTAACATAATCAGAGAGCTTTAAAAAAAATCTGTTCTAGGATTTGCATTAAACATCCCAAATTAAAATAATTATATGGCCCATAAGTCATATGGCAAAAAAAGGGAAAATATTTGTGTATTATAGTCTGACTACATTTCCTGTGAGGATTCCTATTTTTTTACCATGGGGAACTAAAAATTACATTGCAGCAACATAAAAAAAGAATTTCTACAGCAGGTAATATGCCAAATTAATGATAGATTCCTTTTTTTATTATAATCCTAGAATTCTATATATTAATGGTGACTATGAGATTATTTTTAAAAGACAATGGGGAAAAATTAATCATAACTATCATTTAAAATATAACAAAAATCCTTTCAGTGACACATGTAAGAAATTTGTGATAAAATTATTGCATAAAGTTATTCCAATTCTGTTATACAATAATGCAAAAGTTTTAATTATTTAAAAAACGTCAACCAATCTAAATTTATTTACAAATGTCTGAGTGACAGTGAATAAATCACTACCTCTTTGTTCCAGTTTCTTCACTTTTGCGATATAATTGAGAAGTTTAAAATAATGTTTTAGGATTAGCATCTCTCTTAAGATAAGTGTGTCAAATAAAAAGATGCTGAAATAACCATATGACTTACAAATTACATAAAAGGAAGAAAATATTTTGCCTCATTTATATTTCCACTTTAGAAGTCTTCAAGCAAAGGTTAGCTGAGGGCTTAAGTAGAGGTGCCTCCTTTTAAAAAAAGTTGTTGTATGGGTTTGTTTTTGTTTTGTTTTGCATTTTAGAGGGCAATTGGGGTTAAGTGACTTGTCCAAAGTCACCCAGCTAGTAAGTGTGTCAAGTGTCTGAGGCTGGATTTGAACTCAGGTCGTCCTGACTCCAGGATCGGTGCTCTATTCACTGTGCCACCCAGCTGTCCCTGGATGCTTTTTTTCTAAGTTAATTTATTTTTAGTTTTCAACATTCACTTGCATAAGTTTTAAACCCCCCGCCTCCCCCCACCTTCCTTTCCCAAAACAGCATGCAATTTGGTATAGGCTCCACATATACATTCCTATTAAACATGCCTATTTTCATACTAGTCATGTTGTATACATTAATTATAACGAATGGGAGAAACTATGAGAAAGAAAACAAAAGTCTGCTTCGCTCTGCATTCAGATTCCATAGTTCTTTCTCTGGATGTGGATGGCATTTTCCATCACGAGTCTTTTGGAACTGTTTTAGGTCCTTGTGTTGCTGAGTAGGGCTAACTCTATCAAAATTAGTCATTACACACTGTGGCTGTTATTGTGTATAATGTTCTCTCTGCTCACTTCACTCAGCATCAGTTCATATAAGTCTTTCCAGTTTTTTTTTCTGAAGTCTGCTTGTTCATAATTTCTTCTGGCATAGTAGTATTCCATTACATGCATGTGCCACAACTTGTTCAGCTATTTCCCAATTGATGGGCATCCCCTCAATTTCCAGTTCTTGGCCATCACAAAGGGTTGCTATAAATATTTTTTGTACACGTGAATCCTTTTTCCATTTTTATGATCTCTTTGGGATACAACCCTAGAAGTGGTATTGCTGGGTCAAAGGATATGAACATTTTTATAGCACTTTGGGAATAGCTCCAAATTGTTCTCCAGAATGGTTGGTTCAGTTCACAGCTCTACCAACAATGAATCAGTATTCCAACTTTCCCATATCTTCTCCAAACATTTATCATTTTCCAGTTTTGTCATGTCAGCCAATCTGATAGGTATGTGGCACCTCAGAGTTGTTTTGATTTGTATGTCTCTAATCAATAGTGATTTAGAGCATTTTTTCATGTGACTATAGATAGCTTTAATTTCTTCCTCTGAGAACTGTTTGCTCATATCCCTTTGACCATTTATCAATTAGGGAATGACCTGGATTCTTGTAAATGACTCAGTTCTCTATTTTAGAAATGAGGTCTTTATCAGGGACACTAATTGTATAAATTTTTTTTTTGCCATCTATTTTTAAAATTAACTTTTATTTATTTTTAATTTACACCATTCATTTTCATAAGATTTTGAGTTACAAATTTTCTTTCCTGTCTTTCCCCTACCTACCACCCCAAAACAGCAATCCCACTGTACACCCCCTCCTGCAATCTGCTCTCTCCTATATCCTCCCCCATCACCCCTCTGACTTTCCATTAGGGCAAGATGGATCTCCCTACCCCAGTGCCTGTATATCTTATTTCCCAGTGGCATGTACATACTATTATTACTACTACTACTGATAATAATAATAACAACATATAATATATATATATTTTAAACATTTGATTTTGAAACTTTCAGTTCTAGATTCTTTCCCTTTCTCCCTCATCCCCTGTCCTCACTGGGAAGACAAGCAATTCAATACAGGCCATATATGTGTATTTGCGCAAAACATCACCACAACAGACATATTGTGAAAGACTGACTATATTTCCCTCCATTCTATCCTGCCCCCACTTGTTCTGTTCTCTACTTTGTCCCTATCCCTTTACAAAAGTGTGTGCTTCTAACAACCCTTCCCACAACCTGCCATCCCCTCCATCATTCCCACTCATCCCCTTCCCCGCTACTCTCCTGTAGGGTAAGATACCCAATTTAGAGGGTATATCATTCCTTCACTAAGCCAAATTCAATGAGAGTAAGGTTAACCCATTCCCTTTTGCCTTCCTGTTCTTCCCTTCCATTGTAACAGTTATCCCTTGCCTCTTCTTTATAAGAGGATTAACCCTATTCTGTCTTTCCCTGTCTCATTATATTCCTCTCCCACCTCTCAAATTTACCTTTTAAAACATCATTCCTTCCTATTCAATTGATCTTGTGCTCTCTGTCTATGTATACCTGTATACATACACACACTCACATATGTATTCATACGCATATAGAACCTCCTATACAGGCATATGTATATGTATGCACATATGTACATTTATATTCCCTTCAACTATCCTCATACTGAGAAAAGTTTCATAAGCTACAATTATCGTTTTTCCATGTAGGCATGTATTGAATAGTTCAACTTTGACAAATTCCTTATGATTTCTTTTCCCTGTTTACTTTCTCATGCTTTTTGTATTTGAATGTCAAACTTTTTATTCAGCTGCTTTTTTCCATCAAGAATGACTGAAAGTAAAAAAAAAAAAAAAAAAAAAAAAAGAATGATTGAAAGTCCTTCACCTCGCGGAATGACCATATTTCCCCCTGGAACGTTATACTCAATTTTGCAGGGTAGGTGATTCTTGGTTTTAATCCTAGCTCCCTTGATCTATGGAATATCATATTCCAGGCCCTTCAATCCTTTATTTTAGAAGCTGCTAGATCCTGTGTTATCCTGATTGTGTTTCCACATTATTTGAATTGTTTCTTCTTGGCAACTTGTTATATTTTCTCCTTGATCTGGGAACTCCAGAACCTGCCTATAATATTCCTAGGAGTTTTCTTTTTGGGATCTTTTTCAAGAGGTGATCGATGAATTCTTTCCATCTCTATTTTGCCCTCTGGTTCTAAAATATCAGGTAAATTTTCCTTGAGAATTTCTTGAATGATGATTTCTGGGTTTTTTTTTTGATCAAGGCTTTCAGGTAGTCCAATAATTTTTAAATTTCTCAGTGGTTTTTTCAATGAGATATTTCACATTGTCTTCTATTTTTTCTTTTGTTTGGATCTGTTTAATAGTATCTTGATTTCTCAAAGTCATTCACTTTCCCATTTACTCCCCTCTTAATTCTGAAGGAATTATTCTCTTCGGTGGGCTTTTGTGATTCTTTTTCTATCTGGCAAATTAGAATTTTAAAGGCATTCTTTTCCTCATTGGCTTTTTGAGCCTGTTTTGCCATTTGAGTTAGTCTATTTTTTACGGTGTTATTTTCTTCAATCGGGTTGTTGACTCTCTTTTCATTATTTTCTTGCATCATTCTCATTTCTCTTCCCAATTTTTCCTCCATTTCTCTTATTTGGTTTTCAAAATCCTCCCTAAACTCCTGTATGGCCTGGTAACCACTTCACATTTTTCTTGGAAGCTTTTGGTGCAGGAGTTCTGACTGTGTTGTCTTCTTCCTGTTCTATGCTTTGATCCTTTTCGTCCCCAAAAAAGGAATCTAAAGTTGAATTGCTGTGCTTGCTTTGCTTCCTGGCTCATGTTGCCAGTCCCTTAACTTGAATTTTGAGCTCTTTACCACAGTAGAACTCTGCTTCCACAGGGGAGAGCTTTGTACCAAATCACTAGTCTTTGCCGCTGCCAGAGCTATTAGGAGTCCACCGTCTCTACAGCCCCCACCAGCTTTGGCTCACTGGTCATGCACCTCAGGACCACCACCCAAGACCACGATCCCAATCCAGGCAGGTTAAGGAAAGAGCACTTAGCCTCTGAATAGTCAGTTGGCCCCCCTGCAATCTGGAGGCCTGGAGCTCTGAAGCAGCCATGTGGAGGCAGCTACAGGGCCGCTGCTTCCGCCACTTCTGGCTCTGGGGGCAGAGGGCTGAACCCACTCCTCCGTCCCCCCCAAATTCAGCTGAGTTCCACTGACCTTTCACTTTGTCTTTGGCATTTATGGGTTGATAATTCTGGAAACCACCACAGCTGCCAGTGATCTGCTCTCCTGAATGCTCCAGCCGCAGCTGGTCCTGGCCACCCTAGGGCTAAAACCTTGGCTCATGCAGGGCTGGTCTTGGCTCCCAGTGTGCTTCAATGAACCCTTCCTGTCCTCCTGCTGGGCTTCCTTTAGCGGGAGAGTTGTTTCTCTCTCACTTTGTTGGTTCTGGAGCTCTAAAATTTGTTTAGAGTCATATTTTCTAGGTATTTGAGGTGGTTATGGGGGGAGCTCATGGAGTTTTCCTGCTTCTATGCCGCCATCTTCAGGACTGTAACTTATTAATTAATTAGTTGTTCTCTGCAATCTGTCTTATAAAATAGAAGTTAAAAGTACAGCACAAAAAATAGGAAGATTTCCTTACAAAGGAAGACTACACTAGCAGGTGGGGAGGAGAGACAGGAAAAGCTTCCTTAAGGGCTTCAGCAGTCTTGAAGGACACTAAGAAGCAGAGAAAAGAAATTTGATCATTCCAAAAATAGGGAACAATCAATTCTAAGGCCCAGAGATAGGGGATGTATGTGTGAGAAATGTCAAGCAAGCCAATGTAGATGGATTGTAGAAAGTGTGACTGGGAACAGTAAGTAACAATAATTCCCAGTAAACTGGAAAGAAAGAGACCAATGTCGTAAACTTAAATGCTAAAAAGGAGTTTATTTTTTACCCTATAAGTAACAAGAAATCATCATAGTTTACTGAACAGGGGTGATATGATCAGTCTAATACTGTAGGAAAATCATTGTGGCAACTATGTAGGTGATGGGCTGAAGTGGGGAGAGCCTTGAGGATGAGTGAAAGGAAAGAGATCACATGAGAGATATGGTGGAGATGCCTCTGAGACACATGGACTGAAATGTGTCCAGCATGACTGGAGAAGCTCAAGAGCTACAAATAATGGATGCCCCAAAAGTCTCAGTGCAGTTTTAATGTCATAATATTATAATAATAATATAAAACGTATAACACTATATATTATTGTTAAATGTAACATGTATTATATAACATATTATACAAATAATGCCTAAAACTTTTTTTTTGGAATACTTAATTTTTTTCCTGACTAAATATAAAAACTTTTAACATACATTAAAAAACATTTTAAGTTCTCAACTTTCTTCATTCCTTCATCCCCTTCCCTTCTCAATGAGAATTTGATATATGTTATACATGTGCAGTCATGAAAATATATTTCCCTATTAGGCATGTTGTGAAAGAAAACACAGATTAAAAAAAAACAGCAAAAGAAAGTTAAAAACAAGTTTTCTTGAACTGCATTCAAACTCCTTCACTTTTTTCTCTGGGGATGGATAGCATTTTTCATCATGAGTCCTTCGGGACTGTCTTGGATATTATTGAGAGTAGCTAAGTCAATTCACAGTTGATTGTTGTACAATGTTGCTATTATTGTGTACAATACTCTCTCTGGTTCTGCTCAATTCACTTTGCATCAATCAGTTCATGTAAGTCTTTCCAGGCTTTTCTGAAACCATTCTGCTTGTCATTTCTTATGGCACAATAGTATTCCACCACAATCATACATCACAACTTGTTCAGTCATTTCCCAATTGATAGGCACCCCCTCAATTTTCAATTCTTTGGTATAACAAAAAAAAGCTGCTCTAAATATCTATGTACATATAGTTCCTTTTCCTATTTTTTTTTTTAACCTCCCTGGGGTATAGACTGAGCAGCAGTATTGTTCAAAGGGAATGCATGATTTTATAGCCTTTGAACATAGTTCCAAATTGCTCTCTAGAATGATTTAATCAGTTTACAACCAACAGTGTATTAATGCCTTAATTTTCCCATATCTCCTCCAACTCCTGTCATTTCCCCTTGTCATATTAGCTAATCTGATGGGCGTGAGGTGGTACCTCAGAGCTGTCTTAATTTACATTTCTAATTTAGACCATTTTTTCCCATATTATTATAGATAGCTTTGACTTCTTCATCTGAAAATTATACATTCACATCCTTTGACTATCTGTCAATTGGGGAAAGACTTGTATTTTTATAAATGACTCAGTTCTCTATATGATTGAGAAATGAGGCCTTTAGGGGTGGCTAGGTGGCACAGTGAGTAGAGCACCGGCCCTGGAGTCAGGAGTACCTGAGTTCAAATCCGGCCTCAGACACTTAACACAAAAACTAGCCATGTGACCTTGGGCAAGTCACTTGATGACCCCAACTGCCCTCCAAAAAGCAAAAAAAAAAAAAAAAAAAAAAAAGAAATGAGGCCTTTATCAGAGAAATTTTCTGTAAAATTTTTTCCATGGTTATATCCTCCCTTCTATCAGTCCCACCCCTCCTACTTCCTAATATAGTAAGACAGATTTCTATACTGAGTGTGTACATTACTCTGTTTGAATCAATTCCATTGAGAATAAGGTTTAAATATTACCTCCCACCCCTTCCCCAACTTCTCTACTGTAAAAGTTCTTTCATGCCACTTTTATGTGAAATCATTTACACCTCTCCTTTATCTCCTCCTAATGTATCCCTCTTTCTCACTTCTGACTTTTTTTTTAGATACCATCCCATCATAGTCATCCCTCTTTCTCACCACTAAATTTTATTTTTTAAAGATATCATCCCATTATAGACAATTCACAGCCATGTTCTCTATGCATATTCTTTTAACTGCCCTAATAATGACAAAGTTCTTGGGAGTTACAAGTATCATCCTCCCGTGTAGCAGTATAACAGTTTAGCCTTATTGAATCTCTTATGATTTCTCTTTCCCGTTTACCTTTTTATGTTCTTCAATCTTGTATTTAAAAGTCAAATTTTCTAATCTTTTCTCTAGTCTTTTCTTATCAAGAATGCTCAAAGTTCTCTATTTCATTAAATGTTCATTTCCCCCCCTGAAAGATTATACTCAGTCTTGCTGAATAGATGATTCTTGGTTGTAATCTTAGCTTCTTTGCCATTTTATATTCCAAACCCTTGTATCCTTTAATATGGAAGTTGAAGATTTTATGTTATCTTAATTGTGGGTTCCAGAATATTTGAACAGTTTCTTTTGGGCTGCTTGAAAAATTTTCTCCTCGACCTGGGAGTTCTGGAATTTGGCTACAATATTCCTTGGGGATTATCTCTTAGGAGGTGATGGGCAGATTCTTTTGATTTCTATTCTACTCTCTGGTTCATGACTATCAAGGAAGTTTTCCTTGATGTCTTGAAAGACAATAGCTAGGCTTTTAAAAAAATTATGGGGGCGGCTAGGTGGTGCAGTGAGTAGAGCACCAGCCCTGGAGTCAGGAGTTCCTGAGTTCAAATCTGGCCTCAGACACTTAACACAAAAGCTAGCCGTGTGACCTTGGGCAAGTCACTTAACTCCAACTGCCCTCCAAAAAAGCAAAAAGCAAAAAAAAAAAATGGTTTTCAGGCAGTCAAATAATTATTAAGCTATCTCTCCTTGATCTATTTTCCAGGTCAGTTGTTTTTCCAATGAGTTATTTAATATTTTTTCCTATTTTTCTCATTTTTAAAAAATTTTGTTTTGTTGTTTCTTTTTTTTTCCTTTATTTTTAAATTTATTTTATTGACTTGTTTGTTTACTTTTAGGTTACAAGATTCAGTTCTAGAGTCACTTGAGTTTCAGATTTTTCTCCCCTTCCTCGCCACCCCCCACCCCTGCCATGGTGGCATACAATCACGTATAGGATCTGCAAACTCCTTCACGTTGTATAATAGTCTGGTTGTATAGGTGTTATAGCCAATGGAGTGAACAATGAGAAAAGAGAAACAAAAGACAAGCATCGAAAAGAATGCTAGCATGCATTGCTTCAGTCTCCTTTTAAACTCTGATCTTTCTGGATCTTTCTCTGAATGTAGACATCTCCTTTCATCCTAAGACTTGTAGCTTTGTCTTTTAACTGTGCGATGCTGAGAAACATCCAGTTTTTCAAAATTGGTCATTACACATATGATGTATCTGTGACTGTGTACAAATTTTTCCTGGTTCTGATCTTCTCACTCAGCATCAATTCATATAAGCCTCTCCAGGTAATTATGAAGTCAATCTCCTTCCCATTTCTTATAGCACAATAATATTCCATCACATTCATATACCATAACTTGTTCAGCCATTCCCCAATTGATGGGCATCCCTTAAATTTTCAGGTTTTTGCCACCACAAAGAGAGCTGCAATGAATACTTTTGTACATATGGGACCCTTTCCCACTTCTATGATCTCTTTGGGATACAATCCCAAAAGTGGTATTACTGGGTCAAAGGGTATGCAATTATTTATAGCCCTTTGGGCATAGTTGCAGATTGCCCTCCAGAATGGTTGTATCAGTTCACAGCTCCACCAACAATGCATTAGAGTTCCAATTTTTCCACATCCTCTCCAGCACTTGTCATTTTCCTGTTTTGTCATCTTAGCCAATCTGCGGTACCTCAACATTGTTTTAATTTGCATTTCACGAATCAATAGTGATTTGCTTAAATATATCTTTAATTTCTACCTCTGTAAATTGCCTGTTCATATCCTTTGACCACTTATCAATTGGGGAATGACTGGCATTCTTGTAAATTTTATTTAATTCCCTGTATATTGTTTTGTTGTTTCTTGACATCTCAGGGAGTCATACATTTCCACTATGCCAATTCTAATTTTTAAAGAATGATTGTCTTCAGCAAGCTTTTGTGCCACCTTTTCCATTTGGCCAATTCTACTTTTTAAGGAGTCCTTTTCTTCAGTGAATTTTTGTACATTTTTTTCAATTTGGTCAATTTTACTTTTTAAGGTGTTTCTATTTTCAGAGGATTTTTATGCCTCTTTGCCTTCCTTTACCAAGCCATTGACTCTTTTTGTCATGATTTTCTTGCATCACTCATTTCTTTTCCCAATTTTCCATCTATCTCTCTTATATGATTTTTTAAAACCCTTTTTGAGTTCTTCCAAAACTTCCTTTCTGAGGTTTTTTTTTTTTTAATATTCCTTGTCACCACGGTAACCTTCTATAGTCAGGTTCTTTTTTCCTCTGTTGCTCACACTTCCAGCCTATTTCTTGACTTTTAACTTTATGTTAAAGTTGGGTTCTGAACCCAAGGTGGAGGGGGGCACTGTTCCAAGCTTCAGATCTCTGTGCTGCTTTTTTCAGAGCTAGATCATGGGGGTAGGGTGTTAAGTTTTTAGTTCTTCCAAGGTGATACGATTTAAAGAGAGGTGTTATCAGTGCTCTTCTGGCCTATGCTCTGGTCTGTAAGCACTCCTCTACTCTGGAACTGTGACTAGAGCCCCTGTATCCCTACAGCTGAAAGCTCTAGTGTGCTAGTGCTTCTTCTCACCTTGGGACTGCAACCTGGAACACAGTGTGAGCAATGCAACAAGCCTGTACCAAGTGCCAACAAAGGGTTCTCAGTAATGTTCTGACCAGTTGTCTGACTCCCCTTCCCCCCTTACCACCACTGCCCATTTAATTGCCCCCAAGACCTACTGCTGGCTTGCTGGGGTATAGCTTGCAATAGACTGAACCTCACTCTCCTTCCAGTTAAAGAGACCTTTCCTGCCAAGCTTTTAAATTGCCCTGGGCTAGAAAATTGTTTCACCCATCCTTCTGTTGGCTCTGCCACTCCAACATTTGTTCTGAGGTTTTAAGTTGTTTGGAGAAGGATTTGGGAGAGCTCTGGTGAGCTTTTATGCCTTTACTCCATCATCTTGGCTCCACTCACCTACATAAAGTTTTAATACATTAAAATAGCATTCAGATTTTTGGAAACATTGTATAGACTAGGGCAGGCTTACATGATATATGGCCCATGGGCCTTATGCTGTGCAGGCCTAGACTAGGGAATTGATGAAATCTCCAAGTAAAAGACAGAAAAGAGAAGAGGGTCTAGTTGTTAGAGCTTTAGATTGTAATTCAGTGGTTCTCAACCTATGGGTCGCAACCCCTGTGGGGGTTGAACGACCCTTTCACAGGGATCACAGGGTCGCCTAAGACCACTGGAAAACACCTATTTCTGATGGTCTGAGGACCTGAGACACTGCTTCTCTATCTGTCTTCAGGTGGGTCCGCCCACATGAAGATATGCCCACATATGAGTATTAAAGGTTCATGGCATCAGGAAGGTTGAGATCTCCTTCTCTAATTCTTTTATTAATGAGATTTGTTCTGTGAAGCTTAGATCCAGTCAAAGGGCTGTACTTGAGGACCTTGAGGGCCACAAGCAACCTTGAGGTCACAGGTTTGCCATCCCTGGCCTTAGAGTATACCTACAATGACTAGACATGATATAAAAACCCATGAAAGAAGCCTGAAAAGGACCAGAAAGGTAGGAGAAGAACAGCAAAGTATGGATTTAAAAGAATACTGTCTTATTAGTTAATAAGTTTTATAATTTAATTTTTGCTTTATATATTACAACAGGAATTTAATATGTGTAAGCTTTTGGCTTAGTATAGAATTAAAATTTTAAAATAAAATGCAACTATTTTACATTCAAATATTTCTAAGTTTTAATTGACATTTTAAATTTAAAACAAAAACCCAAGGGTACCAAAATAAGAAAATTGTAACTTTAATTGCAAGGAAGTTCTGAACATAAATGAAATAAGCCATATAAAGGGTTTCATGTTCTTTGGGAAAAAGGCATTAAAATGCAAGGTAGAAGAAATAAAAAGCAATGACAGGGGCCAAATTCTATTACAATAGCTTCCAAGGGAGTACGCAATATTCCTGGTTGTAATGAATATTGCTCAAAGCACATAAACTGTTATGGTGAGGGCTTCATACCAGCATTTCTACTTCAGAAAAGCTCTCAGAGGCTATCTAGTCCAAACTATTCCTAAACAACAATCCTTTCTATAAAATATACTGGGCAAGTGTTCACCCAACTTTTGCTTGAAGACAGCTACCTTTGAATAGTTCTGTTCCTTATACTAAGCCTAAATCGGACTCATCGCAATTTATATCCACAACTAGTCTTGTCTTCATGCAGATTATGTTTTAGTCTCTCTATTTACAACCCTTAAAAATAATTTGAAGACTACTTATCTTCTCTTTTCTAGGCAAACATCTCCAATTGCTTCAAGTGATTCCCACATGGCAAAATCTCAAGGACCTTTACCATACTACTGTTTTCCTCTAGATCAGTGGTTCTCAACCTTCTTAATGCCATGACCCTTTAATACCCGTATGTGGGCATATCTGCATGTGGGAGGACCTCCCTGGAGACAGAGGAGCGGCATCTCAGTTCCTAAGACCATTGGAAATGTTTTCAGATGGTCTTAGGTGACTCCTGTGACAGGGTGGTTCAACCCCCAAAGGGGTTGCAGTCCACAGGTTGAGAACCACTGCTCTAGATGTTTTCTATCTGTCAATATTCTTCCTTAAAAGTAGAGGTTCTAGAAAAAGTTGTCTAGATTTATTGCCTCCATGTAGCATCCATTTTCTCATTCAGGGAATATGGCTTCTGACACCATCACTCTGAAACAACTCTCTGTAAGATTGTATGTCTTAATTGTTAAATCCAAAGACCTTTTCTGGCTATCTAGGTTACCTTCTTCAGGCATCCCAAACTGAATACTCTAGGTTAGACATGAACAAGGCAAAGATTAACCTGCCTAGTCTTGAACACTACACTTCTCACAATGCAGCTTTTATGCTGACCTAGCACACTCTTTGCTCTTACTAGGCTTATAGTAGACTAAAATCTCAAGGCCTTTTTCAGACTAACTGCTACCCAGTCATATCTCTCACATGTTATACCTATGATTTTTTAAAATCCAAGCATAAAGTGTTATATTTATATCTACTAATTTTTATCTTTTGGATTCTAATTCTCACCTGGCTATTTATCATATCTTTTCATCATTTACAAGTTTGATAAGCATGCCATCTATATTTCTCCCCAAGTCACCAAACTGAAGTTAAACTCATAATTGAGAGACTCTACTCTCTTCTAATTCTCACCTGGCTATTTATCATATCTTTTCATCATTTACAAGTTTGATAAGCATGCCATCTATATTTCTCCCCAAGTCACCAAACTGAAGTTAAACTCATAATTGAGAGACTCTACTCTCTTTCCTTTTGAAAAAGGTGGGACATATGCCCTTCTCTAGGTTCAAAGATCATTCTCCTTTGCAGAGAAAAAAAGCAAAACAAAGAGCTGGGTAAGTGCCTTCTCTCTCTCTTTCATATCAGTCATTTCTAACTCAACTGTACCAAAGAGTAATTCTACTTGTCGGCTGGCTCCTCTACTTTTCCTCAACAAAACCCCTTTTTGTTTATGCTCAACTTTCTTTGCTACTCTCAGCTCTGAGTTTTAAATTTAAAAAAATGTTTTTAATAGGCATCCCTTTCTCTTCACTCTCCCCCATCACCATTCTGTGCCCTTGTTTCTTCTATCTTTTAAAAAGGTCTAAGCTGCACAATAATTTGCTTGTACATCTTTAGAGCATCCCTCTTTATTTGAACTGTCTTTTTTATGGCTTTCAAAACTCCATTCTTGAGTTTCCTATTTCTTATGTACTGAGTTTCCCTGCAGAATTTTAGCTCACAGGATCCTAATTTCTCTGAACCTTTTGAGATTGCTTTCCCTAAACCTGGGATGAATGGAAGCCAATATTTGGATTTCCTCTCCATCTCTATTACAATTTCTAAGACAAATGGGAAGTTATTTTATGATCTTATCATATAACCACTTTATTTTAAAACCATTTTAGTGGGATTTTACTTATACTAAATTTCTCATTTGTTGTAATATTAATCTGGATAATCACAGCTGTTATATGTACCATGATTCTCTCTCTCTCTCTTTTTTTGTGCTTTTTATAGGGGAAACTGGGGTTAAGTAACTTGCCCAAGGTTATACAGCTAGTAAGTGTTAAGTGTCTGAGGTTGGATTTGTACTCAGGTCCTCATGACTCCAGGGCCAGTGCTCTATTCCCTGCACCATCTAGCTGCCCCTTCAATTTTTTAATTCTCCTTTATTCATCCCTTATTTTTGAAAAAAGTTCCATTCCCTTTCTTTATCTAACTTAGATTCTCAAAAATTTATATCTGGAAGAGACCCCAGAGATCATTGTGTAGTTCACAGATGAAACAACTGAGGCCTAAAGAAGTAATTTGCCCAAAATCACATAACCTACAGTAGACCCTAGAATTAGAAAATGACTCTCAGCCTTGGGCTGAGTTGCTTCTAGTGCCCACCAAAACAGGGGCAAAATATTATCTCTCCAAACTAACAGCCTCTTGCTAATTCAGATTAACTGAATTTTACTGCCAATCTAATAAAACATTTAAATGAGGGACTATTTAAAAAGTAGCACAGTTCTATGGTTATATGGTCCAATGTCAAGGGCTCTCTAAGCCTCTATTTGCTCTACAGGTGCACACACACATACATTTTTTTATACATGCTAGAAAGGCTATCATTATTTTCTATTACATATGATGTCTAAATTTGTTAAGGCTAATTAAATCATTCTCATTTCAGCAATAAAATGCTTCAAAGAAGTTACTTAAAGTTTCTCTTCTTAACCAAATACTTACAATCTGGTTTATAATACTGGCTTAACAAAACCTTTCCTTAAAGATAATATTAATGAAAGTTTGCTTTTCTGCTTAAACTATCATAAATTAGTACAATTCAAATGGCAGACTATTCACTGTTTGCCCCACTGCAACAGTTTATAACATATACAACAGAATGTAAACTGCATCATCAACATTTTCAAAGAAAAAGAGGATTGCCTGCTACTTGATAAGAACTAACAGTGGTTTGTTGGAGAAAACATCTTAATTCCAAATTCACCTTTTCACTCTTCCTTGATGTAGTGTTGGAGGTACAAGCAGAACAGAATAATACACAATAAAAAATAGTTCTGCCCATTAATGGTGAACAACAAACAGCTGTCAACTCAGCAAACAGTAGATGAAAACAACTGTGAATAGTTCCACGTAAGATGCAGAAATGGAAGAGACTTTAGGAAATCCGTATCTAGCTATTTTAAGATAGATGAGATTAACAATTCTGAAAAACGATAGGAATTCTCATCTTTCATATGCTTGCACCAAGTCCCAATTTACCGCTGAACAATTAAATGTTGAGTGCAAATAAAATAATTCTCCAGGGTTCCTTCTAAATATGTTCTAATAAAGACAGAGAAGATAAAGAATAGCTTCACTTCCTGGTTTCTCCAATCATAACTGTAATTTCCTTGTAGTTTACATCAGAATGGAGTTGAAATTTTTGCTAGTGAAAGCTAGAAAGCAATGTCTTCAAGAATTCTGTATACAATGTTTGAATAACAGAGAGGCTTTTAGGCTATTTTTAAAGCTATAGAATCTTAATTTAGACTGGTGGTTTTCAACCTTCCTAATGCCATGATCCTTTAATATTCGTATGTGGGCGGACCTACCTGGAGATGGACAGAGGAACGATGTCTCAGTTCTGAAGACCATTGGAAATATGTGTTTTCTGATGGTCTTAGGTGACCCTGTGAAAGGATCGTTCAACCCCCAAAAGGGTTGTGACCCATAGGTTGAGAGCCACTGATTTAAACCCAGGTTTGTTTCAGATGAACTGAGGAGAAAATAACCCCATTAATGGATTCTAAATCTGTATTAAGGGCTCTTTTCACCATTATCTTTTCTGTAGAGGGCTCTGAGAATTAGTTCTACTGACTCACCATTCAAAGCAAGCTCTGGTTATACAACAAACTGGCTTACTAATTAAGAATGACCTCTGTTTTAGTACAATGAAAAGACTGATGACTTTAGAGTAAGAGGACCTAAGTTTAAATCCTGCCTATTATTATTTTGGGATTTGGAGAAAATCACCTACCTTCCTTTCTGAGACCCAATTTCATTTGTAAAATGAGGGATTGGGGATTAGATTGCTGTCCATGTCCCTTCTAGCTTTAGATCAATTATCCTCTGATGCTAGTCATGTGAGGAATATTTTCAAAATTAGGTTCTTTTCAAATGGGCCCTCACCACTGCAAAGCAATCCCTCCTAACTGGTTCTCTGTCCCATTTCCTTTTACCATCTGCTGGAAACCTGCCCTTCTCTCTTTAGGTCACCTATCACCTCTACTCTCATTCTGTAGAGTACTCACACATTATGTTGTGAAAATTGCAAATTCTTTCCATTCAAAATATCTCAAAATCACCCCCAATAACTCTCCAATTCTCCTTTTCTTTTGCTCCCTTCTCCGAAGAAGTAAGCCTTTTTGCCAAGGCCAAAGGCTCTATTCTATGTTTGACTTGATCTATCTCCTGTCTTTGCTGGCAGCCTGCCTCTTTAACCCATGCCCTCTTTCTTTCAAATCTTTCATTATCCACTGGCTCCTTTCTGGCTGTTTGAAAATATGTCCAGATTTCACCCATCCTTAAAAATAAACAACAACAAAAAATTCCCTTCAATCTCTTATGTCCTCAGGTTATTTTCCTCTCCTACTTTCATAGTTAAATCCCTAGAAAAAGGTAACTCCTTGCTTCCCACTCCTCAATTCCTTGTCATCTTACATCATTATACATCTCTCAACTGCTAATCCAGTTGCTTTTTCTTAGTCCTTAAACCTTTTCCCTCTTCTCTGAAGCATCTGACACTGCTGATCACCCCCTCCATCCTGGAAACTCTCCTTCCATGGGAAACACTTTCTCTCTTGCTTTTATCTGCTTGACTGCTCCTTCTCAGTCTCCTTTGCTGAAATGCCTGCCATGTCCTACCCCAAAGTGTAGGTGGCTCTCCAAGCCTCTTGTACTAGCCCCTCTTCGCTCTTCCTGCAATGATCCCATCAGTTCCTATGTGTTCAATGATATCCTATATAGGAAGCTCCCAAATCTACATATCTAATCCCCATCTCTCCTGCACTTCAGTCTCACAACTGGTTATTGGATATCTCTATCTGAATGCTCCATAGTAATCTAAAACAAAACTCATACCTGCCTCTCCTCCAATACTTCTCATACTAAATTACATCTCTCTGTCAAGGGTGCCACCATTCTCCTAGTCACCCACATTCTCAATCTCAGTCATTATTCAGTTCTCTGTCACACACCCCACATCTTACTGATTCTATCTTCACACTATCTCTAGTACCCTATTCTCTCTCCTCACATGGACATCAACCTAGCAGAAGCTCTTATCACTTCTCACCTGGACTATTACAATAGGTTCTGAACCAATTTCCTTGTCTCAAGTCTCTAACATATTCTCCTCATAGCTGTCAAAAATGATTTTAAAGCACAAGTCTAACCACATCATTCTCCTGCTCAAGGAACTTTGGTAGCTTACTAATGCTTCTAGGAGATGGATTGCTACATAAGATCCAGAAATTTGTTTTTAAAAAGGTATTTTTTAATTGGATGTATTTTATACACGTAAAAACATTTCTCTAAGAAGGTTCAGAGGCTTCAGACACAAAAAAGATTAAGAACCCCTATTGTAAGATAAAATATGAACCTGTTTATTTAGCATTTAAAGCCCTTAATAATCTATATTCAGCCTATTATTTCCCCTCATGCATTCTACGTTCCTGCCAAAATGACTCACTAACGATAGTCCATCACTAAGCTCTTCCTTTGTATAGGCTGCCCCTATGAGATTTTATTTGTAAAAGTACTTACTTAGCACAGTGGAAGCACTATATAAATGCTTAGGCTCTTCCCAGTGCTTAGAATGGTCTCCCCTCATCATTTCAATTTCTTGAGCTTTTAATTCTCTTCAAGGTTCAGCTCAAGTGCCACCTTCTATGAGACAATCCAGATACCCTCAGTTGGTGTTTTTCTCACAATCCCTGAAATTATCTTGGATTATGTTTTGTAATGTCATTCCCTACCCCTACCCAAAAGAATGTAGGCTCTGATGGCAGGGTCTACCTCATTTTTGTTTCTGTATTCTCAGCACCTGGCTCAGGGCTTTGCACATAGTAAGCACTTAATAAATGCTTGCTGAGTTAAAGTAAAGTGCTGCTACACACAGGCAGTTTTCTATTACTTGGTACTCATTTTCCTACTTGAGTTCACTTATTTATAACACTGATTTTCTACATCAAAGGATGGCTAAAGTGGCTATCTATGCTGACTTCCAGTGGCACAGAGTCACCCCTAGACAAAGTTGTATGATAGGCAAGGCTTGTCTTTAGTGACCCTCCACAGCACCCTCTATGGATCACAGCCCCTTTCTGTATCTGACATTCTCTCTTATCCCTCTACCCCAGCCCAGGTGGTTATCTTGTGTCTGATTCTTGTCTTTGGCTGTTTGTCAATTAGTTCCTGGTAAATTGTTAATTAAAAAAATTAAAGTGCTAGCTAAAAACAAGCCCAAGTGTCCAAATCAGATAGACTTTCAACAAAATTTTATCCTAATACTGAGAAAAGTCTCATGAATTATAAATATCATCTTTCCATGTAGGAATGCAAACAGTTCAACTTTATAATAAGTTCCTTAGGATTTCACTTTCCTCTTTACCTTTTCATGCTTCTCTTGATTCTTGTATTTTAAAATCAAATTTTCTGTTGTGTTATGGTCTCTTCATCAAGAATGCTTGAAAGTCCTCTATTTCAACAAATGTCCATATTTTCCCCTGAAGTATTATACTCAGTTTTGCCGGGTAGATGATTCTTGATTTTAATCCTAGTGACCTCTGGAATACCATATTCCAAACCCTTTGATCCCTTAATGTAGAAACTGCTAGATTTTGAGTTATCCTGACTGTGTTTCCACAATACTTGAATTGTTTCTTCATGACTGCTTGTAATTTTTCTTTTTAAGTTGGGAACTGTGGAATTTGGCTATAACATTCCTAGAAGTTTTCTTTTTGGGGTCTTTCAAGAGGCAAGTGGTGGATTCTTTCGATTTCTGTTTTACTCTCTGGTTCTAGAATATCAGGGTGGTTTTCCTTGATAATTTCTTGAAAGATGATGCCTAGGCTCTTTTTTTGATCATAGCTTTCAGGTAGTCCAAGAATTTTTAAATGATTTCTCCTAGATCTATTTTCCAGGTTAGTTGTTTTTCCAATGACATATTTTACATTGTCTTCTATTTTTTCATTCTTTTGGATCTGTTTTATAATATTTTGATTTCTCATAAAGTTATTAGCTTCTATTTGCTCCATTCTAATTTTGAAGGAACTGTTTTCTTCAGTGAGCTTTCTTTTCCTTTTGGTCAGTTCTACTTTTTAAGGCATTCTTCTCTTTATTGGCTTTTTGGAGCTCTTTTGCCATTTGAGCCAGTCTTTTAAGACCTTTTAAAGTCTTATTTTCTTCAGTATTTCTTTGGGTATCCTTTAGCAAGCTGTTGACTTGTTTTTCATGATTTTCTTGCATCACTCTCATTTCTCTTCCAAATTTTTCCTCCACTTCTCTTACTTGATTTTCAATATCCTTTTTGAGCTCCTCCATGGACTGTGACCAATTCGTATTTTTTCTCGGAGGCTTTTGATGCAAGAGTTTTGACTCTGTTATCTCATTCTGGTTCTATGTTTTGATCTTCTTTGTCACCAAAGAAAGATTCTATTTTATTTATTTAGTCTGATTTCTCCTCCTCTGTTGCTCATTTTCCCAGTCAATTACTTGGTTCTGAGCTCTTTGTGAAGGCAGAACTCTATTTCCAGAGTAGAGAGTACTGTGTCCCAAATTTCTGGGGTTTTGTTCAGCTGTTGTCAGAGATATTTCTGGGCACCTACCTCAGAACTGTAAGGAGGATTCCCTCTCCAGAGACACCACAAGCTCTGCCATGCCAGCACTATTCCTCACCTCAGGACTGCCACCCAAGACTGCGATCCAGATCCAAGCAGGGCAAAGCAAGAGAATCCTCCCTCAGTGGCAACAAAGAGATTCCTGCAATTTGCCCTCTGATCAGCCACTTTGCCCTCCCACCATCTGTGAGCCTGGAGCTCTGGAAGTAGCCACTGTGGCTGCTGCCTCTGTAGCCAGTGCCACTTATGCCACCGTGGGGGCAGAGGCCAGACAGCGCTCTTCTCTCACTGAGGTCCAACAGGGTTTCCCCACTGACCTTCTTTTTCTCTTTGGCACCTGTGGGTTGATAAGTCTAGAAACCTCCACAGCTGCCAGTGATTCAGTTCCCTGAAGTCTGCTCCGGCCAGCCTGTGCCAACACTGCCCACATGGGACTGAGCTCTGCTCCCAGCCTGGTGCAATAGACCCTTTCTTTTGGTTTGCCAAGCTAACTTCTGCTGGAGATGTATTTCACTTTGTCATTTTCTGGGTTCTGTAGTTCTAAAATTTGCTTATAGTAATTTTTTACTAGCATTGGAGGTGATTGGGGAGATGAGCTCAAGCAAGGTGATTGGGGAGATGAGCTCAAGCAAGTTCCTGCTTTTACCCTGCCATCTTGGCTCTGCCCCATTTGAGATTATATTTAAAGATATTTAAAGGAGGTAGAGGGAAAACCTACCCTGTTGCCTTAATTTTTCCTACTAAATGACCACTAGCTTATTTAACTTTGTCTCCACAATCTTTTTTGCGAGTAGAAATCAAAGTGAGTTCTTAATGGGGTAACCTATGGGTAATCAGTTACATCTCTGTCCCCCAAATTCTACCACCATCCTCCAAATAATGATACAACAACTGATATTCATATAGTGCTCTGTAAAGTTTACAATGCATTACTATTCTCTCCCATCATTGCCTTATTCTTCCCCTACCCGCTCTTTATAATAGTGAGAACATAGGTAGACTTAGCATACCATCACTGATTGCTGCTAGTCCCTTGCCTGGCAGCACCTTTAAACATTGAAGCTAGGTAGTGCAGTGAATAGAGCACAGGCCCTGGAGTCAGGAGGACCCAAGTTCAAATCTGGCCTCAGACACTTAGCACTAGCTGTGTGACCTTGGGCAAGTCACTTAACCCCAATTGCCCCGCCTTTCCCCCCTCCAAAAAGCCAAAAAAAAAAAAAAAAAGTTAAGCTAAGAGACCTAACAGCTCAATTTACAGGCATGACTACCACTCTCATCAAATTCAGCATATCAAGTTAAAACAATAAACTTCCTTGAAGGATTTTTTTCTATTAAGCTCTTCATACATGTGAGCGCTTAAGTGTTCCTGATACATTTATAGTATAATTTGAAAAACATTTATTAAGCACCTTCTGTGTACAGAATGTGAATCTATGGATACAAAGGTGTAACAGGTTTTGTACTTATTTATGCTTGTTTGGAATAAGGCACACATACAACTATAATATAAATTAGAATATGTTAAGAACATAATAAAGATTATAAAAAGAAAACCATAGGGGCGGCTAGGTGGCGCAGTGAATAGAGCACCGGCCCTGGAGTCAGGAGTACCTGAGTTCAAATCCGGCCTCATACACTTAACACAAAAACTAGCCGTGTGACCTTGGGCAAGTCACTTAACCCCAATTGCCCCCCCCCAAAAGAAAACCATAGAAGATTCAGGTACAGAGAAATCACTTCTATTTGGGGAAAAGGAGATAAGAAAGTGTGAAAGGTTTCATGGAGCCATCTAAAACTGACACCTAAGAAAGAGAAAAATTCCAATGGGAAAATAAAATGGGGGAAATCCATTTTAGGAAGGGATGTATGAGGGAAGGAATTAGCCTATATAAATATATGTAGCAGAGAGGGCAGGATGATAGCAAGAAATAGCTAGTCATCTAGTCTGGCTTGACCACAGAATGCATAAAGAGGAACAGTGTGAAATAAGGCTGGGAAAGTAGGTTGTTCAAGAAGGACTGGGGAATGCCTTGAATGCTAAGCTAAGGAGTTTATTTATACTTGGAGGCAATGAGAAGCCATGGAAATTTTATGAATAAGGGAGCAATCTAGTCAAGGCTGTGAAGTTGTTTTTTTTGTTTTCAAATTTTATTTTTAATTTTTTTTCAAACCACATGCACAAGACAATATGCATTAAAAAATTTTTTCATTTAACTTTCGAAATTTAGGTTCCACTTTCCAAAGGTAGTATCTACATATACTGGCCAAGAAATTATCCTGGCTGTCAAAGTATTTTTCAGATCAACTGTTTTACTGCATCAAGAATTTTAAAAGACTCCTTTTTCACTAGACATAATTTTGGTCTTCAGGAATTAATATATTTTTTCTTTTGCCCAAATCAATACAACAACCAAACCTATCAAAATTATTATTACCTAAATCTGTAAGAAATTTCCTATATTCCTTAGGTGAAAAACAATTTTTTTGCTACTCTTTGGATAAAGGAGGATTCATGATAAAATTTTAAAAGTTGGAAAAGCTCTAAGAAGCCATTTAGTCTAACTTCTGTTAATGAATCCTTGGACCCATTATTCCATCTTAAAGAGTGCTTAGCTCAAAGTAATGATCTATTAACTTGAGCCTTTTCATATTTTAATAACCCCATTTTAATATAATTGGTTTTCTTTGTAATCCATTGTTACCATTTATTTTCTTTGTAATCCATTATTATTTTATATATTTAAAAACATTCTGAGTAGGGGTCCATTGGCTTCATCAAATTCCCAAATGGATCTGTGACACAAACAGGTTAATACCCTCTGTTTTACAAGGTCTTTTGTAAAGACAATTTAGATCTAAATATCACACTTCTTTGCTTCTCTTAACTGTTAATTCTGTTTTGCTCTTTTCATTTTGAAAGGCATACTTCTCATTTTCAGGCTTCCTCAATTACATTTACAATTTCACAATTACATGTCTACAATTATTTTAATAATTTCAATGAAATCATAGGTTTTAACAGAGTGACATATTTAACCCTAATTGCTAAAATATATTCTCTTTTACTATCTGCATGATTGCTAACCCTAACTACATGCTTTCCTCCAGAATATCCATTCAACTCAAAAGAGCCTTAAGTTTCCTTTCTCCTTCCTAGTTTTTACTTATTTGTGGTTGAAAACTATGACTTCACTGGTATAGGGAACTATCAGTGAGGAAGTTCCCCAACAAATGCAAACTGGCCCTTCATAACTTATAGTCTTAAGAAAGATGGCTGCTTAAAGCACCAAGAGACTGACTGACTTGCTTGGGGGTCACAAAGTCAGTTTGTGTCAGAGGCAGGTCTTGCTCCCTAAACTTTCTGCCTCAGAGGCTAATATTCTGTCCATTATGCCACTGTCTCTCCTTCCTAGTAGCCTTAAAATACCTATTTTATGGTATATTTTGGCAATAACATCTTTTTTAGTGTTCATGAACTATGTAATATGATGTCCATTTTAACTTAAATAAACAACTGAAACAAGAAAAAAACTTCTTGGGTACTTTATTTTATTCTCTGATGGAAGATAAGTGGAATAAATGGTTTTAGGTATTCAACAGAGAGATGCTCCAGTAAAGCTGTACTCTGATTTCTCTTCATGGTATGGAGATACCCTATACCAAAGTGGAAAGATCTCAAGTGTAGATCTAGTAACATACTGCTATCTAAGTACCAAATTAGCTATTTTTGAGGAGGTTTATCACCAGAAGGCTGACAATAGTAACTTATGCAGCCATCTGCTAAGGAGGGACAGCAATCTCTCTCAAAGGAGCACTCACAATGTTAAAATCATAAATCTTTTGAGAATTGAAGGAAAACAATCTAATAATGTCAAACATAAATTCCTTTAATTAAGAATATAATACCACTCTAACATTCATGTTTAAAATATTTCATCTTCATGAAAGAGACTGTATAATACATACTTAAAGCTCTAGAATGATCCGGGTTCCTTATTCCCTTTGCTCGTAACCTCTGAAGAAGAACCGTAGAGGACAACTGTTTTACAAGATATACTGCCATAGAATAGTTCTGAAAAACACAAAATATGCAGTAATCAGAGAAATTATCTCTAAAAATAAAGGCTTCCATAGATATGCTTTTCAGAAATGCATATTTTAAAATACAAGTTACCAGTCAAATTCTCTGCCTGGCTATCTGTTCTGTACATGTTTTCTTTAAAAATTAAAGCTAATTAGTTGAAAGCATGTCTATGAAATGGTTCCCTGCTAACTTCAAATGAAATCAGGCCAGTATGAGAAGAGAATTACAATATCCAGATTTTTTTTAGGTAACAAATATAGCTGAAAAAGATGGTACAAGATTAGAGAGACTGGTTTCTCTGCCCTCAAACCTATCCTTTCAGCTTTCAACCAGTTCTCTATGCTCTTAGGAAGAATTACAAACTAATTACAAAGGGAAAGTTCTTCAAGCAAAGGAAGATTTAAGAAGGAATATGAAATAGGAGAGGATACTTAGTTTGGTAGATGAAATGTGGGCATATCCAATACTAGCACAGGCAATGCAGAGATGGATATAGGAAAAAGAAACAAAGAAAATAGTAAACTAACAAGCCTAGCCAGACTAGAAAAAGTTAAGTTGGTTAAATGTAAAAAAAAGAAGGTTAGGATACTAGGAAGAAAGTACAGCTTTCTGAAGAGGGAGAGACAAAACTTTCAGTGTGGTACTACATGCTAAAGAAAGGCTGAAGAGGAGCTGGCACTTCTGAGGAGTAAGAAGAAATTATTTTGACTTGAATTATTTGTATTCTTTTTTTTTTTTGCTTTTTGGAGGGCAGTTGGGGTTAAGTGACTTGCCCAAGGTCACACGGCTAGTTTTTGTGTTAAGTGTCTGAGGCTGGATTTGAACTCAGATCCTCCTGACTCCAGGGCCGGTGCTCTATTCACTGCGCCACCTAGCCGCCCCAATTATTTATATTCTTGACAAAAGTAAACATCAAGAAACGGAAGAAAACTCAACAGTTTTCAAAGTACTCACATATATTTGCACCTCAAAAAATTCCTCTAATAGGGCTGCAATTATTATAATGTATGTAATAATAGGTAAAGATACAGAGAGGTTAAGAGATTTGTCCAAGGTCTAAAAATCATCTTAAGATCTTTCTAGAAAAAATGCATGCACAATTTTGAAAATGATCTTTCTGTTAATAGGTTGGTCACAGATTTGACTCTGGAAGGATCCCATCATTCTACACATGAGGAAAATGAAGCTCAGACAACTTAAGTAAAAGGAAAAATGTCACATGGGCTGCTAGTAAGTGGCAGAACTTACATCTGAACCCATGTACTCTAACTCCAAATATAACATTCTTTTCTACTCAAAAGTTATTTTCTTTTGAAGAATAATTTTCTTTTAATTAAAAAATAGGAAATCTGTATTTACATGAAAAAATAACTGTAAACATACATCATGTACACAATAAGCCAAAATATTCAAGTATATTAACTTCACTGACCAAATTTCACAACTTATGAATCAGAAGGAAAGTTTCCTTAAAATTTCTTCCAGTTTGGGCACGTCAACATGCAAACACATACAGACAAAATCTAATATACAATTACAAAAGCTCCTTTTGTCGTTTGCCTTAATTATGTTTCTTAATGCTTCAATTATGACAAAAGATAAAAGAAATGCTAATTAACACTATAAAATTATTTACTGACAGCTTAAATTTATAGTTTGGAACTTGCTCAAGGCAACCTTGACATAAATCTGTAAAAGCAGATGAAACAGAAACCACAATTACACATTCAGTACAAAGGCATGCTTTATCTAGTTATGACACGTTACTACAGCGAAGGGGGAAACAAATGCTAGATATTAATAAAATGTCATCTGTATCCATAATATGAAACTAGTTTTTATTTCCCCATTAACCGGATTTAGTTCACCTACCCACAAAATAATACAAAACTGGGGCAGCTAGGTGGCGCAGTGAGTAGAGCACTGGCCCTGGAGTCAGGAGGACCTGAGTTCAAATCCCACCTCAGACATTTGATACACTAACTAGCCATGTGACACTGGGCAAGTCACTTAACCCCAACTGCCCTCCAAAAAACAAAAAAACAAACAACAAAAAACCAAAACTGTGACATTATCTTTATTATGAGGAAAAATCATGTTACTGATACTTGATTACTTATTAAATATGCGCAATATTAATAACTTAATATATTTAAAATACCATATTTATTTATACTGATTTTTGGAACATGCTCCTTATGTTCACAAATCCTGTTCTTCATTATTATAAATTTTAAAATATCTCTGTAATAATGACAAAAACTGGCTCTAGAGAAGAGATAATGCACCCCATTCTTTCACTGGATGGGTGAGACAACATTATGTCATCAAATTCATTAATGTTCTGATTGGTTATGAACTTAACAAAAAAATTTTAGTACAAACAAAAGGTTCCCTGGATGGGTGAGAAAAGTGATAATAGTTGGAAACTAATGTGGTAATATAAAAACAAATAAAAATTCGCAAGAAATAAAAATCTTTCCAAAAAACTTAGTATACTGCCCTATGAACAAGGGACATTATGATGCCAACTGATCAAGGAAGAGATACTCTTACCCCAAATAAACTACCTTCCTTGAAATAAATAATCTTTGACTTCAAAGTTGTAAGATTCTTTAAAGGTGAGGTAAAGTGTTTTTATTAACTGGAAGGGCCCCACCTTCACTTAAGCAATGGAAAAAGCAATGATGTTGGAATAGGAAGACCCAAGTTTGCATCTCAGCTCTAATACCTTCTACCTATGTAACTTTGGGAAAATCATTTACCTTCTAAGATTTCAGTAGCCTCATCTGTAACAAGGCCAGAATACTTAAATTATCTATCTTGTTATGTTGTGACACTTAGAACCTAACTGTGAATTAATATTTTATTCTCCTTTCCATATTTGAAAGTGTCTATTTACATTTTGGTGACACTGAGAAAAAGTTCAATTAAACAATTATTTGTTAAAGTTGGAACTGATAAGACTTGACAACATACAGTAGTAGACACTTTAAAATGTTTGCTGAATAGAACTGTCTGGATAAAGAAGAAGAAAGAGTATAAGAAAATTCAAAGCTTTTAAACTGGGGCACCTAGAAGGAGAGATGGTGGTACAATTTAGAATTACAGAATAAAAGTGACTAATTCTTCATGCCTTTTGATCCAGCTACTCCAAGACTAGTTTTATACCCAGGGAGGATTTTGTTAGCAATGAAAAACCTGTATGTGCAAAAATATTCATAGTAGCACTATTTATAATAGCAAAAAAAACCCAAAAAAACTGGAAATAAATTATATGTACTCAATAATTGGAGAACAATTAGATTATGGTATAAGAATGGAATGGAACATTGTTGTGTATCATGAAAAACAATACAAAGAATTCAGAGAAACATGGGAAAATATGTTATATGAAATAAAAAAAGCAGGGCACTGTCACCCCAAAATATACAAGTATCAATAAAAATGAAAAAAGAAAAAAAACATCAAATGGTAACACACTTCAAGTTATACATGATAGCCAATGTTGGTACCAAGTTATTAAACTTAGGGAACAAATCTTTCTGTTAAAAAGCAGCAAACTATCTGAGCAGAAAGTCACATGTATTAACAATTACAATCACTCTTTAGACAGTTTTGTTCAAGTAGTGTTGGGGAAATGAAACTTGGAGGGAGGGAGGTGTTTGTGTTTTATCAAAACAAAACGTGATGATCCATGAAAAAAAATCACTTTACCACTCTGAACTTTAATTTCTTCATCTGTAAAATGAAGGCACTGGGTTTTATCAATAGATACCTTTTAACTCTAAATCTGATCAGTGCCCCATTAAAATGATCAAATGTACAAAATTCCAAAATAATAAAACAGATAACTTAGAGAGTACTGACTCATTACCAAAAGTGTCTCAGTTTCACTAAAGAACTGACAATTAAAGTTCCTCTAGTACATTTAAAATATGGTTTCATTTAAAAGAAATATGATTTATAACTCCTCAGGATCATATCTGATATTTAAAGCAGTGCACACTGTATCAAGATTATAAAGGAAAAACCTATCAAACTATTTGTTTGATCCATGAAATGACAGTATGTTTTGTGACACATCTATTTTGATACTATGTGCTTTTAACAAGTGATTAGAACTCCCTGTAATAGAATTCATGAATTTTAAAGTGACTACTTTATAATGTCCAATTTTTCAACAATATCTGTTTCCAAATTGGAAACAGATATTCTGGCTTCCATAGAAATAAGGTAAAGGGCACACAAAATACTGACATCCCTTCTGTTCTCATAAGACTAAGGCCACAAAAATAAAAATTCACATAAAAATCACAAAGGATGATGAGACTCTCCAGAATAGCCAAAAGCCAATAAAAATAATATTCCCCATACTCAAGATCAAGAGCTCTCTTCTTCATAGTTTAATGAAAACTAAAAAAACTAAAAAAAAAAAAAAGTAATTCAAACCACCCTAAACCTCTCCATAAGGAAGCTATTATAAAATAGTTACATGAAGGCAATGCTGAAACCCAAACAATTCAAAACACTATGTACATGCAATTTATATATCTTAATTAGAAGACTAACTTTACTGGTGTCTACCCATTCAATGAAATATATAAGGATCTAGATATTTAAAACTCCAAGTTAAAATTTAATTCAGTCCTAAAAGCAAGCTAACTATTTTAGAAGTTGGAAATAATATAAACCAAAATTTCAGTTCAAGAAAAAAATTTTATTGTTGAATATTTCTCAATAGGGTTTATAAAGTTCCATACATTATATAAATATTGCCCTAACCATTAGGCAACTACCAAAATAGGGGAAAAAAAAGGCTTTTCTTATGAGGTGCATATTTACCATGGGTTTATAGTGTGACATGGCAATGAAAAAACCAACTGGGAGTGACAGTTCTGTTGTACTCCTCACTGGGTATATATGTGTACATAGAGGGTTCAGGATCAATTAACTAGGAAGAGATGATACTTCAAAAGGTGAAATTTTGAAGTGGGAGAGGACTTGAATGAGAGGAAACAGGGAGAGACAAAATGGGGTTAATCATCCTATA
>CM053598.1:122863817-122874189 GCA_028646575.1 Pseudocheirus occidentalis
ATCCAGAAAGTTAGTTTAATTTCTGCTTATAACCTTGAGGTCATCTTTAACATCTTTAACATCTTTCTCTCTCTCTCTACCATATACAGTCATTTGTTAAATCTTATTAATTCTAGCTATAACTAGCCATTATGTAGCCTTTTAAGGTTTGCATAGTGTTTTATGTAGCTTATCTCATTTGAATTTCACAGCTACCCTTGTATTGTTAGGTAGTGTGCTAGAGGCATTATCTTCTCTGTGGATAGGATACTGAGACTCAGATAAGGTACATGGCAGTCACACAGTGTTAGAAGCAGGAATGAGACTCTCATCATCAATGCCACGTGCCGCTTTATCACTAATACTTGCTGCCTTTACATCTCTCTACGCAAAAGATTAAATACAAACTCCTCAATTTGCCATTTGAAGTTCTTTTTAATCTGTCTCCTATTTACCGTTCCAGGCTTATTATATATTGCTTACCCTCAAACATTATACAGCCCCAATCAGACTGGCTTTTTTGCTGTTTCTCACACATGACAGTTCATTATCTCTTGGTCTTCTCACAAGCTGTTAACCAATTCCTGGAATACATTTTCTCCTCATCTCTACCCTCTTAGAATCCCCAATTTCCTTCCAAGTTCAATTTAAGCATAGTCGCATATATGAAGCCTTTCCTTCTATATGTTTTGCTCCCCTAATGTGTTTTTATTTCCTAATTTATTTATAAGTTATTTACACATACAGTGGTACCTTGACATACAAGTGCACCCACTTAGAAGATTTCTGAGATACGAGTTGTCTGTCACTTGGTAGGTTTTTTTGCTTTGAATTGTAAGCCAAAATTTGAGGTACAGGCTGCTGCTAGTTGGCGCAGCGAATGCCACAACCCAATGCCCACCCAGCATCCCATGAGGCCTCACTCGTTCAGTCCACATGTTTACCTTGCCACGGAAGAAAATTAAGTTAAGTGAAAGTAAAAGAGATATTGTAGCAATTAAGTTCGGGGATAAAGTGTAGCATTAAGAGTGTAGCAACTAAGTGAACAAAAGTGACTGAAAGAACACAAAACAGAACTCTTCTAACCTCCATCTATCTCCTCCATCCTCCATCTCCTCCAGTATTTTCTGTTAGCTCAAGTCGTCTGATATCCAAGGTAAATATTCACTTTGTAAAACCAGTTTATTTCTTTACATTCTCTTTTATTATATTTTTATGCAATATTTGTTATTTATAAATACTTATTTAAAAACACATAACAAAAAAAATACTGGGGTGGCATTTTGGGGGCTGGAACGGATTAATGGCATTTCAATTAATTTCAGTGGGGAAAACTGATTTGATACACAAACAAATTGAGTTACAAGCTCAGTAACAAAATGAACTAAACTCGTAAGTCAAGGTACCACTGCATTACTGTATACTAATAATTATGTCCTGTATTCTCCAGCAGACTCCCCACCTCCCCGTCATTCCCATTCATTTATTTACCTTCAATTCTCTTTTTCTATCGTCTGCTTCCCTGCTGCCTACAAACAGGCCCACATCTTCCCCAGCCTAAAAGAACCCTCACTTCATCCATCCATCCCCACTATATTGCCCCATTTCTTTCCTCCTTTTTTGTGGCTAAATTCCTTGAGAAGACTATCCACATCTAGTGCTTCCACTTCTTTTCTCACTCTCTTCTTAATTCTCTATAGTCTTAACTTTAAACTTCATCATTCAACTGAAACTGTTCTCCAAAGTTTCTAGTGCCAAATCTCAATGTCTTTTCTCAGTCCTCATTCTCCTTGACCGCTTTGCAGTATTTTACACCAGTGATCACTCCCTTCTCCTTGATACTCTTATTTAAATAGGTTTTTGTGACACTGCTGTCTCCTGTCCAACCAGTCCCTTTGTTGGATCTTCATCTAGCCCTCACCTTCTAACTACAGGTATCCCCTCAGGCTCTCCTGAGCCTTCTTATTCATCTCTACTATTTTTCTAGGTGATCTCATCAACTACCATGGATTTAGTTCTCCCTGAAGATTATTAGATCTATATATCTAACCCTGAATCTTTTCTTGACATCCTGACTTGCGTAACCATGGCCTGTTGGCTATCTTGAACTGAATGTCCTATAGACATCTTAAACTCACCATGTCCAAAATTGAACTCATTATCTCTCCCTTCCCCCCAAATACTCCTCTCTTCCTAATTTCCTTATTAGTGTTGAGGGTATCACCATCAGTCACTTGGACTCATCTTTGACTCCTCATTGTCTCTCACCCCCAATATCCATTCCATTGCAAAGGTCTATCAATTTTACTTTCATAATATCTTTCCGTATACTCCTCCTCCTCTCCTCTGACAATGAAAGTATCCTCACATCTGGACTATTATAGGAGCCTGGGGTGGGATGGGGTGGGCACACTGCTCTGCCTGCATCAAGTTTACTCTGCTCCAGTCCACCTTCCACTCAGTTGCCAAAGTGATCTTCCTAAAGTACAGGTATGAACACATCACCCTCTCCAGCTACTCAGTAAATTTCAGTGGCTCCCTCCAATGTTTGGCATTCCGAACCCTTCATAAAACCTGCCTTGCTCCCTACCTTTCTTGTCTTCTTTTACCTTACAACCCTTCCCCCACATATTATGTCATCACATCTGGCCTCTTTGTTGTTCCTTACACAGGCATTTTCTCTAGCTGTAACCCATACCTGGAATTCTCTCCTTCCCCATTGCCTCCTGGCTTCCTTGGTAGCCTTCAAGTCCCAGCTAACCTTTCTTCTACAGCAGCGGTTCTCAACTTGTGGATTATGTTCAATTTGTAACAATGAAAATACATCCTGCATATCAGATATTTACATTACGATTCACAACAGTAGCAAGATTACAGTTATGAAGTAGCAATGAAAATAATTTTATGGTTGGGGGTCACCACAGCATGAGGAACTGTATTAAAGGGTCACGGCATTAGAAAGGTTGAGACCCACTGTTCTACAGGAAGCTTTTCCTTTTCCCCCTTAATCCTGATGTCTTCTCTCTGTTGATTGGTTCCAGTTTATCCTACATATAACTTTTTTCTACATAAGTGTTTGCATTTTGTCTCCTCCATTAGACTGTGACCTCCTTGAGAGCAGGGACTGTCTTTTGCCTTTCCTTCTATCTCTAGCACTTTATTAATAAATGTTTATTGACTGAATGAGTCTCCCAGTCAAAATAAAAGAGTAAGATGGGACTCTCAACTCACTAGTCACTTTCCCTAGGGGCAGAACCTGCTCTTTAGAGAGGCACTTCCCACTCTAATGAAGAGGGAGAATTTTTTTAGTGGCACCAGTTCAGCTACCATCGTGGGTGCCCTGAAGACCCAAGAGTCCAGTGGCTAGACTGTGAGGGAATTTGGAGGGTTACTCAGCAAAGAGAAGGGGCAAAGTGTTGTAGGATAAGAGTAGATGCAGTTGTATTAGAAACAAATCCAAGAGTTGGCTAGTGCTTTCGGAGTATGATATAGCCCATCTTCTACTCTGTGATTAGTTGACCACACACCCTTTGGAGACAGTCTACAGGCCCCCTGGGATAAGCCCCAACTTTAGAAACCACTGGCCTACACTATTGCAATAGTTTTAAATTTTGTTTCCCACATCTAGTATCTCCTATCCATCTTCCAAATAACTAACAAGATAATTAATCTTCCTAAAATATAAGTCTTAACCATTGGTCTTCCCTGCTCAAGAAAAGAAGCTTTCTGTTGCTTCTATGAAATGGGAACTAACTCTTGGCATTTAAAGCCCTTTGAAATCTAGCTCTGGACCCTTTTTCTGGATTTTTTTCACAGGACTACCCCTTGTACGTTCTAATTCAGCTAAACTGGCCTGCTTATTGTTCTCCAAACTTGGCATTCCATCTTCTCACACTGTACTTTTGTAGTCTTGTCACCTTATTATCTACAGTGTATCATACTTCACTTCTATCATTTAAAATCTTTAATTTCCTTCAAAGCTAACCTCAGGTGTACTGAGAAGTTGTCCTGAATTTCCTAGTTGTTCATGTTCTCTTCCGCCTCAACTTATTTTACTTTATTCTGTGTACCTCTATAAGTGATCCGGCCAGAATGACTTTAAATACCTCTATTCCTGTGAGCCACCATTGATAAACCAAAGTAGGTAATTTCACCTGCTTTGAGTGAATGCCCTATTCTCCTCCCCAACATAATGTCTTCTCCTGGAAGCTACTGCTGCTCTTACCTGACTTAACAAACAGTATTACACTTTCAAGAGTCATTGACCAAGGACAGGGCAGAGGTAATACCTCTGACACAAGGCATTCAACTCCAGGACTTTGTTCAAGTCCTAGCCTCAGGAACTACTGTCAGGACCCTATCTTATAGGACCCCTGATACTAGGCTCAAACATTTTTACTCCTACTTATATGCTGCTGAATAATGTTGTAGGAAGTCTCAGAACTGTGTCGATACAAATTTCTTATTTCATCCTAATCAGGCCATCACTTCTGCATAGTAATGCTTTTTTTCTCCAGTTGACTGTGGTACTTCTTTCTTCCCTGGTGTTAGAGAACTAATTGGTGCCGCTCCCCACCATCCCTGGACCTGTTAGGAAGAGAGCCCCAGGCAAGTGGTAGGACATTAACTCATTAGCAGCTCTTCTACTTTCTCCTGTTCAGTCCATCAAGACCTACCTAATTTTCTGTTCTTTCCTTTTCTCTAGTCTCTAATGGAAAGGTGGCCCTTTTACTTGTTAGGGCCATATGTTCTTTTACTTTTGACCCTCTTGTCTCTTCCAGCAGTTTCCTTTCTTAGTCATTCTATATAGTCTTCAGTCCCCTGTGCCTATTACTCCTCTTCACCCCTGTTGGCTACTTTAAAGCACTACCACCTTTCCACCAACCTTTAAGAAAAACAGTAACAACTACAACAAACTTTAGTTGACAGTTTGGTTTTTTAAAAGCTCAGTATGAGAAAGTACCATTATGATATGGGAGCCAAAAAAAGCTAATAACATAGTCATAGTCTATTGAAAGATATAGCCAGGGGGGCAGCCAGGTGGCACACTGAGTAGAGCACCAGCCCTGGAGTCAGGAGGACCTGAGTTCAAATCCAGCCTCAGAAGAAAGATACAGCCAGGACAAAGGAAGTCTTATTGTACTTTGCCATGGTCATGCCACACTTGTTATCTTTCCTTTAGGGAACCGTATTTTAGGAATGCCATTAATAAACTGGAAAGTGTCTGGATATCAGTCAGGATGGTGAAGGACATTGTGGTATCATTGAAGGAATTAGGAAAGTTTAGCCTCAGAAAAAGAAGATACAAGTTGTCACATGGAGGGGCATTAGAGTTGTTTTAGTTGGACAGCCCTGAGGGCAGAAGTTGCAGGGGGCCTGATGCAGGCTTGATTTAAAGAGAAACTTGATAACAATTAGAACCACTGAAAGGGTGGGATGAGATGCGTTTGGAATTTCACTTATTTGAATTTGTCTAGTATTGAAAAAGAAAATTTGTAATCTGTCTGGGATATCAAATGATCAGCCAGTTAGGTAAAACAGAAAATGAATTATAGTTGTTTTAGGAGTTGATGACCAAAAGGAACAACAGTAGTTGTGTAAAGATACACATATCACTTCCTGGTTTCTTTCCTTTAATTAGCTATCAGTATTTGTGGTGATGTTGGCTCAGGTCTTGGATCACTGAGAATTCTGAAGATGCTTTTTTCTCTTAACTCTGGTGTATATTCGACAAATGTTTTGTTGCTGCCACTACACACAGTTGCAGTTTTTTACTACCTTTTTAACCCTGTAAACATAATCAAAGCAGCCAGGGTGTTGTACAGGTTTTGTTTTTATTTTTAAAAACGTTGATGGGCAAAAATCCATCTTCTCTCTTTCCCAATACCCCACTTGTTGAAAAAGAAGGAAAAACAAAATCCCTATAGTCAAGCAAAACAAATGTATGCATCGTGCCATTTACAGAATATGTAGTCACCTCATTCTCTGAGTCTTTCACTTCATCATTAGTCTTATTGACTTGTTGGTCTAAACTACTAATTCTCCAGTTTTTCTTCCATAGCTCTCATCTATTTTCCAGTTTTCTCCTCTAGTGTTTTCATTTTTAAATTCTTGCTTCATTTCTTCCAACAATTCTAGTTTAATTTGGTGCTTAAACTGAGTTTTTCTTTGGGGTTTTGCTTATAGATGTTTTGGAGTCATTCTCCTGGTAGTTTTGTGTATTGAATCACTTTGATAGCATTTTATATTGAGATTCTTTTCTTTGATTTCGAATTCTTTCAACCTGCTTCCTGACTTTAGACTTTATTAGGGCCAGGCTTTCAATATTTCTGGAGAAAATGTCTGAGTTGATTTAGCTGTCTGACCTCTGTGCGTTCCTGACCTGAGTTAGGATCTAAGAACTGGGTCTGTGGATTTGCCTCCTTTGGAATTTCCATAGACTGCTGATGGACTTTCAGCTAGTTGGAAAGCTCTGCTGGTTCAGAGTGACAGAGCTATAGGCTTCCCTTTTGTCTGGGATTCCTGCCCCAGTTATTCCTCTGCAGGCTTCAGACTGGCCTAGAAGCTGGAACTGCAGCCCCACTCCACTCCTGGGATTAGAGCCTCACAGATCTTGCTTACTACTTACTCCTATGACCAAGGGCCCTATACCTTTACACTGGAAGGCCACCCCTGGGCATAGATCCCCTCATTGGTCTACCCCAGCTATAGGTATGGCACATTGCATATAAAACAAGGTTTCAGTGAATAAGAGATCTAGTCTGTGTAGCTTCCCTTGAACATCCAGGTTTATTGCCAGACTTGTTCTTGGACCTAAACCATACCTTGCCCAAACTCACCTCCCTCACCTCAGCCTTCCTCTAGTTTCACTTCTTAATAACCAGAGTATATTATCCCTCCTAAGTTCAAACCTTTTTGCTAGGTCGTGATTATTATCAATTTTGGGTGACATTGGTTCTGTCCTTGCAAAGCTTAGATCGTATACCCAACTAAGCTTTTTTGGTACTTATACTATATCCGTATATGAAGCAGTGTGGATGGACACCTTTTCCATCAGTGCAGATTGTATCCTCTCTTCCTGTGCCCTTTGTTATCAGAGGTATTCAAATGTGTTCACAAATGTAAAGCACTTTGCAAATCTTGAAAAATTCTAGGTATTATTTGCTCTTATAAACACTCTATTGTACAGTACATTCCTCTCATTCTTTTACTACTTCAAAAATAGAATACCACTGAGGCTGTCTATCCATTGAGCCCGTCACAGCTGCTTCTGTGGTGAAGCATGCTTTTGATTCACTAAAAACTACAGTACAAAATACACGTGACATGTTTTAGTGCATTTTAATATGAGAATGGTACAAGCCGAGTGTGCCGTGCGGTCTGGCCAAGAGGAAGAGGTGAGGCAGGTGTGTTGTTGTCACAGGTGGGCAGCCGCCAGCAGTGATGTGGTACAGAGAAGATTTTCAGTACTTCTTACTGGCCAATAGACAGAAGCCTTAGAGGGAATTGCCAGAGGAAAAAGGAAAATACATGTATTTCATGACACAAGGTGTCACTAAAAGTCATTTCTTTGTTTAATATCAAAGGTCAGCAATTCTCAAAAGATTTTATACTTGACCATATTTGTAATGCTTACATATGATTCCTTTATGAGCAAAATGAATTGGTACCAACAAAAAAGCATTATTGTGTTCTGGGTAGATTTGTGCTATTTCCCAAGTCATAAAGGATACAGATTATTTCATAACACCTCAGTGATTGTTACAGCAAAGTTTGATATGCAGAATAACAATTTCATCCCAAAGCACCTCATCGGTCTCTTAAAAAGTAAAAGTTAGAGACATTTAAAGCAATAGAATTATGCTAAACAGAGCAGATATGTATATTGTTTTGCTTCTTTTCATGGGTATTAATTTAGGCTAGCAGTCCAACTTTATGGTTGTTACTGGGTAATATGGCTTGTGAGAAATTTGTTTTATTGATTTGTATAAGTAGAAGAAGAAGACAACATTGAATTTCAGCTTGCCTAAGGCTAACACAGTTTAAACAAATAACCTGCAAAGCTTTTACAGTAGGATATTTCTATTTAATATAAAACCATAGTGTAACCAAATGCATATTCTAAAACCACAATGTTTGGAAAGTACAGGGGTATCATATTCTTTCTTCAGTGTTAGCAACTATGACTTTTAAAATGTGTATATATATTTCTGCATAGATATGAATTATGTTATATGAAATAAGTCCTGCTTTTAAAAACATTCATGGACATCATATGTAATGATTTGACAGATTATTCAGTAGTATCATTGAACTGGGTATTTTTCCCTTTAGATGACTTATGCAGTTAGATTTCCAAACTTTTTTTAGTACTTTATTTCTCCTGAGACCTAAAAGCACCATGTTTATTCTTTGAAAAAATAATTAACTACATGAACCAGTTGCTCAGTGATTGGGCGGCTCCACATTAGTATCTGTACAACAGATCTGTCTAATACCAGATTTGAAACTGTGAAGTAGTCAAAATGTGTGGTACTTTTAGAGGTCATGTAACTCCATGTTACCATACTAAAGCTTAACCAGGTTCCTCACAGTGGATTAGCAGTTAATAGAAGAACTCAGTCTACTGTGTTGATTGTTCTAGTATTCTCGTGCATCATTGTGAAAGAAAGAAAACTGCCAAGAATGAAAAAAGAAGTACATTGAACTGAATATGATAAAATACCTTTTCTGTTTCCATCCCTTGTAACCGAGACTTTTCCAGTTTCATATGTCTCACAGAAATTTCTAATACCTTTCTGTCACCATACCAGATTAGAATTTCAACTTTTTTTTTCCTTTTAATCCCTTAAGTACTGTCAGAGGAGCTAACTAATGGGAAAATGTTACTTGTGATAGACTGAAGAGGTTTAATTAAAGTTCCCATCAGACAGTACATTTTTATGAAGAGGAGGAAAGAATGTTTTATGCTTCATCTGCAATTCATAAAAATGTGGTAAAGTCTTATAACTAAGATTCTTTTCTTGGAAACAAAGAATAGCTGACTAGAGTTTAAGGTCTTACATAACAGTTTGTACTACTAACATCATATCGCTAAGTTGTGCCTGTTTCATCAAACAAGACTACATGAGTGAGGCAGGACTTTTCTTCCCCTTTTCAAATAACTCTGGCTCCAATCCTGTTTTGATTAAGTTTCTCTTTTTCACCTCAAATCTCTTAACATTTCTTCCCTCTTTTCAGTTCTTAATCTGGAGGGTTTGGGTGACAGGGTGAGGGGAACCTCTTATAATTCAACTATTAAAATTTTCATCTTCTGAATAGGCAATTCTCAGAGGTAGAAATTAAAGATATCTATAAGCATATGAAAAAATGCTCTAAATCACTATTGATTCGAGAAATGCAAATCAAAACAACTTTGAGGTACCACATCTCACTAGTCAGATTGGCTAAGATGACAAAACAGGAAAATGACAAATGCTGGAGAGGATGTGGAAAAATTGGAACGCTAATGCATTGTTGGTGGAGCTGTGAACTGATTCAGCCATTCTGGAGGGGAATCTGGAACTATGCCCAAAAGGCTATATATAATTGCATACCCTTTGACCAGTAATATCGCTTCTGGCATTTGTAATGATACTGGGATTTGAAGATCCTCCATGCCCCTTGAACTTGCTGATGTAGCAGGAAGGGGTGGAGCAAGAGAAAGCCAGAACCAGGCTAGCGTCCATGCCGTGGTGACTGGAAGCAGCAGCAGCAGCAGCAGGAGGAACTCTTTTTCTTTGAGCCAGCCAGAATCTCTGCTAAGGACTCCTTCTGAGGACTGCCAGGGACAGGAACTGCAGGGGCCAGAGCTGCTGGGAGCAAGCTGCCTGGACGCTGAGCAATTGTGAGTGAGGAGAGGAGGATCTTTGCCTGAGGTAGCTTGTCCTGTTTCAAAGGCTTGAGAATGTGAGTGTTTACTACTTTAACTACATATGCCAACTTCATAACTACTGTGTTGGCTTTGACTTTCTGGTTTGGGGACTCAGTTTTCTGGTATTTGAATAAATGCTCTGGCTATATTTCTCATGTAGAGAGCCTGTTACATTTTGTGATTAATAACCATATCAGCATACTTATAGTTATTGTAGGCATTTTGAATACTGCATTGCTTATACAGGGTTGTATCCCAAAGAGATCATAGAAGTGGGAGGAAGACCCATATGTACAAAAATATTTATTGTAGCTCTCTTTGTGGTGGCAAAAAACTGGAAATTAAGGGGATGCCCATCAATTGGGGAATGGCTGAACAAGTTTTGATATATGAATGTAATGGAATACTAGTGTGCTATAAGAAATGGGAAGGAGATGGACTTCATATTTACCTGGGGAGGCTTATACAAATTGATGCTAA
>CM053598.1:122874289-122935208 GCA_028646575.1 Pseudocheirus occidentalis
AACCTTGATAAACTGGACTCTTCTCAGCAACACAGTTATAAGACAGATCTACAAGTCTCAGGATGGAAGGAGATGTCTACACTCAGAGAAAGATCTAGAAAGAACAGTTTAAATGGAGACTGAAGCAATACATGGCTATCGTTCTTTTCCATGTTTGGTTTTGTTTCTTCTTTCCCATTGTTCACTCCATTGGTTACAACCCTTCTATACAACCAGACTAATGTCCTGTGTGAAAGTATTTGCAGAAAATTTGAAACTCAGGGGATTGTGGAGCTGAATCTTATAAACTAAAAGTAAATAAACAAATCAATTAAATTAAAAAAAAAAAACTTTCGTCTTCTCTTCTATTTTCCATCATTAGATCTTTAGTTTTCCCTTTCAGGACCTTCCATCATCACTCAGTGTTTGCTGATTTCTTTACTCTCATGGTTGCTAACCATTCACTTTGTTACTTTCACATAGTCTTGGGGTTTTTGTTTTATTTGTTTGTTTGTTTTATAAAAACAAACTTTATTCCAGGAATAACTTTTGCTTATTGACGGCTAGTTGGCACAGTGGAAAGATTACCAGGCCTGAAATCAGGAAAACCTAGGTTCACATCCAGCCTCAGATACTTACTGGCTCTGTGACCCTGGGCAAGTCACTTAATCCTGTTTACTTCAATTTCCTCATCTGTAATACAAGTAGAGAAGGAAATGGCAGACTCCATTATCTTTGTCAAGACAACTCAAATGTGGTCAGAATGAATCCGACACAACTAATCTACTAAAAAAAAATAACAAAACTTCCTCTTTTTTAGCTACCAAGCCTGTTTTCTTTTGTCTCAAAACTTTTTTTTAATCTTAATTTTTTTCACTGAATACCTCATGAAGACATCAGACAATTGCATTTTCCCTATTCTTAAATGAAGGTTCTGCCTTTTTAATATCTGGTCAGTGGTGTGTACAATGTTTATTATTAGTTATAACAGGGACAAGGCAATTGAGGTTTTTGTCTTTCTTTTAGCATTTTAAGTCTGCCTCATCAAGCATCTCCAGTGTCAAGAACCCCAAGCCTTCCTGCTGTAGACACAAGCTACATTAATACATCCCTCATCCAAGACTACAGGCACCCATTCCACATGACTCCCATGCCTTATGACTTGCAAGGTAGGTTATACCTATATCTGCAAATAATGTTGTGGATAAAGCAGATCCAAATAATCCTCTTCTGAATAGAACTTAAGAAAAAATTGGAAAGTTGCAGAATATTTAAAGCTTTAGATGAGCCAATAAGTTTCTGCACTTATGTGTACATTTCTGTTCATTTATGGCAACTATAGCCAGAACTTGTAACTATTCAAATGACTTCTGGGTGTTGTGACCAGCCGCAGCTTTTGAAAGGAACAGTTATTTGTAAGTCCTCAAAGAATCAACAAAAACTGTATGTACAATCTCCTAAAAATGTTATCATTTAGAGTAATGGATCTGAATTTTCAGTCAGGTAGTTTAGATAATGTAGCTATAGGTGGTTATCTTTTTAATTGTGTAGAATATCATCTTAAACAGTAGCTAGAATAAATCTTTTTAACTTTACTTGATTTTTATTCCATGTAGCCAATCTGGCACTTATTCTGAAGAAATACTAAAGTATTTCCACAACTATGTTTTAATTTTATAAAAATTATTTACAATATCAGATAGCATCTAGCACATTATTTTCTTTTTTAAGTTTGTGCTTGAGTGTGATTGCTAAGATTAACAGTGTTATTTTAAACCTTATGCTTTCTAGCACCACAAATTAGAAAAGATCAAATAATTTATTTCAAGACACCATGAATTGGGATTCTGCCAAAGACAGTATCCCCTTATGTAGCATTACTTCTGAAAAGGTTTATATAGTTCATAAAGTCAAGAAAAATCAATCACTTAACCAAAGTATCTTCTTCCAAAGCTCGTAATGCCCTTTACTTAAAAAGTAAGACCTTGAAATGCCAGTTTAGGTAGAGTGAGGCCCTGGTGGACAGGTGGTCACTTTTCATAGGTACTAATTACTGTTGTCATTGTTTTGAACCCTGTACAGGAGTAAGGCAGCTAGTATAACATAAGCTTACTTGTACAAAACTTTATGTAACCCATGATATTCTACTTCCACCCCTCTGAGTTTTACCTCTGAATAACTACTTTGAGTAATACTTGCTTTAAGTACCCAGAAAGAGACCAAGAAAACTAGTATATGGGTGAAAGTTGTGGTTGTTTATTTGTTTTTTTATTTGCATTGAAACCTGGTGACCTTCAACAGCCTTTTAGAGAATAAGAATATAGTCTTATACAGTGTGTTTGCTCACATTTGTATGGGGTATTCCAAAAGTCTTAGTGCTTCTGACTGCACCAAAACTTTTGGGACACCCTATGTTATTTTGATGGTATCTATTAAAGAGCTTGAATATACTGAGATAATATTTTTTAAATTTAAAGACATTTTTAAAAATTTTATTTTGTTTGTCTTTAAAGATAATAATGCTTTATTTTTATTCTTAACAGGTTTAGATTTCTTTCCCTTCTTATCAGGAGACAATCAGGTATGTTGTAGAAAAAAATTGCTCTGTTCATTTTCTCTACAAATTATTTGTTTTAAAAGTATAACTATTGCATCTGAAATAAAATGGCTTTCCTTGGAAGGCTCTAAAATGGTAGTACCACATACCACAGCCCTCATTTTTTTAAAGGACAGTACTTCAAAATTTTTGTTTCACATGTGTTTAAGTGTAGTAAAAGTCATTCTTATTTGCTGCCTTTTTCCATTACTGCTTCATGTCATGCCAACAGGTAGCAAATTATTTTGGCTGATAAATTTCGTAGTTAATGAATGTCTCCTCACAAGGAGGGAGCACTATAATGCTCTGCTTTATAATTTGACTTTTGAGATTTAATTGCTTTCTGCATTTGAATAAAGAGCACTGATGCTTTTACTTCCAGTTTTCTTCTGGTCTCAGAAACCAGTCTCCAGAGGTAATTGATCACTGCTTCATAAATTCACTTCATTGTATCAATTGTCTTACTAAGGAACATTCAGACATTTACAGTATATTTCAATTTTCTACTTAAAGTTTGTGCTGCTGGGAGGAAAAACTTAATAATTCAGAAGTATAATTTTAAATTATTTGTCTTTTTTTCCTAGCATTACAATACCTCCCTTCTTGCCGCTGCAGCAGCAGCTGTCTCGGATGATCAAGACCTCTTACATTCGTCTCGTTTTTTTCCATATGCCTCTTCGCAAATGTTTCTTGATCAGTTAAATGCAGGAGGTAGCACTGCCCTTCCAACCACGAATGGAAGCAGTAGTGGCAGTAACAGCAGTCTTGTTTCTTCTAACAGCCTGCGAGAAAGTCATGGCCATGCAGTTGCCAATAGAAGCAGCACAGACACGGCATCAATCTTTGGCATCATACCGGACATTATCTCCTTGGACTGATTTCCCCCCTCCTTCTCCCTTCTTCCTACCCCCCAGACTCAATGAACTTGGCAGAAAGAAGAGAACTTTGTGCTCTGTTTTACTTTATTCTGTTTAGAAACGTACACAAGTGTGTGTGTTTTTTTCCTTTTTTTTAGGGAAAAAATTAAAAGAAATGTACAGAGAACAAAACTATATTTTCAGTTTTACTTTTGTATATAAACTTAAGACTGCCTGTCTGGTAAAACACGTGAAAAAAAAAAAAAGAAAAGAAAAAAACAGCCACCCACAAACCACCTTCTATTCATTTTACTGGATTCTGAAGATTTTGTTTTCAACATTTACATTTGTCCTGTGGTTTTATTTTTGTAGTTTGGACATAAAAGACATTATTTTCTTTGCAGTAACAGAAAAGGAATTGCATGTATGAAGTTTTAAATTGTAGGCAGGTTTTGTTTTTGTTTTTTTTTGCTAGGGGAAAAAAACACCTTTAAAAAATGCCATTTCCTGATGATGGCCAAGTTGAGTTCTGTGTTTTGCATAGATTTTACCCAACCTTAAGTTATATAAATCTCATCTGTCCTGGTGCATTCATTCCTTCTGTGTTTCAGAACGTAGTTTATGGGAGTGTGTTGTTAGTATGTGTTCTTGTCACTTCTGATTTTATCCAAGTTTATATTCAGTTGGAATATCAAGTTTTCCATTTCCCCAAACATGTTAAAGATCTTAAAGCTGACATTTGCAGAATTTCCCAGTTGCTTGTATTCCACCACATACTTCTATCTGCTGCACACACCCTAAATATTTCCTTTTGAAGATACCAAGTTAAAGCTGACTGAGCAAAAAAAAAAACCAAACCCAAAAGTCAAAAATGCATTATTGGGCCTATGAAGACCACATCTTAACCCGAAAAGGATTTTGACATACTTTCATTCTAACTCTTAAGTTGAACTGTTAGAAGTTGGAACTCTTCTAGGTTGCCAGAATTATTACTTATGTAGTCTGTGAACACCTTCTTGATGGAAAGGATAACAAGTTTTTATGAAAAAAATTTTCACCAGGCTAAGGAAGGAAGTAAAAGTAATTTAAAATGCTCTGTTGCTTGGTTTGTGCAGCTAAAGGAGGTCATGGTGCAGCATCCCCAAAAACTATAAGAGAAATCATTCTAAAAGTACATGCTTTTGGGGAAATAATTCTATAGCACCCAATATGTCTCATCTTGTAGAAATCCTCTATTCGATAAAGGATTTGAAGATCATAATTGTTTTTACATTGTCACTTTTAATTTCTGGCTAGCAGTATGCTTTTCTTCTTCAGTTTTGGGCCAAACTTAATGCCCACCATTTAAATTTTCTTTCATTTTATTTTTTTGGCTTTATTTTTCTTCATCTTTGCAAGACATGCATAGACATAGGAAAGACATTTTATAAAACTATGGAATCAGTTGGCCTGAACCATTCTTATGAAATAGTGGAATGTGTAAATAGATTGAAAGCTGTTTTTTCAGAAAGGGGGTGGGGGGGAAATAAAGAAAAACTGAAGGGGAGAAAGTGATTCTACTTGTGTCCCAAAGTCACCATCAGAGAAGATACCGTATTCTCTGGTGTACAGAATATTTTTCTAGCTGGTTGAGAGTGCAGGGAATAAGTTTATCAGGAAAGATAAGGATTATTAAATTTGCCAGTTTTCCAGTCTGGGTTTTTATGTTTGAACACTTGGTGTCAACTAGCTGTTTTCACAGTTGATCAAGGACCACTTTTTGTGTATGACTTTTGTGTAAGACACTTTTTGTGTCTTTTTAAACCTTGCATTGATAACAAAATGACCTACTTTTGTTCAGATAGAAGTCAAGATTGCTGTATGATCAGTTGTATGATAAATGTATTGGTTCACATGAATATGTAGCATCTAAAAATAGTCTTTGTGTTTTTACAGCCTCCCTCTGCCACTAAATTGTTGACTTGAATTTGGGGAAAAAAAAATGAAACAATGTTTGTGTTTATATGTATATGTGTGTGTATATATGTATTTATAGATAAGTGTGTGTGAGCTACAAGTGAGTTTAAATAGTCTTCCCCTGAGCATGTGTATTCCACACATAACTTGACTGAGTTATATTCACTATATGACCGTTTATAATAAAAGTCTATTAAATGTCAGTTAAAATAAAACATCATAAAATGGGAAATACTTCAGTTATAAATTGAATCTGGTATTGAGGTGTTTGTTCAAACACTTTTTAGAAATGTTGCTGGCTTATTCATTTAGACTAATATATTTAGTAATAAAATCATAATATATTTCTAAATTTGACCTTGGGGTGGAAATGATGGCAAAACATGAGTTCTTATTTCACATCATAATAAAGCACATTTCCATTAATTTAATCATTTTAAGGTAAATTTAAAAGGATTTTTTTTTTTTAAGTTTTCAGATCAATACCTTTTTGTATAGAACTAAATCGCAAACATTTTGGGTAAGAGTGGTAAACCACTCAGCACTTATTCAGCAAGATTATCTCTTAGGTTCCATGTCCCTCAGTCCAAAAACATTGCTCCAGACCTAAATAAACAAGGGCAGAAAACGGGGGGAGAGAGCTACATTTCCATTCACCTTTTATGTTCCTTCATCCTTTCCCAAAAGAAATGAACTTTTCTCTTACCTTTGAGTATTGGTGTCCATTCCATTGTACATGGTTACATTTTTCTTGTGTTGAATTTTTTTTAATGTTGTATTTGATAGCAATTTTTATTATTTACTATCAGATCTCAGTATCTGTAGCTGACCCTTTCAATTCAGTGTAAAAAAAAAAGTATTAGTCATATCACACTGCATTTCTGTCTCAGAAAGTTTAAAAAAAAGTAGTTCCTTGTTTTGTCTGATTCTTTCAACTTTGGTGAACTGTCTATGAACAGATTCAGTAACTCTGATCTTTAGGCATTTGGCTCCTATCCCTATTGCCTGAGTCTTTCACAGTAGGTGTGTGTGTGTTTGTGTGTCTGTATATGTGTTTATGTACAGTACTATATGTGTGTATGTATATATGCACACAAATATGAGTAATTGGTGTTTGAATAGCAGGGTTGAAATGGCTTTTAATTGCTTTTATGGGCATTATTGGATACATGTTTTACAAACAAAATCTGAACTTTAACTATGCCAAGGCTGGTTGTTGATAATTTATTTTGAGCATTAAAAGATTTCTTATTCTTTTTAATCTAAGCATTATCACAATTCTAGATCATTACCTATTTAGCAAAGATTCATCTAAGGCCTCCTAAGAGCGTGATTTGCTTCTTTATATTGGATTTCAGAAACTGGTTGGAGTCATAGCCCAGTTTTAAAATTAGTAACTGGAGATAATTTTTTAAATTCAATTTTAAATACATTCAGCATTTCAAGGTTTTAAAGCACATCTAAAATTATTTTAGGAAAGATTTTGTTTTATCAATGTAAGTGTTGTTAAATTCTCTTAAAAAATAAAAGTAAAAAATAAACAGTTTAGATGCAAAAGGAGGTGGAGAATAGCTGGTGGTCCCAGAGTTTGCTGCTGTTAATTGTTTGATTAACAAAGGGAAATGTATATAAACAGATATAAAAGTTAACCATAAATTCCATGAACTTAAATCTGTGACTCATTGCCTTAAAAATTTCTCTTTTAGAGTTTCCATACCGCATGCCAAACCAGTAAAATGGCTTTTAAAAATGTATAGTACGCCAATGTCAGTTTGTATAAAAGTACCAAGTGAAAATATTTATTACATGCATTGGAAAAAAAATTGTTTACCTATTGAATGTTACCTGTTTATGTAGAGATCTTTAGATGTAATTAAAAAAAAAGCATTCAGTTAATTGTCTTCTGTAAAATATACTGTTGGGCATAGAAGGTGATAATCTTTCCAAAGCACCAGAGATTTAAAAGAAAGGCAATTTTGTCATAAATGACTGTGGTAAGTAAGAAATGTGCAAGCGTCCTTTTCCCTTTTGTAAAGGGACTGGCAAAGAAGAGTGCTGTGAAATGGAAAGAGCCCTAGATGTGGAGTCCAAAGACCTGGAAGCAAATAAATCCTGGCTCTACTACTAATGACCCACGTGACCTTGGGCCGGTTGCTTTCCCTATCAAAACCTCAGTTTTCTCATATTTTAAAATGAAAGGTTTTGACTTGACTTTAGGCTTCCTCCCAGCTCTAAATACTGTTATAGATCACTTAAAAAATTATTGCACCCTTACTTTTAATAGTTAAAGAGTATCACCACTGTTCTGAAAATGGCACAAGAAAATAGGTAGACCACATGCAATTCTGTGATTTAGTGTAAGAATAGGATATGGGCAGTGTACCTGGTTTTTTGTTTGGGAGGAGAAGGGGACAGAGGTTAGGTTTTTTTTTTTAATGTCTTAGAGTCTTTGGTTGATAGATCTCCAGTTGGCACATCCATTTGGGACAATTTAAACAATATAAACATGAGAAGGTTCCAGCTCTTCATGTGATTCTAAGGGCCGTATGGTATAATCTAGTGAAAAAAGAGGCTTGAGTTCTCATAAATTTAGCATTTTTTTTAGTATTTCCTGTGTGTTTTAACACTAGAGCATCCTAAAAATTTCAATGCAATTTAATGTGATTGGCACTGTTCTTGAAACAGCTGCTGTATTCAAGGAGATTATATGCTACTGTAGGCAGAGAAGCAGGTTAAAAAATGTATAGGAAGAAAAATGCACAAAAATAATTCTAAGACAGTAAAGACTAAAGGAGAAAAAGGATAGATCCAGACAGTACATTCAGAATGTTTGAGGAGGAACATCACTATGGGGGAGGAGGGGGAGAGGTAGGATCAAAGATCACCATGCAAAGCAGGTCCCACCTGAACTGGGCCTTGAAGGTCATACAAGAAATCTAAAAGGCAGAGAGAAAGAAGGGCTAGTGTCCAGGGGTTGGAGATGACTTGCTTTCAAGAAGACGAAGACCAAGTTTAGAGAAAACCAGGTGTTACAATTTGGCCACAACACACACACACAAAAGGAGTCAAGTCTAGAGGATAGGAGCTATGTTGTGGAGAGCCTTAAATGATGAGGAAAGTACTGGTCCTGCCTTAGGAAGATTATTTTGGCAAATACACAAAGGATGGATTGGAGAAAGGAGAAAATAGGGAAAATTGAGGAAGAGGAGTTATGTTTTTGAACATGTTGAATTTGAAATTCCATTAGACCATATGGATGTTCTGCATAGGGGTGAATGTAGCTATATAATATTCATCAAAGCAAAGACTATAAAATCAGAATTAACAAGTTCACCGCTCAAGGAAAGGTGTAGAGAAAAAAGGTGGTCTCAAGACAGAGCCTTGGAATGCCCATATTTATGGAGTAAAAATTAAAAGGTAATCCCACAAAGAGATTGAGAAGCATCCACATAGGTAGGGGACAGAAAGTTGTGGATGCCAGGGGTGGCTAGGGGGCGCAGTGAGTAGAGCACTGGCCCTGGAGTCAGAAGGACCTGAGTTCAAATTCGACTCAGACACTTGACACTAGCCGTGTGACCGTGGGCAAGTCACTTAACCTCAATTGCTCTACCTTACCCTCTCCAAAAAACAAAAAGTTGTGGATGCCAAACAGGGAAAAAGGGGTCCAGATAGGAAGAGGCAAAATCATGTCAGAGGCTCCAAAAAGGTTTTATAAGATAGAGAGTGAGAAAACATCAGAGTTTAACCACTGAGTTTATTAATAGCCCTCCAGTACTCTAGTTTCCATAGAGTTGTGGTATTAGAAGCCAGACAGCAGGGGGTTGAGAAGTGAGTGGGCGGCAAGGGAGAACATGCACCTTATCGTCTTTATGAGTTTTATCTGAAAGGGAGGAGAGAGCTTGAGATGATTGGGGTCCAGGGAAGGCTTTAAAAGTTTTAATAGAAAAAGATACAGCTAGTGGGTAAAGAGCTTTTAGCAAGAGACGAAAGATTGGAAAACTAGAGAAATGAGTGATCCAAGGCACAAGCTCCAGAAGGGGGTCATATCAAATGCACATTTAGTGGGGTTTGCTTTAACCAAGAGAAGAGCTTACCAAGTTTCGATGTGTATAGGAGAGAAAGGAGCTCCACATTCCTGGGCAATGAAAAACCAAGAAGAGTCAAGCTCTTGGGGTGTAAATGAACCTCTCTAGGTAGTGAAAAGCCCATGCTTCTAGTAGTGGGTAGCATCAAGTGCTTTAAGTTTTCATAAGTGTCAGGGATTTCTTTTTAAAGCTCGTGTAGGGTGTTCATAGATTTCGGCATGTTCTCTCTGCAGTAGAACCTTAGTGCATTGACATAATTCTTACACCCTTTTCCCCAGTTTAGTAGGTTTCCGCATCAGTGACTATTTTTATGTGTATATGTGTGTTGAGGAATATGGTGGAATTATAATACACAAGATAAGGACTGGAAATGTGAGGCTGATTCTATGATGCAGCATGAAACCTCACCAAGAATATTTTAACACTGCAGCAGCAGTGAATTTTTCTTTTTATTTGGAAATCAGTCGCTGATCTTTAAAGGTAGTGTTTGGTGTTTAATTGTTCAGTTATTTTTCAGTCCCATCTGACTCTTCCTGACTCCACTTGAGGTTTTCTTGGCAAAAATACTGGAGTGCTTCGCCATTTTCTTTTCCAGCTCATTTTACAGATGGGGAAAACTGAGGCAGACAGGGTTAAGTGACTTGCCTGGGGGCACGCAGCTGTTCCATGTCAAAGGCCACATTTACGCTCAAGAAAAAGAGTCTTCCTGACTCAAGACCCAACAGTCTTTCAACTTTGCCATCTAGTTACCATTTTGGTCTTTAATTAATGGTCCCTTTTAAGCAGATAACATGGCACTGTTAAAACAATTTTATTTGTATCATTACAGAGAAGTCCTTGTGTCTGCATCAGGGACCTAAAATAGCACTGTAGGTATGACACTACCATTCCCCCTAGAGTAAAAGGGATACATTTTATAAAAATCCAATAAAGTATCACAAGTTTTCAGATTTCAAAAATGACTCCTCCTTGTATCCATCCATATATATCCAGTTCAGTAATCTGGTGCAGGAAGGGTGATCATTTGGATAAATTCATTGTATTTCACTTTGCCGTTCGGTCCAATATTAGCTTCTCTCAGGAGATCATCCACTGTAATGAATCACATTAATTTCTGAGTTCAGTTTCAGTGCTGTTTGTATACATCACATTATGCTCTTTGCAGAAACAGATTCTCTCCAAAATCTTTTCCATTATATTACAATATCCAAAGGCACGGAGCATTTCCATACATTGAAAAAAAGCAAGGTTTTGAGTACAAAATAAACAAGAAGGGTGTCTGGTCCAATCCTATGCCCTGGGAGCTCAGTCAACCTCTGCCCTCACTGAATATGGCTTTGAATTTTGCCAACCTTAAATGGTTTTAGTCTGAGTTTAGACTATTCCCAGAGACTTTCTAAGGATTTGGGAAAGTGAAGAGGAAGGAAGAGGAAGAAACCATTATGAGAGAAAAGCATGATCTCACTCCAGCCTTTATTTAAAAAATCAGTTTGGCCCACCCATTTTTAACTCAGGATTGGCCCAATCTCTTCAAGATTCCCTAGTTTGGGGCTTGAGTTTAATTTAACAAACATGTATCAAACACTTGCTATATTGCTATCCCTACACTGGAATCATATTGTCCTTGATGTAGGCAGTGTGAGGGCAAAAAATTGCTGCTTTCTCTTCCTTCTCTTTATTCCATGACACCAATAAGATATTTAGTACTGGCTTATCTTTCTTTTATAATCTTTCTTCTTTTTTTTAAATGAGAATATTAGAACTGAAGCAAATCTGCTATTTATACACCACAAACATAAAACTGTAATTATTCTGAGTTTTTTGTTTTTAATTCTTGTTTCCAGTTTTTCTTCTGGTTCTAGATGCCTGGGCAAAATACTGCTTTTCCATGGAGACTCACCAGTATACCTTTCACCCAATATCATCATCTCTTCCAGAATATGAACTCAGCTTAATCCTTTTTCACTTCTTTTCCTCATCCTTTCAGCTTTTACTCTAAGGCAAAGGTTCTTAACCTTTTTGTGTGTCATGAGTTCCTTTGTCAGTGTGGTGAAACCTATGAATCCCTTCTTAGAATTATATTTTTAGGTACATAAAATAGGTAAGCTTAGAAAGGAAATCAATTATATTGAAATACAGTTATCAAAAAAATAAATAAGTTCATGGATTCCATGTTCTACACAAGGGCAACCTCTTCCCCGCTATAAGTTGTTATAGTTGAGGGTTTTATTCTGTACTTTTCAAAGGATTCAACATACAAGAATCAAATCAGCATATGAAAATTGTCCCCTACCGTATTAAATTTTCTGGGACAGAAACACTATATATTCACATATAATTCAGGGCAGTTAGAAAAATGTCCTGTGAGTCTCTGTTCAGCCATTCTTCCCCAAAGTGTAATTATTATACTCAGTACCCAAGCTGGTATCTAGTAATAGTAGTTCTGGGTATTTTTAGGAAGTTGAGGAGACTGTAATTTATCTTCCTTCACCAAGAAGTTTCCTATGAAACAGCCAGCTAGTTGGAAACATCCCAGTATGTCGTCCCTGAACATCAGACCCCTCCACTGCTGGAGCCTCTGAGTCACTTTCTAGCAAGATGAAGGCTGCCAGCAGGAGACTCCCTTATGCCCATTTTAATGGGAAACACGATTTTCCAGCATCCTGCCAGTGCCTGACGATACCATCTGGGTAGAATTTGGGTCATGCTCAGTAATGATTTCCTGTCCCTAATCTGAAGATTGGTAAAGAACCAAGGTCCTGAAGTAGGCCAGTACCAGGTCTTAGGAATGCCTTCAAGCCTGCATAGCCACTGGACTTAAAAAGGGAAAAAATCATTCAGCCCCTGGATTGCCAGATTCTGACATCCTTTCTGCCTTGCAGCAGGAGGAGATAAGATTGGTCCTTCTCTCCATTCATTGGGAACACTACAATTTTCTTTGCTGGGCAAAGATGTGATGATAGATAATAGATGTATGTGAGTTTGGTAGACTGTGTTGTTTGCTTTAGATACAGACCATTAAACACATGAATTAGGAGAATAACAGCGGCCTACTTGCTAACTCTCCGTATATTTTTTGGAACCAGTCCTGTGATTTCATTGGTAGGATTCTTCTACAACTTGGAGTCTCAGGGACTTGCTTAAGAACACTAAGAAGGAATGTTGACTTGGCCACACTCTCACAGCCCTTATGTGTGGCAGGGAAGACTTGAATCAGATCTTCCTGGGTCTCCATCCACAGCAGTGTTGCCTCTCAATCCTATATAGCTGGCAGATAAAGGAACTTGATGGATCCCTCAGGACCTGGGGGGCGGTGGAGGGGGGTTGGAGGGGGGCAGGGAAGGAGAGGGGGTAATCTAGGTGCTGTATCAGTCACAATCTTGGTAGTTACTAGATTGAAAAAGTGAGGAGAAATATTGATTTTATCCTTTAAAGCCATAATGGTGATTTTAAATAATCTTGAGGACAAAAATAGCATATACCTCCTCACTGGATCCAGAAATTTGTAGAATAGTACAGCTGTGATTGATGAAAGGTCATCTAAGCCAGCTTTCTTATTGTAGATATGGGAAACAGAAAAGAGACTTTGCTAATTAGCAACAGAAGATGGGACTAGAGCCTAGGCCTCCTGACTCCAAGTCCACCAAGCTAACTCCTTTTTACTTTTTTTGATAAGGCAATTGGGGTTAAGTGACTTGACCAAGGTCACATAGCTAGTGTCTGAGGCTGGATTTGAATTCAGATTCTCCTGACTCCAGGGTTGGTGTTGAGTGCTCTATTCACTGTACCACGTAGCTGCCCACAAGCTAATTCATTTTTCAACAAAGAATATTAAAGCAAAGTTTGTGGCTATTCCCTAGAGAAAAAGGAAAGGGAAAGGAACAGGAATATATTCAGTACCTACTATGTGCCAAGCACTACACAAATATTTATTTCATGTGATCCTCACAACAACCCTATGGGGTAGGAGCTATTATTATTATCCCTGTTTTACAGTTGAGAACGTTGAGGCAGAAAGAAATTACTTTCCCAAGGTCACATAGCTAGTTCATGACAGCTTTTCCTAACTTTAGGTGTATCTACTTCACCATTTTAGTTATTGAAAAGAATCATAGAATCATAAATTCAGAGCTGGACACACTATAGAGGCCATCGAGTACAATCTCCCCATTTCACAAATGAGAAAATGGGCTCAAAGTGAGTTATGACTTGCCTAGCTAGAGTCCAAAGCAGGATTTGAATATAGGTCTTCTTGACTCCCAAGTCCATCATGAACTGATTTCAATGAGCCTCCAAAAAATTCTAAATGCTTGACTCTCAGCAGGTATGAACTGTGGAAGGAACTGAGCATTTCACTGCCTAAGGAAGCTTATTTGGATCCTCAAGCTTCTAACTATATTCTTGACATTACTCTTCAGAAAATGTTCTGCCTCTAAGAATTATTTGATATGATAGCCCCAAAAAACCTGATGGGACCATGGATTACATTGAAAAGCATGGTGTCCGGAGTTAGGGAAGTCACAGATGATTTCACTTCTTCCCTAGTTGGATTATATCTGGAAGACTGTTCAGTTCTGAAAGCCACATTTTAGGAAAGACATTGCTCAAGGACATTGATCCAGGTGGACCAAGTCAAGATGACAGCCAGGATAGTGAAGGGCCTGAAAATTATACCCTCTGTTGGAAGGGAGAGACATAATAGTCTTGTATCCTCAAGGATTTGAGGGGCTATGCCCAGGGAAGAGTTTAGACTTATTCATTTTGGTCGCAGAAGACAAAACCAGGAGTAGGGGGCAGAAGCTACCAAGGGGCTTGATATAAGGAAGCACTGGCTAGCAGTCAGTTATCCAAAAGTAGGACAGAAAGGTAGTGGTTTTCCCCTCCCTGAAGGAGTGTGCAACAAGAAGACAAAGGAATTCTTGACCCAGGAGCCTCTCGAGGTTCCTTCCAACCCTGATACTCATGCAACCCTGACACGCATGCAAAGCCCTAAAATTTGAAAAAAGACAACAGGGATATTTTCTTCGTGTTAGATCCTATTTGGTGAGGGTGGGTCTTCTGTTTCCCAAGTCAGGAAATGTTCTAGAAAGGGCTTTAACATGTCAAGGAGACTCTTCTGTTTGCAGATCTTGGTGCTAAGAGTCATTCACAAGGATATTTGTTTATGACATGGTAGCGCAGGGAAGCACTAGAGATGGAACAGTCTCCTTAGACAAAATCTTACAAAATCTCTGACTCCATCCTCCGTTCTCACCTTCCTCATCATCAATGTTCTTTTCCATCACTAGAGGGCTTTGAGCAGAAGGTTTAGCAGTATTGTAGAGGGAATTCTGCTCCTGTATGGCTTGGTGAGAATAGATGTCAGAGGTCCCTTCTAACTCTGAGATCCCATTCATTTTTATCCCCTTTTGCTTAATGCAAAACAAACACCACCCCCCCCCCCAAACTCCCCCCCCACACACAAAATTCTCAAATCCGGTTTATGGAAAGGTGATAAGAATTTTAAGGTGTGAGTCTGCCCCAAAGTTTTCATATTTCATGGGGGATCCATGAAGATACAGGAGCCCCTCCCTGAAAATGTTATAGATCTCAAACTATATGACAAGCATGTCTACCCTCTTCCAGTTCAGACTGCTGCCCAAATTATCTTCCTAATGCAGGTTTGAGCTGGAAATCCCCTTGCTCAAAAATCTCACATGGTTCTTCATTGCCTGCAGGAGTTAGCTCCAACCTACTATTCTTAGCTTTATTCATACTATTTCCCTTCTCTGCTACATTCCAGCTAAAGTGGATAGAATGCTGGGTCTGGCATCAGGAGAACTTGGGTTCAAATCTAGCCATAGACAAGTAGTAGTTGTGTGACCCTTCGCAAGTCACTTAACCTTGTTTACCTCCATCTCCTCATCTATAAATTAAGTTGGAGAAGGAAATGGCAAACTACAGAGTATCTCTGCCAAGAAAACCCCAAATGGGGCCAAGAAGAGTCAGGCACAAGTGAAATAATAACTAGGCTCTAGCTAATCGGGAGTAAACAGCCACTCCCTAACCTCATCCCACCCTCTTGCCTTTCTCAATTTGTGTACCAAGGGGATGGGGAACTCGGTATGTGAAGTTTGGATTCAGTCCAAGGGCAGCACTTGAGGACCTAGAGGTTCCCCATCCTTGGATACCATCGATTGACCCTGTCTCATTGTAGATCACGGCTTCTTAAAAATCCTTTTCTTCGGAGCCCATCTGCAGGATCACCCCAATCCCTTCATGAAGCCTTTCCTAATGCCTCTTGCAGAAGTGTCTCCTCCCTTCTCATCTGTCATACCCTTCTGTTCAATTTTACTATAATCACTGGTGCACATATCTTACTCCCCCTTCTAGAATGTAAGATGCTTGAGGGGACAGATCCCTCCTCCTAGTTTTTTCATTTCACTGAGCCTCATACATTTCTTGGTCATCTGGACATAAAATTTCCTCAGTGTAGGAAACTCCCAATGAGAAACCTCCCTCTCCCAAGTTCAGGTCTTCAATCGCTTTGCCATTCATAGTCTCAGGGGCCTGGGACACAGAGAGGTTAAGTAATCTGCCCCAAATCACACAACTAGTTTGTGTCAGAGGCAAGATTTGACCTAAGATCCACTCAGGCTGCCTGCCTCTCACCCAGTAGCTAAGAAGTAGGTACTTTAAAAAGATCTTTGAATTCAAACTTCAATGTCTTAAATCAACAATTATTTATTAAGCATCTACTATTTGCCAAACACTGTGCTAAGTACCAGAGATAGAAAGCCTCTCTTCCCCCCCCCAAAAAAAAACGGTTGTTAAAAAAAAAAGATAGGAAAAGCTGTATCTATTTTGCATAGTAAGTAGATTTCCCACCCACCCACCTAGACTGGGCTTACGTTAAATATCAGCTGAATTTTCTGTGGGGGACTGAAAGAAAAGGGATTAACTAATTAGCCAGAAGGAAAATATTCCCAGGTTTCTGGCCTCAGGTTCTGGAATCTGGTTGTCACCTATGAAGAAACACGAAATGTTGAGAGTGATGTGGTCGGGTAGTGCCATGAAGGAAAACACAGGCTAGAACCGAGGAAGGGAAGCTGGATCCTTGAATCACCCTTCAGCTTCCCAGTGTGCAAATCACTGGAGTGGGAGGGAGGACCAATGGTGGTTTGGGCCTGACCGCCATCCTGGGTGGGGGGAGGGGAGATTCTAAGTACAGAACTCAAAGTGGTTCATTCTGGAGCAGGATCTTTGTTTGATGTAGAGGTTTGGGGTTGGAGTCAAGCCCAAGGAGGATCTGGTTTCTCAAATAAAAAGGCAAGTTCTTAGGAGGCAGAAAGGTTGGCCGTGATCCTGTTGATTTGGAAAGGTTTCAACTGAGTCGAATCCTCCTGTGCATTCCTGACATACCGTATTTCCCTGGAAATTGTGTGGGTGTTAGAACCAGATTACTCCAGATATTTGCTTTTCCCTCTGTCAAGGACAAAGGTCAGATACCCGTGTAAACTTCAGGAACTAGGAGGAGCCTAAGGAAAAGTCCCTGGTAGCTTTAGAAACTACCTTCCTATGAAGGCTGGCTGATATTCTCAGAAGAGCAGATTTTCCTTAAATACTGGCAGGGCCACTGAGTCTGACTGATGGATTTAAAACAATTCAAGAAATCCCCTAAATTTTTGCCCCTGCTTGGAATGAGTTAAATTTCTTATCCAAAATTAACACTTAAAAAAAAACCCATTGTGTTTTAAATTCATAGAATTTTAGAGGCAGAAAGGTACCCTAGAGATAGATCATCTAATCCAAGGGTGGGGAATCCCTTTTATTCAGGGGATTTGTTCTGTGAAGTTTGAATTCAGTCAAAGGGCCACACTTGAGGACCTAGAGGGCCATCTATGGCCTTGAGGCCACAGGTTCCACACCCCTGATCTAATCCTACTGTTTTAAAGGCAGCTAGGTTGTTTGATGTAGAGGTTTGGGGTTGGAGTAGAGCCCAAGGAGGATCTGGTTTCTCAAACAAAAAGACAAGTTTTTAAAAGTTTAAAAGTTCTGCACTTTTAAAAAGTGAAGAAAATAGAGCTAGGCATGGAGTCAGGAAGACTCATCTTCCTGAGTTCAAAGCCGGCCTCAGACACTTCATAGTTATGTGGCCCTGGGCAAGTCACTTAACCCTGTTTGCCTCAGTTTCCTCATCTGTAAAATGAGCTGAAGAAGGAAATGGCAAACCACTCCAGTATCTTTGCCAAGAAAACCCAAATGGCGTCACAAAGAGCTGGATATGACCGAAAAACAATGGTGGAAAGAGCTCTGGATATGGAACTAAAAAGGACCTGGGTTCCAGTTCTGCCCCTGCAACTTACTATGTGTATAGTACTTGAGATAAATAACTTAAATTCTCTGAACCTCAGTTTCTACATCTGTTTTTAAAAAATGAGGAGCACGGACTGTAAGAGCCCTTTTCACTGTAAACCTGTGATCCTATTTTAAGGAGATCATGGGCGAGGTGTGGAGAAGGACCAGAAAGGCTGGCAGGACCTCAGGTCACGCCTAGCAAAGACTGGTCCTCCCAGCTGTGTTAGCGAGCTAATGGGACCACAGAAATGAGAAGGAGCTGATGGCCACTGGTCCTCTTGAGCTGACTCCAGCTGCTCTTGTGACCTTGGGCAGGTCATTTACCTTCAGCCCTGCACAGAGTCCCTTACCTTCCTGGTCAGTTAGCCGCTCTCCCAGCTTAGTGAGTTTGGATCTCAGCTCTTCTGCAGTGATATACCCTTTCTTCTCTTTATCGGTCATTAGCATGGCCAGCAGAATTTCTTTTTGAGGCTCTTCCTGCTGCATTTGCTTGTGCATGATGGTAAGAAAGGTAGAGAAGTCCAGCTCTCCATTTCTGTCTGGAAATGCCAAAGCACAAGAGATGAGGGGGAAGGTTTTCTCCAGTAGATCTGAGAGTGACTAAGGGGATTTAATCATCAAATCAACATAAGCTGAGGTCAAAAAGAAGAAGAAGAAGAAGAGGGGACCTGCCTGCCTTTTTAGTTTTTCTACAATTATTTTCTCTATGGATTAGAGGAAGGGGCAGATAGGTGGCACAGCAGATAGAGTATCAGGCCCAGGGTCAGGAAAACCTGAAGTCAAATCCAACCCCAGACACTTACTAGTTGTGTGACCCTGGGCAAGTCACTTAACCCTGTTTGCTTTATACTGCTCATGAGTACAATGAGCTGGAGAAGGAAATAGCAAACCACTCCAGTATCTTTGCCAAGAAAACCCCAAATGGGATCACAATGGGTTGGACATGACTGAAATGACTGAACAACAACTTAGATTAGAGGAAACATGACAGCGGGGCAAACCCAGGACTTGGAGTCAGAAGGCCTGACTCCCCAGCCTTGCTACTTCCTAACTGTGAGACTTTCGGTAAGTCATTTCTCTGAAATTTGGATTCCTCATCTGCAAAATATGGGGATCCATAGTACTTTAGAGATAGAAGGGACTCATAAAGAACAAGTCCAGCATCCTTACTTTATATGAAGAAGTAGATGCCCAGAAATATTAGGTGATTCTCCGATGTCTTAAAGGAAGTGAATGAACTTGAACTCAGAGCTGGAGCTAGCTCTTTTAGTGCCTAGAGCAAAGGGTCTGTCTCTCTGTCTCTGTCTGTCTGTCTGTCTCTCTCTCCCTCCCTCCTTCTCTCTCTCTCTTTCTCTCCCTCCTCTGTCTCTCTCTCTCTCTCTCTGTCTCTGTCTCCCTCCCTCCTTCTCTCTCTCTCTCTCTCCCTCTCTCCTTCTCTCTCTCTCTCTCCCTCCCTCCTTCTCTCCCTCTGTGTCTCTCTCACTCTGTCTCTGTCTCCCTCCCTCCTTCTCTCTGTCTTTGTCTCTCTCTCTCTCTCTCTCTGTTTCTCTCACTCTCTGTCTCTCTCTCTTTCTCTCCTACTTTTTTCATACACATCTCTCCTAAATTACAGTTTTGAGGCCAGCATGGTATAATGCACAGAACACTTGAACTTGGAGTCAGGAATGACCTGGGTTCAAATCCTGTATCCGAGACAGAGGGAATCTAGGCCTGCACAATACCCTCCCCAAAGCTAAGGGACCTGGAGTCAGAGAGCTGGGTTTGAATCCCACCTCTGACATACACTGCTTGTGTGACTGGGCACCTCCCTCCATCTGCCTCACTTGTAGAATCTGGAGAACTGACAATACGCAAGCTCCCTTTCAGCACTACATCTGTCATTTAGTAGGTATTTGACCACGGGCAAGTTACTAAACGTCTCTGAATTTAGTTTCCTCATCTGTAAAATGAAGATAATGTACATAGAACCTTTTTCACAAGGTTGTTATATGAGACTTAAGTGAGGGAAAGTGTGGAACGCATGCCCCCCCCACACACACTTTAAAAGGGGAAAGGAGGAAACATTTACATAGTGCTATGTGCTAATTGGTTTTTTAAAAATAAATGTGATCTCATCACTATTCCCATTTTAAAGGGGAAGAAACTGAGGCTAACAGGATCATGTGCCCTGCTCGGGATCACACAGCTGAAGTCCGGTGTTACATTTGAACTCAGAGCTCTGCATGTTGTCCCGTCAGCTCCTGCTGGGCACATTTATCAACTGAAGAATTAACATTTTCGTGCCTCCCTCACCCCACTCAAACATACACATCCTTCCCACCAGTTTTTACTGGCTTGCCTATGTGCTGTGCTTGACACCTTCTAGATGCAAGCATTGCATGGATGTGCTTTGGAAAGAGGCCCTTGGGCCATTGAGGTGGTGCCCTGGCATCAGGAGGACATGAGGTCAAATTTGACCTCAGACGCTTACTGGCTGTGTGACCCTGGGCAAGTCACTTAACCCTGATTGTCTCACGGGAGGGGAGGGGGAAGGAAAAAGAGAGAGGCTCTTATGAGAAATAATGACAGGGTCAGTTTCAGAGAAACCTGGGAAAACTTGAATGAACTGAGGCAAAATGAAGGAGAACAATGTATATAATAACAAATAATCTTGAAAAGACAACTTTGAACAACCTCAAAAAATTCTGATCAGTGTAATGAGCATCATGATTCCAGAGAGCCAGTGCTGAAGCCTGTGTCCCGATGCTGCACAGGGAGGAAATGGATTCAGCATTCAGAAGAGAACATCCATCATTGGATACAGCTGGTACAGGAATTTTTTTGTGATTGACTCTACTACAGAATCAAGAGTTTTTGTTTTTGTTTTGATAGGGAGTGGGTGGGTGGATTAGAAGTGGGAAAGAGAGAAAATTCAATTTTTATTAATTGAAAAAATCTACATATTTCACATTGCCATGGGGGGGAGAGGAGGGAGAAGGAGAAAATTTGAAACTCAAGGGACTGTGGAACTGAATCTTGCAAACTAAAAGTAAACAAATTAATAATGACCAAAAAAAGAAAAAGAAGAAATGCAAATACAAATAAACTAACGGAAGGTTTCATATACAGTCCTCTTTTTTGTTATTTGCACATGAAAATGTTTCTATTTGTCCGTAATTGTTAAGTTTATAACAAAGAACATCTAGGGTTTTGGTTTTTGTTTTCTTTAATGGGGAGTGGAGGTAGGAAGAAGAGAAAATTAAATTTTTATTAATTGAAAAAAATTAATTCACTATTAAATTATATTTATTTATATTATGTAACTATATGTTATATTTATATTATATAATTCTATATTATTGTATTATATTGATATTAAATCTATTAATTTAATTCATATGCAATCCTCTTTTTTGTTCTTAGTATTTAGAAATGTTTATATTGGTCTGTAATTGTTAAGTTTCTAGTTCAGAACACTTTAAAAAGAAAAAAGATCCGTGGCCCCAGGATTTTTTTCCCCTCCTGGTTTTTGGCCTCTGGCCCCAGTTTGTGTCTGACCGCGGTGCTCTAATCTTCTGAAGTCTAAGCCTTTCCCATGAAGCTGTTCTGCCGCTCACAACTCTAGCCATTTCTCCCACTCCCCTTCTCCTCTCACGGCCTATGGGTTTTCTGTTCTTTTATACACTTCTCTCCCTGTCTCCAAGCAGGACTTTTGGGTTGGGGGGAGGCCGAGGGGCGGACACAGTGGGAGGAAGGAAGGGCATTGCTTAGGCCTAGAGTCGTTCTCCCTCCCCCCAGCCTCTGTCTCTGGTTCTCCTCCTTCCAGGCTGGTCCCGGTGGCCTATATTCTGCCACCTCCACGTTCCTCCCACCCCACTGACTCAGCTTCCCCACCGGCCTGACAGCTGTGGATGCAGGCCTGATCCTGCTTCTTACTTAATAACCTCTGCTCGGCTCCCTCCGGAGCTCCCCGGCTCCAGCTGACTTACCTAGCTTAAGTTCCTGCAGGTGTCTCCCCACTTCTCCTGGGGTCGGGCTGGCCCCCAGGCACCGCATCACCACAATTAGGTCCTTAGCTTTTATCCTCCCCCTTTGTTCCTTGTCGTAGAGGGAGAAGCATTCCTTGAACTCTGTTTGAGGAAAGGAGATAGAAAGGAAGGAAGGAAGGATTCTTCCATCCTTAGCAGCGGATGGGGGAAAACTCAAGCCAGGTTTATCCCACCTGCCCACAGAACTAGACCCGACGCAACCAGGCTGGTGAAATAGGACCCCCTAAGAACCACAGCTTCCCTGGTTCCCAGGAAGAGCTCGGACTCAGTTTGCAATCTGGCTTCTCAAGAGGGCATCTGGTCCACATCCCATCAATGAGGGGGCTGAGACTAAAACACTCGTAATAGCGTTTATAGATGCCACACACTGTGCTAAGTACTTGACAATATAATCCTGGGGAGGTAGGTGCTGTTGTTTAGCCCATTTTACAGCTGAGGAAACTGAGGCAGACCGCAGTTAAGTGACTTGCCTAGGGTTTCACAGCCCTGAGAACGGATTAGGACCCGTCTTCTTGATTCCGGGCCTGGCTATCTCTCCGGCCTTCTGTATCTAACATTCTATGAGGTTCCTCTTTGGGTCTAACCAAGCAAGGAGTCACTTCCTCTCACTGAGGAGAGAAATGACTATGGCGATGGATTTCCTTTGTTTTCTCTTCCCTAGAGCAGGCCAATTCCAAATCCCCGCATCTTTGTTCCCAAGATCTCAGTCCCTGAAATCTTCCCTCCGGCTGCTCCACGGTCATCTTACGGAACCAAGCTGAACTGTCCCTGGGAGGTCAGGCCCAGCCCAGGTCCCCCCTCTGACACAGCCCTCTGCGGGGAGCACGCACCGGGCCGAGGGTGGGTTTGGGTGGGGAGGGGGGGAGGCAGGGAAAAGAGAACAGAGCGTGGTGACTACAAGGGAGCCCGAGGCCTCTTAATGTTTCCTAATTAATGAACTATGGAGTTCTTCAGCTTCGGAACATCCATCAGAGAGCCAAAGGATCTCTACTCTACTGGAGGAAAAGGCTTTTGAAACATTTATGTGTGTAGGGTTACAGCCTAGAATACTAATGAAAGGCAGGGTGGGCGGTGTTCAAAGTCAATTAGCCGCCTTTTCTGTAAACAGAGGAAAGTTGGGGGAGGGGGGAGTTGGGGAGTCGCTACTCAGTCCACAAACGGCCCCAATTGCATAGGCTCTTGGCTCTTGATCGTGGCGGAGTTGGGGGGGAGGGATGCGGGAGACAGGAGCGGGTACCGGAGGGGCTGAACAGAGGGCTAATTAGAGGAGACACCTCTTGGGGAGCCGGGGGATGGGACTGAAGATTTTAAGTGGGACGTAAAGAAATCGGACGTGACATCTTCATTTCCTTCCAGAGCCTAATTCCGTCTGAGGACGCTCGGCTCAGGGAGCAAGAATTAATGGTCTGAATTCCTGTCGCCCGCTGTCATGTTTGGTTGGGATGAGGAGGGAGATTGGCAACAGGCTTGTTGTGGGGGGAGGGAGCAGATCGTGGAGAGCTTGGAGCAGACACACAAACCTTTCCACGGTCGGTGGGTGACAGAGGGAGGGGGCTGTCCATTTACTTAGCCCCTTTACAGCTTTGATGTTTGGGGAGGGGAGGGGAAAGAAGAGGAGGGGATAAGCGACCCCGCGCTGGGAAGCAGGATGACCTCTCGGACGAGATGTGGCAAAAAGCCTCAGATTCTCTCACATCCATTCCCCTCCCCTCCCCCCCCACCTTCTCCCACTTTGCCGAGATGAGAGAGGCAGGAAAGGTACATTTATTCCTTATTTCATTTCCTGAGGGGGTGATCGAGTTTGAGAGAGAGACCCCACCACAAAGAATTAGACCAGTGGTTGTTCTGTGACCTTGGACATGTCACGTCAATTCTCTAGGCTTCAATTTCCTCATCTTTAAAGGAAGGTAATTGGACTGCATGAGACCAAATTGGAAAGAAAGAACCGCAGGTATCAGACTTCACTCGGATTCTCAATGTGCTTCTTCTGGGTTGTTAGGTCTCCAACCAGTTCATTAAAAAGAATATTAGCCCAATAAAGTGTCTTTCAACATCCTCCTCTCAAATCCTCCTTGGCAGGTTATGTAGGAAGTAAATATCATCTAACAAGTTGTTTTTCCTCCTTCTCTACCTCTTCTTCCCCTTCTCTGCCTCCTCCTCTTCCTCTTCTTCCCCCTTTGCTTTCCAAATCAAATAATTTCTTTTCTTGACTCTAGCTTTTCCCCAGTCTTGCCTTCCTCAATAAACACAACATTTCTTCCAGGGTCTGAGTGACTGTCCCAGGAGAGAACAGCAGGTCAAGGGCCAATGCCTGGGCCTGCAACACTCCCAGTCCAGGCTGGGGGCTTCCATCCCTCTTGGCCACTGCCACTCCCACCTCAACCCCAGGACAAGAGCAGTCTATAATCAATACAGCTAAACTTCTCAGAATGAGGTTTATTTTTACAATAACTGCCTCAAACTGGTAAATGTGTTTGATCCTGCTAATTAAAAAGCAAACTGTACATACCATTAATTTGATCCTGGGACAGAAATTTTGCCTGTAGCAGAGAGAGAGAGAGAAAGTTAACAAGAAGAAATCACCCAAAGCTAGCCTTCCTTGTTCTGTGCTGATCCTGGTTAGACCTCAGCTCACTCACCATTCTTTCCACAGTTTGGGTCTGGAGCTGGCTACCTGGACTCTCAAGATTTCTTTTTCTTTGTTACTTCCCTTCTTGTTGATTCAATGCTAAAGTCCAGCCAATGCCAACTTGGGGTGGAGAGTGATGGTAATAAATACCCAGCTGCCATGGCAACCAAGCTCCATCTGTACAGCGGGGTCGGATTCCAACTTTCAGCAGCAGCTGCCATGTCTGCCCGGTAAGGGGCCACGAATGAAAATGAAGTTTTCCAGGAAAATGGTTGAGTACGTGGGACCTTGGATTTGCTGTGGTCTGAAGGAGCAGCCACAGGAGCAGAAAGGGGTGCCTAGAGTTACATAGATCACTGTCGAGGTCTCCAGAATCCCAAGTTGATCCCTAATAATGGATGCCCCTTAGAGCAATGGGGTCTCATGCTGGGATCATGCCACTGCCAAAGCTGAGCACACGAAGTGCTGGCTTCTCATGACAGGAGTTATTTTTTACATAATGCAAGTAATGGTCAGAGACTCGATTTTTTGGTCAGAGAAATTCACTCTTTGATTGAGGCTGTTCTGTATTTTTTTTTTCATTCTTCTAGGCTGTATAACTCTCCAGTGCTTCATGGGCATAGGGTAAGTACAGAGAGGGTCAAAATAAATGGGAAAAATTCACAGATAATCCGAAACCACCATTCTTAGGGACATGCCCATTAACAGCAAAACAGGCAGTGAAAGACAAGAAGACAGGAGGGATTCCTTCATTTGCTTGGAGAAATGAAATGATCTGGAGAAGTCCCAAACTAGTGCTAATAGCTCCCAAATGATCAGTACTTGACTCTCTTTCCTTGTATCCTTGCTAGGGAGGCAATGTGCTATCCAGAAGAGGATGGATATGGAGGCAGAGAGGCTTCAGCCCCAGCTGTCATTTACTGTGTGACCTTAGGTGAGTCACTTGACCTGTTTGGACTTCAGTCTCCATCTGTAAAATGGGGGGTTGGGCTACATGCTCTCCTTAAGCTCTAACAATGTGTGATTCTTTGCCTTATTTGGTTTAGACATGGGGATCCTTGGGTGGGTGGAGGAGGAGATGGCAGATTGGGGCAAAGGCTAAGTTAGTTGGGACTAACCTTTCATTGTTCATTTTTTGGTTGCATCTGATTCTTTGTGACACTATTTGGGGTTTTCTTGGCAAAGATATCAGAGTAGGTTGCCATGTCTTTTTCCAGCTCATTTTAAAGATAAGGGAACTGAGGCAAATAGCATTAAGTGACTTGCCCAGGGTCACACAGCTAGTATCTGTGGACAGATTTGAACTTTTCTGATTACAGGCCTGGTGCTCCATCCCCTGGCCACCTAGTTCCCCAGAGACTAAGTAATAAGGGCTAATTAGTTAGGTCCAGTGTATTGGTAGGAGGGCCCCAAATGGAAAAAAAAAAAAGTAGGGGAAGGATTATTCTGTCCTATTTGAACTCATTGGCCCCTTAAAGGAGCTTGTATGTAAGATGGACTCCCCAGAGGGTGGGGTTGAGAATACATCCCAAATTTCCTTGGAACAAATTTCTCTGTACCCAGTTCTGATTTCACAAATTAGAAAAGAGACCATTTATCCCAATTTGGGGGCTCAGAAAATACAGCTGATAAAAGTGGGAGATCTCGGTTAATCTGTTCAATGTATCCTGAACTAGGATAGTAAACTGAAGCTATACTGTGGAGCTGGGGGCTGATACCTTTAGACACAAGGTCTGCTATATCCTGACCTTGACATCAGGTCAGGGTGATCAGATTCAATGCTAGGAAGCTCTTCCTCAGGATCAATTCCTTCTACCTGGTTCTCAGAACCCATAGGGACCTACTACCCAAGTGGCCTCCACAGCTTGGGAAGGAACCATTTTTCTGTAAATTAGCCCAAACTTGAACCCTGACCCAGAAACTTTGTATGTCTCATCAGATTCCCCTGCTCCCTAGCTATCTTGACCCCAGGCCCTTCCATTTGGTTCTCCTCAATTCTCTACTTCATCCAAGGTACCTCTCCTACTAGTGGGCAACAGTTTAGTATGTGGATCTGAGCTTTGGTTCAAGTCAAGAGTCAGTCAATTAAATGTTTCTGAAGTGCTTGCTATGTGCCAGCCACCGTGCTAAGCACTGTCAATACAAAGAAAAGCAAAAGTCAGACCTTGCTCTCATTAGTTTATGGTCTAATGGGGGAGACAACATGTAAACAACTATATACAAGACAGGGAAAAATGGAGGAAAAGAAAAAAATTTACATGATAATTTTGTTGTATTTGTGAAAGGAATAGCAAGTTGTTCAAAGCAGATTTGCAGGTTCATGCATAATCACCTTTTTTATTATACCATTATAGAAATGCTTTATTTTATTCCATCAATCTTAAAAATAAAATAAAATTTTAAAAAGATAAATAAGGAATAACAGAAGGAAGGCACTAGAAGCAAAGGGGATTTTTTTTTTTTTTTTTTTTAGCTAGGATCTGAAGGAAACCAGGGAAGCCCAGAGGCAAACTAGAGGGCTGTTCACTAAGAGGGGCTGGGCATGTTAACAGGGACTATCAGTAACATGGTCAGCTCTCAATTATTTAGACTAGTGAAAGAAATGGGGTGTGGGTAATCTAGAAGAGAAGCCGGAAGCCTTCTAATTCTAATTAGGTTTTCTCTTATAGCAACAGGTAAATCTAATTTTGTTTGCTGTTTCTGGGCACACAGCAGACGGCAGCAAAGGAAATATTTCATCATTTGCTGTTATCATGAAAAGCCATAGAGGGGCAGCACTGCATTAGTGGGGTAAGTCTTGGGTTCAAGTCTCACCTCTGAAATATACTGTTTTGTCATCCAGGGTAAATTACTTAACCCTGAGGGAAATGGGGGGCACCCCAGGCAATTTTCTAAGACTAAGTGGAAGAAGCAGATCTGCACCATTACAAAGGTTTGGGGAATTCCTTGTACCAGTGAAATCACAGGTCATGGTTCATCCACAAGCTACCCTCAGAAAATGGGAGTCAAAGTCATGGTTTAGGAATCAAGGAAGCACAAAATCTAGGTGCCTTACTTTACCTGTAGTAACTAAAAGCCCAAAAGAAAAAGAAGGCTCCAGACTAGGAAGATGTTACTGCTGTTTCTTTTGGGGTCTGAGGATCAGAGAAGGAACTAGGTACAAAGTATGCATCAGTTATTAAGCACTTACTACATGCAGAGAGGCTCCAAAATAGTGATGTGGGAAAGCAGAGATGGACAATCAAAAATAATTACTCCTCATGGTCACAGAATTTATGTTCTGATAAGCATCCCCTTAGAAAAACAATAACAAATCAAATAAATAATCATAATAAATCCCCAAATACATGATAAAAGTAAAAGACAATAGTGCTTTTTATGTATTTCATTTGATTCCCCATAATAACCTTATGAAATCAGTGCTGCTGTTATCCCCATTTTACAGATAAGGAAACTAAGACTAAGAAAAGTTAAGTGACTTGCTTAGTTACAAAATTAATGCATAAGTAGGATTTTAATGCAGATCTTCCTTTGTCCAAGTCCAATACTCCCTCCATTACACCACTTTACTGCCTCAGACAGGTGGGTATCCTGGGAGAGGAGGGTATATTTAAAATTTTTGGATAAATGCACTTTATTTTTTTTTGGAGGGAAGAAGGTAAGGAATTGAGGTTAAGTGACTTGCCGAAGGTCACATGGCTAGTGTGTGTGTGTGTGTGTGTGTGTGTGTGTGTGTGTGTGTGTGTGTGAAGTGTCTGAGGCCAGATTTGAACTCAGGTCCTCCTGACGCCAGGGCTGGTGCTCTATTCACTGTGCCATCTAGCCACCCTGATAAATGCACATTTAAAAAAGTATTTATAGCATATAGAGTGATGGATGGGTTTAGGCACACAACAGGGTTCAAGCCTGTTTGTGCTGGAAGTTTTGTGACACTCGGCAAGAAACTGAACATACATGCATATATACATATATTCAATGTGCATATGCCTATGTATGCACACGCATGTACATAACATGTGCATGTACACACATGTGCATATATTTATGTATAAATATGTATAAACTTTCGTTTATATTTCATATATATACACACACATATATTAAGCACCTCATACATGCTAAGTTGTACAATGGATGTAGGGTCTGGAGTCAGGAAGACCTGAGTTCAAATGCAGCTTCAGATAGTTGCTACGTGACTTCAGGCAAGTCGCTAAACTTATTTGCCTGTTTCCTCACCTAATTGATGGAAGTGCTCAGGAAGCATCAGCTAATGAGGACAATGGATTTCAACAACGGGGTTGTAATGCCTCAAATTCAACTACAACCTCTGACAGCTACTAGATTTGTGACCATGGGCAAGTCATAGAACCACTCAGTCTGCTTTCTTGTCAGTCACTCATTAAGCATTTATTAAGTACCTCATGTGTACTACGAACTGTGCTAAGCACTGGAGATGTGAGGAAAGGCAAAGCTGCCCCATGCTTTCAAGGAGCTCCTTACTGGGAGAGACTAGAAGCAAATGAATATATACAAATAAGCTACTTACAGGATAAAGGGGAAATAAATAACCAAGGGAAGGTACCAGAGTGAAGAGGGCTTGGGAAAGGCTTCACATAAAGGACGAGACTGAAAGAATCCAGGGACTGTTGTGAGGCTCAAATGAGATAAGGTGTTAACGTTTTTTGTCACTGGAAAGACTCTAATTGTGCCCAGTTCATCAATGGTCACCCCGAGGCATGCTTTAGTTGAATTTCATTCACTTAAGAGTTGAGGCCAACCTGTTTTCCAGTGTTCACCATCAGTATTCATTTCTGTTTCCACTTCTGTGTCTTTACTTGTAATGGAGGACGAGTCTCAGTGACTCTTTCCAAGGCTGATGGTCAGTGTTGGGTTGTGTAGAAGCTAACGTCTGCCACTTGTGCCTCTTTGTCCAACGATCTTTTGTGTTTGGTGGGAGGTTTCATTACCCTCCAACCGTGCTGTCCAAAGTTTTTCAATCCATACCTTTATTAGTAAAAGGTGAGTACCTTCTTTCCATTCCCTCCTCTCCCATGTGTGTGCTTATTTATAAATTATATACATATAAAACTGGACCAATAATTATGTTATGTTACAGACCTTACACAAAATCAGAAAATTTAAAAGAATGAGAATAAAGTAGCATTTGGTTCTAGAGTCAATAGGGAATCACAGGCCTTTACTGAGTCATGGCACATTCAGACCTGTGCTTTTAGGAAAATCAATTTAGCAGCTGTGTGGAACACAGACTGGAATCAGGAGAGATCTGAAGCAGAGAGACCACTTAGAAGGCTAGTGTGTGCATAAGGTGATGAAGGCCTGAAGGTGGCTTTGAGAAAAGAGAAAAGGGTACAGGGCAGACACTAGAAATGGCAGGATCTGACAGCTGGGTGGATATGTGGGGTGAGGGAGAGTGAAGAGTTCAGGATAATGCTAAGGTTGTAACTTGGGTGACTACAGGGTCATTGGTGTCCTAACCAGTAAAGAGAAGCTTGGGAGAGGCATGGGTAGGGTAACAGGTAATGTAATGAGATCTAGGATAAAGATCTCACTGCTCACCTTCCCAATCAAACAAAATGGAGGCTGGCTGGGCTTTTACTAGCCAGTCATTACCTGGAGCAAACTGCAGCCTGCCTCTGATGGCACATGTATTTTCACATCCTGTGATTGTTGATCACATAGTTCCTGAGGTCATGCCATGACCCCACTGCTTTTTATTTTTTCTTGAGAAATTTTTTTTTCAATGATCAATTATTAGAAAAAGAACCAGGAGTTGCTAGGACAGATAGGAGACCATGAGGTCAGCCAAGTTGCATGATTATTTGAAAGAAAGGAAGTGGTTTCTGAAAAGGGTCTATCCCTTCACTCCTCTTCCTCCCTCACCCCCCACATACCTACACCTACATCACTGAGACCTAAAATCTAGTCCTAGCTTTGTGATGTCAGGTAATATGAGGTAGCACAACTCAAAGGTTAGAGTGCTGGGCTTGGAATAAGGTCAAACCTGGATTCAAATGTCACCTTAGACCATAAATCTTAACCTGAGTCTTATCTATAAAATGGAGATTAGAAATATCACTTAGTTTATAGGGCAGTTGTCAAGATCTAGATTGAATAGTAAAGCATTTTACAAACTTTAATAACCCATATTTACAATAGTGCTCTAAGGTACATCAAAAAGGATTGTGTTCAATACAATCTGATTTTAAAGGAAGGAAACCATTAAGAAGCTCAGACAAGTGACTTGTTCATGGTCACAGAACTAAGTGTGTCAGATTTGGAATCCTGGTCTTGACTTTCAGGTTCAGGGCCTGTGCCTCAGTTTCCTCATCTGTGATGAAGGGGGTTGGACTAGAGAACCACAGGATCAGAGATTTAGAGTATGGGAGTCCAACGCCCCTTCCAGATTTAAATACTCTGGGGTATAGCTGAGGGAATTCCTGCAACCCATTAAAAGCTGGTACCTTCTCTGCAATTCAGAGGGCTGCCTAGAGCATGGAGAGGGCTTAACTTGCTTGCATCACACAGCCAGGCATTCCTGGCTTTGCCCTCTCTGTCCGAGATGCTGCTTCTCCTCAGCCTAGATACCAATGTTTGACTTGGAGGGAAGCACCGCTCTCTCCCAACAGCTGGCAAGTTCTGAGCCTTCCAGGCTGAGCTGGGCCTCCCAGCAGCTCAGAACTTGTGAGCCCTCTGTGAGATCCCAGTCAGCCCTGTGGGCGGGGGACCCAGACACAACAAAGATGGGCTGTTTGCCCTGAGGGGGCCAGATGGGAGATGGCATAGACAGGACCTATGTTATCTTCAGCAGCACAGAAACCATATAAGCCCTTTCTGCAAAACTGGCATCAACCCTACTTCTCCACTACCTAAGAGCAGAGGCAAGTCTCACTGCGATGCCAGCATGAGCAAGATGTCTTTTTGCCTTTAGATCTGGTTTTGGGTTCTCTGGTCTTACTAGAATTGGGGAGAATGTTGGGATCCCCCCTGAAGGAATGAAGGGAATCATTTTAACTGCCTTCCAGGAAAGAGTCTGTTTTAGAATAGTAGAATAGAGTATGTTCCTCACAAAAGGAATTTTTGTCTCAGTAAGCCAGTGTCAATTTTCTTTCTTTTTTGGGAGGGGAGGGAAGCATCCCACAGGCAGGAAGCCCTTCCCCACCACTTCTGAGATCTCACAGAAAGAAAAACCAGTCTTCCCACACCTCACTCAAATACACACATTTATTTAGACTCCCATTAACTACAGCCATGGCTGCCAAGATATTTACAGTTAAGGACAGGGGCAGTGAGTCTATACAGAGGGGAGGAATCATCAAGTCTTGGGGCCCAGATGTGCCATTAGATAAGGGGAACCCTGACAGGGCATGGATCACCTGAGTAGAACAGGAGGGAAGAGGGAGCCTTGCAGCACCTGGGACAGGTCCTTGCCTTGAGTGGGAAGAACAAGGCATGGTGGTGCCTGCCTGAGCAACAGCACAAGGAGGGATCCTGCATTCGGAATGTGATGTGATTCCCAGAGAGAAAGCTCGAGGCCACTGAGTTGATCACAGGGTGCACAGCACAGAGGACAGGCCAAGGCTACAAGTATGGGGGTGAGGGGCCAAGCCCCCATCTTAGCTGAAAAGTCAACCTTCTGAGAATCAAGTCTCTTTTCCACCCCTATTCCCTCTCCATCATTTCTCAGGATGAGTAGTAGCTGCCTAAATGCATCCTGGAAGAGTCAGGATGAAGGTTGAAGATTTCTACCTACCCCACCTCTACTCCAACTTTTCCATGGAATAAGAGAGTGGGCACTTTCGACTAGACATTCCTTTTCTTTAAGTTTGGTTTAGGCTAAAAAGAGGATTTACATCACTTTTCTCAAGTAAAAGAATCAAGAATGGCTTCCATAGAAGGGAGGGGGAAAGAAGGGTTAATTCCCCCTGCCTGCCCTGGCCTGAGGGTGCGCCAAGGGCCTCTAGGGGGTCCCTGGACTGGGCAACAGCTCAGCAAAATCTAAGCTTCTGGGATAGCCCCAGAGCCTCCCAAGCTCCCCCAGGCAGAAGGAGCAGGGGCAAGGTTCACTTGTTTTCCTGGAATTCAAGATGATTTACTTCAAAAGATGTGAGATGTCATCAGCATCACCACGTTCTATCCCCTTCACACCTTAGTAGACCGTATTTACTAGTGGCCAAAACCAATTAAGCACCTGGTGAGCGACCTTCTGGTCATAAGGCCCCCTCTGTGCTTATACTGGCTGGTCCTCAGACTTGGTGGCATGACCTTTCTGGTGTGGCAGGACCTGTTAGAAGCTCCAAGAACACAGGGTCACCTCCAGCAATGAGGCAATGAGGCACTAGAAGACTCTTCTGCCAACTCAGAAGACCAGGAAGGTTAAAAAGAAATACATTACAGGACCAAGATGCCCATAGAGTTGGGGAACAGCTCTACAGGAGTCTTTGCCCCTACTCCCCACCCCCACCCTACTCCCCACCAAGGAGGGGAAGAGCTGGATCCCTTGCAGGGAACTGGCTCATTGGGTCATCTGGAGCTGGCAGATTTCCTAGTTCCTGTCATAAGAGACCAGGACAGGAATCCTGGAAATTAGTCAGCGGTCCAAGCAAAACTTAATGTCTGATGAGACAGGACCTCATCCCTGTTCTTTACTCCTGTGCGTCCACCAGCCTCTGCCTTCTCTCATTTCTAGCTCCCTCAGGACCCAGCACTTGTACCACCTCAGCTTCAGCTAGATCTTCTTTCTCATTCTATGACTACGGGGAAACAAGTGTCTGTGGAGAAGAAGAGCTGATGGGGCACAGCAGAAAGTTAATGGCTCTAGAGCTACGGTTCCTCTAACCCCTCTATATCAGGCCACCCAAGATGCCACTGGCCATGGGTTCCTACCCAGGAGCCTCTTGTTGGCTGGTTTTTACAATCACAACACATAAAACAAACACAGCAAACCCATGGGCCTGGGAAGGCTTTTTGTACAAGGCAGATTGTTACACAAGGTCTATTCTCGGCCCTGTTGTGTTTCCTAAAACTAAACCCAAGCCTGAAAAGACCAAAACAAAATGTGGATACCTAATAATATACACATACACCACAAGCCCACTTAGTTTGGAGGGGTGGGGAGAACAAGGGGAGAGGGAAGCATGTTTTGCCTTGGGGGGCGGGGCTTGGAAGGGGGTGGCTCCTTCCCCACAGACTGCTCACACAAAATCCCTCCCAAGAAAACCCTCTTAGCTGTGGGCCCAGAGGAACTCAGGGGCGCCTGCTGATATGGAGAGTGTAGAAGGCCCACGGTTCTGGAATGTAGATGACCCCAGGGTACTTCTTCCTGAGGGTGTGATCATTCCACAGCCACAGCACCCACAGGGCCACAAACAGGAGCGTGAAGAAGAAGGTGTAGAAGAGGAAGAGTCCGTTGCTGTCTAGGTAGAGGCGCTTCCGTTTCTGATGCATCACAAACGCCATCATGGCAAAATAGGTGAAGATGAAGAGGATGAAGATCTGCCCCTCAGTGACCAGATACCTTGGGGTTCCAAGGAAAACAGAGAGCAAGTCAGAAGGCCCCTCTCTTCACACCCCCCTCCTCTCCACAGGACCCAGGCAACCTCAGAGGCCTCTAGGCCCTGCATGTTCCTGAAGTGCAGACTCAGGCCAGCTTGCTAAAACTCACCCAGAGGTCCATGCTCTAAAGCAGCAGTGTCAAACTCAAAGCCACTTGGAAAACCACAAACTAACATTGCCTATGTTGCACCGCATTTGTATTTAGCTTGTTAAACATTTCAATCTGTTCACAAGCATTTGGGGGTGACCTAGGGCCTTGAGTTTAACCCCTCAGCTCTAGAGCACTCCAGAGCTCACACAATCTTTTCCCTTCCTCAAGAACCTAGGGTGTCTCTCAACTGGTATCAAGGCAACATGATGTCCTGGCTCTGCCACTCACAAGGTGGGAAAGTACTTTACCTCTCTGGGTCTCAACCTGCCCCACCTTCTTTACAGAGTTGTGGTGTCAAAAAGAATAATGAGGGGGCGGCTAGGTGGCACAGTGAATAGAGTACTGGCCCTAGAGTCAAAAGGACCTGAGTTCAAATCTGGCCTCAGACACTTGACACACTAGCCATGTGACCTTAGGCAAGTCATTTAACCCTAATTGCCCTCCCCCCCCCAAAAAAAGAATAATGTGTATGTGTAAGACTTTGTAAACTGTGAAGGACCAGACCAAGAGAAAGGGGGTACCACCACTGTACCAAGTCTGGTCTCTTCTGCTTGGATTCCAGGGGCCTCTGCCCTCTCTCCAATCCTATCTGCCTGCTTCCTAGTTTCTGTCTGCCTTTTGCTCTAGCAAAGCTGGCGTTCTCCCCTCCCCAGCTAAGCCCCTAGAGAATCCCACATTTCTACCACAACATCTTTGCCTGGGTCCCTGAGCAGAGGACTTCAGGTACACAGATTTAGAGCTAAAGGGATGTTAGAGGATGAGTACAACTCCACATTTTATAGATACAGGGAAATGTGCTCAGGGCAGCTAAATGACCTATCCAAGGTCACACAGGCAGCAAATGGCAAAACTAGAATTCAAACCCAGGTACTGTCACCCTAAATCCTCAGTGAAGGATGAAGGCCTACCTAGCTCAAGCCCCAGCTACTGTATGAAAGCTCCCCGGACCATTCCAGTTCCTGGCACCCCCCAACCTTACAAGATTAGAGCACGTGAGATGCCACTGACCATGGCTTCTCCCTTGGAAGCTCCTCAGGAACCAGTTTTCATCACTACAAACTCTGAACTTCTTAGACTCATGGCCAGTGCTGCAGTTTATTGCTTAATTGTTCCATTTTCATAATAAGAGATAAGCTGCTTGAAGACCAGGACCAGTCCCTGTGCTTCTTCAATAACCCCCGAGATCCTAGCACAGAGCTAGAAACACGATAACTTCACTGACTTGGGGCATCCTGAGAGGTCATTTGGTCCATGCCTTTGGAGAGGCATGCACATAGCCAGCCCCCTCTGAATCATCTCGGCCCACATCCCCACTCATCACCAGCAGATCAGCTGCCCTACTCACCAGTAGTACAGGCTGCTGGGCCCCAACAAGAGCAGAGCTGAGCGGGGCATCCTGCTCTCCTTCTTTGCTGTGGTGAAGCAGCCGCTGAAGTACATGAAGAGGATGAGGAAGAAGGGGATGTACCTGGAAGAGACACAGAAGCTTAGAGCCTTCCCCACCTTGGGCCAGACCCATACCTGCCACAGACCTCTACTCTTCAACCCTGGCAGCGATGCCTAAAGGGCATGAAGGTCCAGGAGCCTGCTGAGGGTGCCGGTCTGCTGAGTGCCTTTGGCTTCTTCCAGTACAGAGAGCTAAGAAAGCTTTCCCTTTATCAACAGAAAAGCAATTCACTCCTCTCTTGGGCCTACCCAACAGGGCAGGATTCTAAATTCCCCTCCCTTTCAGGAAACTGCCCCGGAAATGGGATGTCTGGATTAGGCAAAGCATGTGACAAAGTCTCCTGTAATATCCTTGTGGCTAAGATGGAGAGCCACAACACTTCAATGGAATCAAAGCTGGCTGAATGACTGGGCCCAGAGAATGCTAACTAATGGAACAAAGTCTCTAAAAGTGGGGAACAAAGCTCTGTCACGGTCTGTCCACCATTTTTATTAATGACCTGGATGAAAATGTGAATGCTTCTTTATCCAGATTGCCAGATCACAAGGGCGAGGAAGGAAGAGCTAATACAATGGACGGCAGAATGAGGATCCAAAAAGATCCTGTCACTGGGCCAATGGGCCAAATCTAACAAGAACTTTAATGAGAAGAAGTCCTGCACTTAGATTAAAAAAATCAACTATACAGTTATTCGACAGAAGATAGGGCAAAGAAGTATAGTCAGAAAGCAGTTTATGCAGGTTTATGGACCAAAAGTTGAGTCTGTGTCCTATAAAGTCAGTTAAAAGAACTGGACATGTTTAGTTTGGAGAAGATAAGACTCAAGAAGATCTATTCTAAGTTTTAATATGAGTTAATGGCATGATGTGACAGCCAAAAGGAAGCTGAGTCTATGTCAACCCCATGGTGGTTAAGAAGTATCTGTCAAATTAAATTTGTTGCATTTCTTCTAATTGGCTCCTCAAAGTCAGAACTAAAACCAATGGGTGGAAGTTACTGGGAAATGCAGATTTATTTTACATTTGTAGAAATAGAAATGACTAAAATTTGCTCATGATCATATGGAGAATGGGACAAGAAGGGAGAGGAATAGGGAAGAAAGAGGGAGAAAGAGGAGGGAGATGGGGAGAGAGGACTGAGAGAAAACACAAGATAACAACTGGGCTAGTGGAGTCCTCATGAGAAAGAGGGAAATGTGAAATAAGGGTGAGTTAGGGAGATATAAATGCCACCCCTCCAAACCTGTTCACATTACGTTACTCATTATTTTCATGCAAAATATTTAAAGTAAGTGAACTGAAGTCATGCCCTTATATGGCCTTCTGCTCTGTCACTGTGGTGACTGGGGGACAGTCAGGCTGTGTGTGGGGGGGAAGGAATTCTGCATGGATGGCTGCAGGTGCTTCCATCTCAGCAGGTCTGAAGCTCCCTGAGGTTTTCCAATCTCAGGAGAGCCACACAGGAGGCCAGAGGTGAAAGCGAAACTGATGGGGAAATGTTGAAGAGAATGTAGTCATAAATGGCTGTGACACACAGCTCCACTTTAGAGACCACTACCTCAAATGACCTGGCCTCCTGAGGAAGGGTCTGGGCAGGTCTGGGGAAGTCCCGTACTGCTCTGAAAAGGCAGACCTGATCCCGGAATAGTGCCTCGTATTTCTTTTTCAAACCAAAAGTGAATATACGCATACATCACACACAGACACGCACACTCTATATCTCTCTCCCTGCCTCCCCAAATGATCCCTGGCTCTATGTTGGCCAGGAAAATTGATTGGAAAGATGGGTCCACAGCGCAAAGAAGAAAGGGGATGTAGGCTATGCTGGGCCATGACCAGGGAAGAAACAAACTGAAAGGAGAAGGAACAAGCTCTGTGGGCAGACTCCAAATCAATGCTGTGTGTCTGCTCAGATATAGTCTCTTCTCTACTTTTCCCCCAAAGCCCTGCTTTTCCCTTCTCCCATCCTCACTTTCTCTCTCCCTGTATTACACAGACACACACCACAGAGACACACACACCTATTAGGCTAAATATAAGAAACTTCTCCAAACCTGGCTTACATAAAATCTAAGTGCAACTTGTCATTATGTCCCCCTTGCTGCCAGTGTTCCAGGAGGGAGAAGGCAGATCTTTCCTGCTTCCGGGGTCCTAGTACCTCCCTGCATTTCTGTCCCAATGTACTGATGTGATTAAAAAAAAGATACAGTAACCTTGTACAATCATTTTTCAATGTACACATGTGTATGTATGTTTTTATCTGTGTATCTGTATCTATCCATTCCTTTTGAAGCCATTTACGTCAGGAGTATAGCCTATATTTGGACCAATATGGAAATCTCTGATATACAATCTCTCCTCTTTAGCATGCCCACACAGCCTCTCCCTCACACACCCACAGTCACACATGTTCTAGTTTCACCTCCCTGTTTCATGCAGTGTGTCACACTTCCTTCGATCTCCTACTCTCATATGGTCGGCCTCTGGCTCTGTCTCCCCCTACTTTTCTCTTCTCTCCCTCCCCCTCTCATGCTGTCTCCTGTATCCTTCCAGAACAAGCTGCTGAAAGCCCCAGCAAGGCAGGGAAGAGGGGGAGGCAGCCTACTCAAACGTCCTGCTGTGGCTTTGGAGTTAGAGGCATTTATGCCACAAATGTCCCCAAAACAGGACTCCAGAAACACACTGGGGCGTGTGCATAGAATCTGTAAACCCATAGTCATCAGGGAACACAAAGAGGTGACCCCCCCCGCTGGAAACAACAAAAACCCCAACACTTTCCTGTGCTTCCCTAGTCCCTGTAATAAGCGCACAGCACTCTGAACAGCTGTATCCTTGTACAACGGAACCACTGACGCCCTCTGTGTTCTGGATCCCCCACTAGCTCAGAATCACCGTAAGACTTTTTTTATCTCTGTAGCTTCCCCAGCTGAAAGAATACAGGGAGGGGAGGTAGGCACATCAGACTAGTGACCCACTGGGCAGTGAAGCTATTTTCTCATCTGTGAAATGAGCATCCTAGGCGTAGCTAGGTGGTGCAGTGAATGGAGCACCAGCCCTGGAGTCAGGAGGACCCAAGTTCAAATCAGGCCTCAGAGAGAGAGAGAGAGAGAGAGACACACACACACACACACACACACACACACACACACACACACACACACACACACGCCATGTGACCTTGGGCAAGTCATTTAACCCCAATTGCCCTACCCTTCCCCTCCAAAAAAAAAAAAAAAAAAAAAAAAGCAAAATGACCATCCTATGATTATCTGCTTGAGGTGGGGTGGGGCTCAGAGGGAGGCCTGCTGACCACTCTATTCAAAGAAGCACTTAGTAAGGGCCCACTAGAGGCAGCATAGCATGTGCATCGGGGTCCATAAGAGACAGTTCCTGATCTTATGGTGCTTACAATTCAGGAGGGAGAGATATTGAGCAGAGACAAGTAACTAATACAAGATGAGAGCCAGCCAGTGCTAAGCCAAGGGGAATCAGAAGGCATAATGGAGGAGATAGTACAGGAATCAGTCTTCAGAGTAGGGATTCTTATCCTTTCTTGATCCCTTTGGCAGTCTAGTGAAGCCTATGGATGCCTTTTCAGAATGTTTTTAAACAAATAAAATAAAATACATAGGATTACTAAGGAAAGCAATTATACTGAAATGTAGTTTACCAAAATATTTAAAAAATCGAAATCACAGACCCCACATTGAGAACCCCCTTTTAAGGGTAGGCTTCAACAGATGGAGAGTGGATGGAGGGCATCACAGACACTGAGGACAGCATGAGCAAAAGCATATTGGACATTTATGAGGGATGGTGAGAGTAACCCAGTTTGGCTGGAACAAAAGTGAGAGATAATGCAAAAGGTGAGGTGATACAAGACTGTAGACCCTTGAATGCCAGACTACCATGGCCCTCTATTGTATTCAGGAGGTGATGGGTTTTGAGCAGATGAATGAGACGACCAGGGGTGTGTCAGGCTGATCTACCAGCCACTTGAAAGATGGATTTCGGGGCGGTGTCTGTATAGCACTGGAACAGTTTTAAGTTGGACATAATGAAAAAAGGGCTGCAGTGATGGTGTCAGGGAGAGGGGTAAAGTTCATACAACTCAGCAAGTGATGTGAAGGAGAGATTACAGATAATACTGAAGTCTGGAACATTGGAGCCTGGGTACAGTCAGCTAAAAGAGACAAGTCACAAAGGATGAGGTTTTGTTGGGAAAACATCAGCTTCTGTTTTAGTGCTATTGGGTTTGAGGTACCAGCTCAAGTGCAGATGTCTGGTGGTAGCAATAATTTCAGGTATGGGAACTTCAACGAGAGGGCAAGGTTAAGGGAGTTGGCAACTGAAGTTGTGAAAGCAGCTGAGACTGCCAAGGAACAGAATATGGAGAAGGAAGACAGGAGGGCTGAGAAGCATGGAATGCCCCCCCTTAGGGGGCCAGGGAGAGTGAGCACAAGGAGACCTAGAGGTAGGAGGAGAACCAGGAGAGTCTGTAGTGTCAGGAAAGCAAAGGAAAGAGAAAAGGGTGTCAAGAAGTGATGGGTGATAAACAGTCAAATACCACAGTAAGGCAGAAGAAGGTGAGAACTGAGAAAAGCCACTGAATCTGGTCACTGTTGACTGCAGCTAGAAGTTTCATGAGACTAGTAGGGAAAGAAGTCTCAATGCAAGGGACAGAGGAATGAAATGGCAGTGAAGATGTCTATATCAAATGGGAACTATTCCTTCAAAAGTTTGGGGGTAAAAGGGAAGAGAGAAGATGGTAATCTGAAAGGATAGAAGGGTTCAGGGAAAATTTTTTAAGGACTAAGAAGAAGACCCAAGTATATCTGTACAAACATGGGAAGGATCCAGTGAAAAGGGAAAGACTGAATATGTTTGTGAGAGAATGACTGATGGAGCAGAAAGCGACATGGATCAAGAGCGCAGATGGAGAAGGGGAGCAGGGGCGCCTTGTTCTCTGTGGCTGAAGTCTGTGCTATGGAGGAGCTGATGCTTCCAATGGACAACTACAATCTTCTCACAATAGGAGAAAACCAAATGACCGGTGATAGGTGTGGAAGGCAGAGGTTGAGGAGCATGGAAAAAAGGTTGTTTAGTGCTTTTGGAGGATGAAATAGGAAATCAAAGAGAGCTGGGTAAAAGGACTGCTGAGTGGCAGGGGAGGAAGGTCTGGCTGCTGTTATATAGCATAGACTGACAGTGTCAAACGGAAATAGAAATGGATCCCTGCAGGTGACACGATGACTCAGAAAACCATCAATTTATTAATCATTTCACAATTATATTTTAATCTGGTTCAGGCCACAGTGGGGAGTCTTGCAGCTGCTTATGGCCCTCTCAGTCTGAAACCTGTGACATAGAGAATCAGCTCTAAACAGCAGAAAGGTGCCTTCTGTACCATCTGAGCCTTCCTGGATTCTGAATCTAGTTCTGTGTATTCTCACTACACAGCATGATCCAGGCTAGACTCACCTACCTGCCCTTACTCATCTCTCTCCACACATTAGCTGTTATTCACCATCACCACCCAGAGTTCAACAGGGTAGATTTTCTGTGGAATATTGTCAAAGACAACTCAAGAACAAATCTTAAAGCTGGGGAGGGGGGTAGGGGGGGTAAAGAAGACAGTGCTATAGTGAGGCACATGAAATCTTCCCCCTGACCCTCATACACAGAGGATCAGTCACCAGCCCCAATCCTGGGAGAGCCAAGAAAGCCTCTTGCTGCCCTCTAGTGACCGCCCATAGGTACTGAGGGAGCAGCATTGAGAACACCATTTATGAAAGTGAAGGACCTTTCTGAGGGATGGGAACATTTCTGGGGGTTCTGTGCTATGTGCATGCTGTGAACCCCATCTCCCCTCCAAAGCACCAGGCTATAATCACTCACCACAAGCAGTGCCCTAGATATTCATCATAGTAGTAGAGCAGCTCGAAGGAGTCAATCTGCAGGGGAAAGGAAACAAACCCTGTTTTACATACCTAGTTCAGGCCCCCTCAAGGCTCATTATTTGGCAGAATGGTGAAGATGAGCATGACGGCTTTCTGGAGTCCCTCTGTGCCTTTTAGCGTCCATCTCTTCCTACTCCAAAAGACCCCACAGTCTCATACCATTCATGACTATGGATGTTTTCTTCCTTCCTGCCTCCCTCTGTGGAACCTTTTTATCTTTTCAGGATCTGGCCTTCTAATCTGCTTAAACTCATCTGTGGTCTAGTATGAATGGCAGAGAAGAGCTTCTTTTCCTAAACCAGTTCTAAAGGATTTATGGAGACTGAAAGTTTTGGAGCTCAAAATGCATACACACACATCTCTTGTGTTGTTGGAGTTCTTTGTCTTTATTTTGGTTTTCTGAGATTGGCTCTCTTTACCTTGCCCAGGCTGAAAGTACAGTGGTCACTGGCGGGCCCAATTCTTATAATGATTAGTACAAAAGTGGAACTTGCTCCACTTTTCTGACATGGGCTGGTTTTCACCTCCTTAGGCAAACTGATGGCCCTCTACTACCAGGGGCTGACTATACTGGCATCAGATTTAGTGAGGGTACCCCATCAGCTTGAGTTCTATGGCAGGGTGGATCAAGTGATCAACCAGCCGTTGCATCCCCCAGGAGCAGGGACTAAAAGGCCTGTGTCACTCCCTCCAGCTGCTTGAAACATAACACAAATGGTAGTCTGGGCAGTGGTCTAGAGGTATGGTATACCATTTGGAACAAAGAACTGTCAGGGTGATTATGGTGCAAAATAAAGAAAATAAAGCATACTTTATCCATATCCACATGTTGTAGATAAAAGTACTTCTGAAGATGCAGTACTGAATGCTACATAAGGTAATTTCTTGTAGAGGGGAAAGAATTGGTCTGGGTAGACGGGAGTCTTCCTTACCAGGGTCTTTGGCTTCAGGTTCTTGATGATAGGGTTCTCACGGACTGATAGGTGGTGCTGATAGCCACTGAAGATCAGGCGGTGGTTCACAGAGTCTCCTACCAGGTGAATGCTCGAGCCCATGATGAAGGTAATGATGCTGACATATACAATGGATCGAGGCAGGGTCTTGGGAGACCTTTCAATGAGCTGCAATTTAGAATCAGGCACTCAGCACATCCTGACCTGAAACACCTTCCAAGAGTCAGCTCTGGTTTCTTGTGGGAGGCCTTGATCCTTTTATTCACCTCTCACTCAGGCTTCTCCCTCAAAGCTCAACAACCTCCCTTCCTTCCAAAGTAACATATCCTTTGTTTTCCGGCTATGAACAACGTGGGAATTTTTCTTTTAGTTTTACTATGCATATTATACATGGGTTTGGTTTTTGTTTCTTTTTCAAAGAGAGAAAAACGCAGGAGGTAGAAAAATGGATTCTTTTTAAAAATTAAACAACAAAAACAATAAAAACAAACAAAAAAAACCCTCTACTAAGAACTCTAAATTCCAAAATGTATGTCCCCAGCACATGCCATGCTCATCCTTACCTCTAAACCATGTTGCATGGGCTTACCCTACTACAGTGAATGGCCTCCCTATCTATCTCTGCCTGTCCAAACCCTTCACATTCTTTAGGACAGAGCTTGAGTCCCATTTCACAAAACCTTCTCTGAAAGCTCCAGTTTCCTCTTAATTCTCCCTTCTTGGTTCTCCCAGCACTTAACCTCCTTACCACACATGCTGACCCTTAGGATCATGGAAGGGACTTTTGAAATCAATGGGCCCTTTTTTGCTTGACTGCAAAATCTGTTACAAGAAAAGGTTTTGTTTTTCTTTCTTTTCCTTATCAATGTGGGAGACAAAGTGGGAGAGTGAGAAAAATGCTTGTTAATTGAGAAAAAGACCTAATTTTTTCAAAACAAACAACAAATAAATCAACAAGTCCACTTCTCATTTCACAGGTGTCAAAACTGAGGCAAGAAATGAAATGATTTGCCCAAAGTCACATAGGCAGTAAATAGCACAATTAGAATTTGAATCTTGCTCCTCTGATCCCAAATCTAGCATTCTTTTTATTTAACTGCCTCCCTTCATTACATTCAGTTTTATGACTGACTCTATATTGTGTTGTGTGGTTCACCAATTACTCTTCAGATAAACAGGTGTGTGTGTTTGTGTCTTGTTTCCTCTTCTAGCTTCTCAGAAGGACTATATATTACTCTCAACAACAGGGAGGGACAGACATGAACGGGAATTTAAATTTCATGCTGAAGTGCCATTAAGAATAAGAAAGAAGTGAATACTCTCTCCTCAAAGTCACCCTATGTTCGAGGATAGGTCTGACCTCTTAATGAGTTATGTGAACCAGGAGAGAGGGAGAGAGGGGGAGAGAGAGAGAGAGAGAGAGAGAGAGAGAGAGAGAGAGAGAGAGAGAGAGAGAGAGAGAGAGAGAGAGAGAGAGAGAGGGAGAGAGAGGGAGAGAGAGAGAGAGAGAGAGAGCCTGCGTGTGCATGCGCATGCGCTCATGCAACAAGCCTGTGTGTAGAGGACTTGTTCGTGGCTGTTCGGTAGAGACCCTTCCCTCTGCTGACCCTTTCTAGGAAGAGTAAGGGAAGCGAGGGTCAGATCTTCTGCCCTGGGGCCTGGTTTCCTGGGGAAGTTGTCTGTACCAACTCTCTCCCAGTGACAGAGCAGTGAGGCTCCCAGACCACATACCATCAATCTGCTGCATCACAGCCCTTTTCTCACCGTCTGCCTACTCTGTGCCAGACACCATGCTAAGTGGTACGGATACAAAGAGGGGGAAATTAAATACCTCTCAGAATCAAACCAACCAAGCCACCCCAGTCCCTGCTCTTGAGGAGTTTCTCAGTCTGAGGGAAAGCCTATCATGAAAAGCTGACACAAATCACAAAGCACAAGTGAGCACTTGGAGATTACTGCACTGAGAAGCTTCCCCACCAGTGAGCAGTGTGGGAGCCATTCCTTTGGTTGTCTGTGGGTGGGGCAGCTGCTACTTTGCATCTCAGGTTTACTGAGCATGTCCTGAGGGGCAGGGGCTGTGTGGTGTTTTGGTCACTCTGTCCCCAGGGCTTAGACTGACTCAACCAGGATCATCTGCTGAGGTGACAGCCTTCCTGGTACACCCCATGACTAAAGGACCCAGCCTGCACTTAGGGCAGTGACTAAACTGCTGCATCAGCCTCCTCCCAGGCATCTATTACCAGGGGAGTCCATCTGAAACTTGGATCACTGAAGCTGGCCCTCCCCTCTACTCATTGGGAGTAGACCCTAATTTTCACTTGTTTGCCAGGGAGATAAGAATTCAAACCACAATGCAGGTTAATCTTGGTCTCAGTTCTATGTTAACTAAAACAGAAATAGGAGCAACTTCATAAATAGAGGATAGGGGCAGCTAGGGGCACAGCAAATAGAGCACCAGCCCTAGAGGCAGGAGGACCTGAGTTCAAATCCTGCTTCAGACACTTAACACTTATTAGATGTGTGACCTTGGGCAAGTCACAACCCCAACTGCCCTGACTTCCCTCCACCAAAAAGCAAAAAAAAAAAGTATAAGATAGAAGAAGCATGGATAAAGATCGGTGAAAAAGATTTGGGAGTCTTAGTGGGCCACAAGCTCATTAGATTGTAAATACCATGAGGACAGGAACTGTCTTGTCTCTTTTTGTATCCCCAGTGCTGCCTGGCACAGAGCAGGCACTTAATAAATGCTTACCTACTGACTGACTGAAAAAAGGTTAATGCTATTTATCTTACCTTGTGCTAAAAGGGAATTAGTACTCAGAACAAGGCTCTAACCCCTCTTAATTCTAGTGTGTTCCCTCTCTTAATGATTTCTTGTGTATCCTGTATGTGTAACTTGCTTGTACACCTGTCTGCTTACTGTCTCCCCCAAGGATGGTAGGGTCATTGTCTTTTGGCTTTTTTTTAAAATAATCCCCAGCGCTTCACAAGGTGCCTGGCATGCAGTAAGTGTTTAACAAAGGTTCACTGTCTGACACAGTATTTCATATGGTCCTGGATGAAACATTTTGGGAAGGGCACTGATAACCTAAGAGATGTCCAGAGGACGGTACAAAGCCCATGCCATGCGAGGACTGATTTAGAAACCGCAGGTGTTTGATCTGGAAAAAGGACTTGTCTTAGGGTGGGCTGGAGGACGTGAGAGGTGGTGTGGGGAGGGCATGACAGGACAATACAAGATCCAAAGAGCTGCCATGTGTAGGAAAGATTGGCCCTAGAGACAGAACTAGACAGCAAGATGCAAGGGGGGACATAAAGCAAAGTGTCCTGACAATGTGAACTGTCCTAGGATGGAAACGGGCACTCTCCCTTCCCCACAGGTTTGTAACTGAAGACTAGACCACCACTTGCCAGGAAAAGTGGCGGGGGGAGTCATGGTCAGTTTGAGTTGGACTAAATGGCCCAAAGCCCCTTCCAACTGTGAGATTCTGGGATTTCTTGAGTATAAGATCTAAAGCTGAAAAGAACCTTAGAAATCATCTAGTCTAACCCCCTCATTTTACGGGAAAATGAGGTTATGTGACCTGCCTGGTTGGTAAGGAACAGAGCTGGTTTTCAAACCCAGGTTTTCTCAGTCCAAATCCAGGACTCTAGGGAGCCATTCTTTGGGAAAATATTTTTAAATCTCTCTTGTCCAACCCCTCCAGACCTGTTTGTTCCTTTACATGCCCTCAGCACGTCTGTTCTCTGCACCAAAAGTCAAGCCATCTTTGCAAACAAAAAAATTAGCTTGGTCTTTGGAGCTTAATGTAAAACTGTGGACTTCCTGGCACAGTATGCAAAATCATAAATAGATTGTGTTAAAGAACAAGTTTGTTCATTTTATGTCTTCCTCCTTTTGTGTCTTCTCTCTGACCTAACAATAATAATACATTGTCTTTCCTAAAATTTTTAGCTTTTAAAAGTGCTTTCACACCCATTATCTTGCTAGATCCTCACCAACATTCCTGCGAACTAGACAGGGCATCATATCTGTTTGGAAGAAGAACAATACCAGAGTCAGAATGGTGAAGTAACTTCCCTAATATTACACAGTGTCAGTGGCAGAATCAAAAACCACAACTCAGCAGAACCAGCCACCCAGAACTCTGCCTAGAACACCCAGAACACCAGGAAATGTTGCAGGCAGCAGGCACTAGGGAACTCCATCCATATTGGTCCTGTGCCCACAGTGGAGGAGCCTCTAAGGGAAGAGCCTGGGAGGCTGTTCCAAGCAAAGACTGACCTTTGTGTCTCTAGGTTTTACCTTGAGTAAGAGAAATGGTGTGATAACATTGTAAGCCATATGAAAGTAGTCTCCCACGCTGGGCTTGTTCAGTGGAAACCATTCTAGAGGGAAAATTATCTGCAGGGAAGAAAAGAGAGATGTCCATAAGACTTCTGAGTTTTCTTTGTTAAGTCAAGCAACAGGATGCATAAAGCTTGTCAAGTATCTCATTAATGTTTCTCTGCTCCAGGCCAAACTGCTCCCCCCACCAACCCAATGAGCAGGAAACAAATAAGAACACTTAAGTTATTACTGAATCCCATTTTGGTGCCACATTAGAGTTTATAAAGTACACAATAACCCCATGAAGAAGGCAGGACAAATCCTCATTTTATGGATGAGGAAGTTGAGGCTTAGAAGGTCTGATACATGTCGCTGCAGGACTCTGAGTTAGTCCTTTGAACCCAACCTTCACTTCTTCGCATCATGCCACTGTTTGTAGGGTGGCCTTATACTTTTAGTACTCAATGGTGGAGAAGGACACCATGGGCCTAAAGAAGGGCTGCTGTTGACTTTCCAAAATGCTCACATATACACTTTTGAGGGAAAGGTCTCACACATACCCAAATATGTACCTCACTTTCTCTGGTATAAAAGAAGTAGAAACAATGGAGATACCCATCTGCTCGGCATGGCTAAGCAAATGGTGGTGTGTGAGGGTCATGGTATACTAAAGTACTGTAAATCTGATGAAGGATGGGAAAATTTGCATGAACGCAGTGTGGAGGAAGTGAGAACACACGAACACAATATATACAATGACTATCCCACAGTGTAAAAGGAAAGAACCATCACCACCAAAATATAAGGAATGAACGCTGAAAAATTTCAAAAAACAAGCTTAGGAGGCAGCTAGGTGGCACAAAAGACAGAGTACTGGCCCTGGAGTCAAGAGGGCCTGAGTTCAAATCTGGCCTTAGACACTTGACATTTACTAGCTGTGTGACCCTGGGCAAGTCACCTAAACCCAACTGCCTTGCAAAAAAAGAATAAGCTTGGCCCCAAAGAAGAGATAGGAGATGGTACCTCCCTCTTACAGAAGTGAGGGGGTTACAGGTGTGGAATTCCGCATATCAGCAGACTGGGGGTGAAGGGGAGCCGGGAGAGGGGAGATGTATTGATTTTCCTAATTTTTTTCCTGCTTTTTCTTTTTTCCTTAAAAATATATTCTTCGTTATATATTGTTATAATATATATTGTTATATAGGATGACTCTCTGGGAGAGAGAAGGACACAGAAAAACATAGGCAATGTAAAATGTGAGATAGTGATTTCTTTTAAAAAAAAGGTAAATGTTGCAAAATTACAAAGAACAAAGACAGTCACAAAAAGATCTGAAAAGACATCTGAATCCACTCCTTTGCAGAGGAAATTTCCAGTTCCAGTGGTAAGGAAGGTTACATATATTGTCATTTCTTTTTTTTTTTTTTGGTGAATCAATCAGTTTTGCTGATTTTTTCCTTCTGCTCTTTCTTTTTCTGTTAAAAAAATTTCTTTGTTATATGAGATGATTATCTGAGAGGAAAAAGAGGGATAGGGAGGAATTTAAGTTACATAAAGACAAAAGATATCAATAATTTTTAAAAAGCACAACAATCTTGTGAGACTGGTGGGAAGTTTTTATTATCCACGCTGCATCCAGCCAAAGCAGTCGACTTAGGCCCCCTGTGTGTGACATTTGTCTCCTGTCTCTGCATTGGCACAGGCTGTCCCCAGTCCCTGGCCTTCCTTGACTCACCTCTCATACTCTGTAACTTCCTGGAAGGCTCAGCATTTAAGGGTCACTTTCTACACAAGTCTTTTCTGAATTCTGCAGTTATTGATGACCTTCCCCTTACTCCACATTATATATATTTTGCATTTTCCTTATCTCTGTACATAGTGTTTTTCTCAATGGAAAGTAAACTATGCCCCCTTAACTGGTGGATCCTGGGCACCTATCAAAGTATGTAGTGTACAGCAGGTGCTTAATAAATACTTGCTGAATGACTACTGCAGATCAGAGAATGACTTGGCTGAGGATACACAATCAGTCGGTGGTGGATAAGAACAGATTAAAGCCTAGGATGTCTGAAAGCACAGTCTGGGGGTAGGGGAGAGCAAGGCAGGCAATGGCCTGGGGCTCACACACTGTGAGCAGAGTGGGAAACACTTTTCAAATATTAGGAAGAAGGGAACAGGGAGAAGACAGGTGATTTCACTGAGAGAGAAAACTCCCAGAACTCCCTCTACCAATGCAGGTCAGTGCTTCAGCTGTAATTTAATCAGAAATGGATCCTTATGCTCCACATTCACTTAGAAAACCACAAGGCAACATTATCAACACTGTGCTATATTTTCATTATTTTATTAGACATTTCCCAATTACATTTTAATCTAGTTCAGGCTTTATGGGAGTTTGGCAGGCAGAGTCTGACCTCGTGGACCATGCAAAGTTAGGTGTCTGATGCATCCAGTGTTTGTCAGAGATGGGGCTTGAACCCAGGTCTTGGGGCAAGGCCAGTGCTCTATCCACTATTCCAAGATGCCTCTTATAAATAATGCATTTTATAAACACAAGTTTTCCATGCACATGTGAAGCCCCAAAGTCTCCACTGGCTGGTGTGGCACACAGGTGGGCACACTATGTGGGGCCACAGAGCTGAACTTGTTGGTTCTGCTGTCCAGCAGAGAGCAAGGCCGTTGCCTTGTCCCTTGCTGTTTTTGGACCAACCATCAATCCTAGCGAGTAACACCTGCTTGGTGGAGTGTCTGCTGCTGATGACCACTGGTCCAGGGTTTTCTCCCAACAAACTGTGTTGCCTATTCCCCTAGGATAGCAAAGGCAACCGAGTTTTAGGTAAGAACACTTACCCTGGGATCCCTACAGTTGTCTTTGGTTTTTTTTCCCTTTAATATTTTGATAACTCTATTTCAATATTATTGGTTTCCTTCATAATCCTGTACATATATATATATATATATATGTATATATATATATATAATATATATATTTTTTTAATGAATTATTCTAAGGAGGACTGCAAAGGCTTCACCAGACTGCCAATGGGAGCCATGACACAAAAAAGGTTAAGAAGCCCTGGTTTAGGGGGAAGTCCCTAAGAAGTCACTGCATAACCTACGGCAAAGGTCATCCTTACTTCACCTCAAATTCTAGCCCTCTACATGTGCAGCTGTCACTCATCAAAACTGAGCCCATCATCCCCACTCCTACCCCTCACCCATCCAAATATTCAATATTCCTCTTTCTCTGCTTGCTGTCACTGTCTAACTTCACTATCTAACTTCAACCACATGACCACAGCCATGCATACTCACCCATATATACCCCAGCACACAAACATTCTCCTTAACCCACCTGCTCAGCTACCAAGCCAAGAAGTAAAATGAGAGTTCTATGGGTGATTATATCTAATGTCTCTTTTTTCTGACATTGACAGCAGACAATTTGTTTCGTATAAACATCCACAGTTTCCCACTTACCATGGCAATGGGGCGGCCAAAATCCAGAATCCAGTTCTGCAATGTCAAGTAGAACCATAGGTCGAGATGGAAAGGAGAGGTTCGAGACCCATCTTCAGCTTTGCCTGTGGGATGCCTGGGGAGAAATGGAAAAAGGGCGATTAAATCATCATCCCTCTTTCTTGCCTTCCCTTCCACCTAGGTGTCTTTTATAAGCAGCACAGTATGATGGACAGAGACCTAAGCCCTGGAGTTAGGAAAATCTGGGTTCAAGTCCTGCCTCTGATACATATTGACAGTCACTTACCCTCTAGCACCCCAAGGTAACTCCCGAAGAGTTATTGAACTGCATTGGTGGAAGGAATTTATACTCCAGGAGCTCTTCATGTCAATGAAATACTAGATCTGGATCCCTGCCCCCACAAATTTTCAAAGGGACAAAAGACACACAAAAAGACAGCAAGAGATATAAGAGAAACAAAATTCCTTTAAATTTTGGGGGAACTTTTTTGCTGTACAATTTAGGGCCCAACATGGTAGTACTAGCTTGAGAGGAAAAAAAACCTTGAGTTCCAGTCCTGCCACTAATTCACAGTATGGTTCTGGGTTTCAAATTTCTCATTTGTCAAAATGGTGATGATAATCTCATGACACTTCACAGGGCCGATATGAAGATCAAGTAAGGGCTCTCTCTTTCCTCTCTGTCTCTTTCTCTCTCTTACACACACACACACACACACACACACACACACACACACACACACACACGCACGCACTCTCAAAATATTCATAGCAGCATGTTTTGTGTAAAACACTGTAAAAGCACAAAAAAAATTGGTACTAAAGAGGATGACCATAGATTTAGGGAATGGTTCACTAAATCACTCTCTATGAATAAAGGGGAGCATTAATGCACCTTGAGAGATGATGACCATGATAAGGATTTCAGAGGACAATGAAAAGAGTTGGATGATGGAAGCAGAGGCACTATGCTAGACCAGGAGAACAATATTCACAGCTGACTCCAATAACGTAAACAAAGCTGAAAGTTGACACTATTATGAGCCATCTTGGCTCCAGAGAAGAGATGAGGAAACACATTCTTCCCTGAGGCATAGGTAGGCAGGGGGAACTCCGAGTGTGGAATGCAGCGTGTGCTGTCAGATTATGTCACTAAGTCGGTTGGTTTTGCTCGGCTGTTTGTTTTCCTTTGTTAGAAGGCAGTTTTCCTTTGTGTGTGGGAGGGGGGAGGAAGGAGAAACATAGTCAGAAATGACCATGACACTTTGAAAAATACCACCAAAATTTACTATAGAAATAAAATAAGTTCTAGGGTCTATAGACTGGTCAGTAATTAAAATATTGTACTAGGATCATAGGATTTTAGATCTAGAAAGGACTCAATGACTATCTAGCCTACCCCCTTCACTGTATATAGAAGAAAACTCAAGCCCAGAAAAATCGGCAGCTGTATAGCCTAAGGCCGAAGGTTAGGGCCCAACTAAACCCTCCTCTCCAGGCCAGGTACTCCTCGGTAAGATCAGAGACAGAGGGGAAGACATCCATCTGTATTACAGCTCAGATGAAACTAATCGAATGGGGAAAAATAAGCTTGAACATAGGGAAGCAAGGGAATTTTGTCATAAGTGGGATATACATGTGAGTAAAAGACTGATTTCATTCTGAGTTACTCTCCACCTCCAGCCCAAGAGAGATAAGAAGCACCTGGGCTTACAGTTAAGAAAACCTATGTTCAAATTCTACCTCATGCTTACTAGCTATGTGATCCTATGCAAGTTACTTAACTTCTGTCTGCCTATTTCCTCATCTGTAAAATGGAGATAATAACAGTATCTACCTCATACAGTTGGGAGGATTCAATGAAACAATACTTATTTATAAGTTGCTTTGCAAGACTTACAGTTCTGTATAAATGCTAGCTGCTATTTATTATCACTAAATCATGAAAATTGTGTCCATAAAGCACTTTGTAAAGTTTAAGAGTTATATACATGTCAGTTGTTATTTCTAAATATATATACATATATATATTTCTAATCAGTGAAAAAATCTTCCTACTCTCTCTCTTCTACTGCTCACTTCCCCCCACCCTACTGAGAATTAAAAAAAAAATCCCTGTTACTAGAGGAATGGGCTAAGAAAACAAGCTTTTATAACAAAAATGCAGAGTTAAGCAAAACAAATTTCTACATTGGCTATGTCCTTAAAAAAACATGTTTCATTCTGCACTGAGGTCTTCACTTCTCTATGGAGGTGTGGGAGGGGGGTTGCCTGTTTCATCATAGTCCTCTGTAATAGTTATTACCTTGGCCAGAGTCCCTAATTCTTTCAAAGTTGTTTGTCAACTACTGTTAAGAAGCCTTGCCGAATGTCAGCCACAAGCAAAGCCCTGAAGTGAGTACACTATGAGGAATATAAAAGAAATAGGATACAGGAGTTTACATCTTAGGAAGACAAGGCATATATTTATAGAAAGGTAAGTATGAGGCAGTACAATGTTCAAAATGAAAAGACCTAAGAAATCACTGAATCACAGACTGTCACAGTTGGGAGACCTGAGAGGTTATTTGGTTCAACCCATGCCTGAAAAAAGAGTCTTCTGGAAGCCAACACCCCCAGCCCTCACTCAAAGCCTCTCTAAAGGGGGAATCCAGGCATTCTGGAGAAAGCCCATTCCACTCTGGGTCATTTTCCCAACAATAAGTTAACCCTAGCATCTTAATACTCAATCCAGCATTACTTTCCCTTCACCGAGATGCTTCCCCAACCAGGCTGAAGTTAAGTAGGGTAAGAATTGAGAGCCCTGGCTCTGCAAGGCAAAGACTTCACTGAAAATCCTGACTCCCTGAACCTTGTATTCATTACTCCTAACTCTTCCATGTGTTGTCTCTCTCTCAGTGAAGAATATTCATTAGCTCCTTGTGAGCAAAGATTGTCTTGATTTTTGATATGTGTTCCCAGTGTTTATGCATGGTACATGCTTAATAAATGCTTTTTCAGTCATTCATTTATTCAAGTCATTTATAAATATCCTCCCATTCTGAGAAGTTGAATGGAAAAAAGTATGGCCAAGCCCAGATTCCATGGGATACTCTTATCAAGTTCTCCTTTCAAGTGGACATGGAATTTTTAATGGGTAGTCTTTGGAACCAACCCTTCAACCCATTCCCAATCCTCCTACCTGATACCTAATGAGCTACTACCTACCTAATGAAAACTACTGTTGTGCCCACGTCTTTCCATCTTTTCCATAAGAAGAGGATGAGAGTTTCTGTCAAAAATTTTTTAAATTTTTTTAAAATTTGATTTATTTTTTATTTTACAAGACTCAGTTTCACTCTATCAAATATTTTGCTAAATTCTAGATAATTATATCTATAGCATCCTCCTGATACATGTTTAATGTCCTTGTCAAAAAAAGGAAAATAAAATAAAATGAGGTTAGTCTGGCATGATCTGTTCTGATAAAATCACTCTGGTTCTTGGAATCACGTCTTCCTTTTCTAGAAGTTAATTAACAATCTCTTTAATAATATGTTCTAGAATTTTGCCAGAAAGAGAAGTGGAGCTTATTAGCCTGAAGTTTACATTCTCTATTCTCTTCCCTTTTTGAAAACTAGGACATCATCTACTTCCCCAACTGTGTGGGCCCTCTCCTATTCTCAATCATAGCTGCTCATTCTTTTGGCAGCCAAGGATATTGTTCAAGTAGAACTGGTAGTTTAAATGCTTTAAGGGTAGCTAAGTGTTTTCTCACTATCTCCCTAATTAGCCTTTTTCATTCTCTCCATTTACCTTTTTCATTCTGTTATTTACAAACCTAAGACAATTCTCATTGGCAAAAACAACAAAACAAAAACCAGAAGCAAAAAAAAAAAATGGGTTTGGTAGTTCTTAATCATCCAATCCCATCCATTCCAAGTGTTGAGCCTATCTCTTCTTTGGTCCTTTTCTTATCTCCAATATATCAAGAACAAATTTTAATTAACCTAATCCAACCTCTTCATTTTGGAATGGTAATGTGAGTTGGTAGAAGTTCTAGACCTGCAATCCAGAGGAAGGTACAAATCCCACCTCTGACAATTTGACTGTGGGTGAGTCATTTAACCTCTCTTAGGTTGTTTCATTTACAAAATAGGAATACCTAGAGTATCTAGTTTCAAGGACTGCAGTAATGATAAAAGGTGATATAGTATGTAAGATATTTTTATCAAACTTAAAGACTCTAAATATTAGCTATTACTATTTTCATAGATGAAGAAACCAGAGTCCATAAAAATTGGGGGCACTGAACTATCAGAAGACCATTCTACTAAGTGGCCTTGGGTAAATCACTTCACTTGAGACTCAGTTTTCTCATCTGTAAAATGAGATATCTGACCTGTCTTCTTCATAGAGATACAGGGAGGCTCAAATGAGATTAGGGATGCAAAAGTGCTTTATAAACCATAAATTGCTATAAAAATGCTAAGCAGTAATTGAGTTACACAGCATTAGCAACCAAACCAGCACTATGTCCAGTCCTGAGGACTTCCGTTTCACCATTTATTTGCCTCCCTAACAGACAATAAATGGCGACAGGAACTCAGAGGCAGATTGTCAGAGCATGCTGGCTGAAATCTTTATGAATTTCCTTAACTCATTTTCCTCAACTGTAAATGAAGAGGTTAGACTAGATGGCCTCTGCAATGTCTTCCAGGTCTAGATCTGTGATCATGTGAACATGCACACATATGCATTTTCACACTTTACCAAGGTTAAGAGGGATGTGGAGGTAACAGGGATAATAATATCCTAACATCTCATTGATCTCACATGGCTGGGTAGGGAGCTATTCCTGAAATAGCAGATTTTCCAGATAATCAAAACTAACCCCTCTTGGTACTAAAGCTTTTTGAATTAGAATTTTAACTATTTGGGACAGAAATCATTCTAAAACCTATTGCATTTTTCCTGTCTTCTTAAAAGAACTTTTCCTTGACCTCTATTTATTTGAACACTAAATGGATACAAACTGCTCTATTTTGCTAGTTCTGGTGCTTGTTTCTTGTTTTTTATTGTCTCTCCCTTTACATTCAAATGTAACCATCTCTTACTGCTATCATGCAACTTGACTTCTGCAGACTCCTCATCCCCTTCTAATCTTCCAAGGTCTAGGAAGTCAGATAACTGAGCCGATTAGAAACGTGAGTAAACAAATGGCCAAAAGGTTCAAAGCAAGGGCTTCTTCCAAAGAAAAAAGTACAAGGAAGGCCTGGAAACAGTGATTTCAGTGGTCATTCTCACTTAGAGGTTTTGGGCTGTGTTCCAGATGACTGGAATTTCTGGAATTCTTATCTCTCCTATATAATATAACAAACTAATATCTTCTGAGATTCTCACAATCTGCCTCTGAAACAATGGAAGTTTTCTTTTCTTCATTCTACCCGGCTAAAAGTTTTCTTTTCTCCCTTCTACCCAGCTAATCCTGGTTTCTCCCATCTGTTTGGTTCATACAACCCGAAGGCATCTATCCACCAACAAATATTCAGTAAACTCCTTCTGTATATAAACTACTGGGCTAGGTATACTGGGCATACAAAGTTAGACAAAACCAGGTCTAGTAGGAGGAAATGTCACATATCCAAGGAACAAAGTGCCATCATTATTAACTGCAAACGTAATAACTCACATTTCTATTAGGCTCTAAGGTTTGTAAAGGCCTTTTCTTATAGCTATCCTGTAAAACAGATAGTATAAGTACTATTTCTATTTTGCAGATAAGAAAACAAAGACTGAGAGCTTAGCTGACTGATGCAGCTGGTAAATTATATGAGGCAAGATTAGAATGCAGGTCCTCTTATTCCACATCCAAAACTCTACCTTCCTGCTTCTCAGGGATCAGCGAAGACTTCGTGGAGATGGCATTCAAGATGAGTTTAAGGGAGAAGTAAAATTTCATTGAGAGGAACGCAGAGACAGGCATTCCAGACACCACCATCATCATCAACCATAACAATGTTACAGCTCTTTAAGGTTTGCAAAGTGCTTTGTATATCTCATTGGATCTTCAAGAATGTGTTTGGGAGGTGGGTGCAGATGGAGAGCAAGGCTGACGGAGGAAGAAAAGGGAACAAAACATCACAGGATGGCAAATCCTAAGATGAGCTTGAATGGACCTCAGCCTAGCCTCCTCCAAGGCTCTGGGAGATGAGTGACTTGCTCAAGGTCACAAAGATAGTTGCTAAGTGGCAGAGGTCGTTTGAATACAAAGGCCAGTGCCCTCTACCCTATGCTGCATGGGATGATGCATATGGGGCAGGAACTGGTTAGTTTGGCTGGAGTGTAAAGTGTATAGGTAGGGTATCCGGTGACCTGATTTGTTAGAGTTCACTACATGTCACCAGCCCAGGCCACTAGTCCCCACTTGCATACTCCTACCTCCACAGCACCTTTTCTACCTCTTGCTCTGGCAACAATAATTAAATCAATAACATTGCTTCTGGAAAGGCAGGTCAAATAATTTGTCGTACAGCTCCATTCACCATCCCTTTAACTCCTCAGACCTAAACAATCCTTCTCTGGCCACTACTCCCCTATGTGCTGTCTCCCTTGTGATAGTATAAATTCTTGAGGAGCAGGGACAGCCTCTCTTATACTTGTACCCCGTGGTTCTTAACATAGTGCCTGGCACAAAGCAGGCTGCTTAGTAAATGCTTTTTTCATTCACTCATACATAGCCTAAGACTGGAAATGTAGAGTGGTGCCAAATTGTGGAAAGCACTGAGCCAAACTAAGGAGTCTGAACTTACTTTGGTAGCCAATTAGAAGGCAGAAACAGAAACATACTATGCATAGGAACACATTCATCTTAGGTCAGAGAAAAAAGGAAAAGGACTCAGATGTACAAAAATATTTAGAGCAGTTCTTTTAGTACTGGCAAAGAACTGGAAAAAAAGAGGGTGCCAATCAACTGGGGAATAACTGAAAAAAGAATGGTAGATGAAATGTAACAGAATACCGTCAAGAAAGAAATGATGAAAAGGACAGTTTCTCTGAAACTTGGGAAGACTTGTACAAATTGATGCAAAGTAAAGTGAGCACAACCAAGAGAACTATCTACAAAAAAAAAGCAACAATGCTGTAAAGAAAAAGAACTTTGCTAAATTTAAGAATTCTGACTGATGCAATGACCAACCATGATTCCAGACAACTGATGATGAATGTTATCCACCTCCTGATAGAAAGGTGATAGAATCAATGTGTAGAATATGACATACATTTGAGGAACACTGTGGGAATTTGTATTGTTCAACTATGTATATTTGTTACAAGATTTTTCTTTTAAATTGGAAACAGAGAGGCTGGGAAGGAGAAAAAATAAATGCCTATTAATTGAAAAATGAAAGATTAAAAAAGAAACATTAAACTTATAGCTATTATGAAGAATGGATTGGAGGGTGAAGGGGTGGAGGTGAAAAACCTATTCGGAATAATGAGTATCTGTCCTAGAATAGTGATGGTGGGGATTGATAGGAAGGGAAGGACATGAAAGAGGTCAACCTCAAGGAAGACTCAATAAGACTTGGTGATTTACTATAAGTTGGGAAGTGAGGAAAAAATATAAAGAACACCAATGTTTCAACACTAAGTGGTACATGGTGGTACCAAATGACAGAAAAAGTTAAAAACCAGTTCCAGTTTCTGACAAAAGATAGGAAGTTTCATTTGGGACATGAGATACCAGTGAAAGGAACTAGATAAATATTTCTTTTGTTAGCTGGAGATGAGAGCTCAGAATTCCAGAGACAGACTGAGACTGGAGACAGATATTTGGAATAATCTGAGAGGAGATGCCTGATGCCTAAAGCTATGGAAGTGAAAGAGGTACCAAGGAAAAGAAAATTCATTTACTGAGGGAGAGCTGCTATGTACATTCTCCCATCCCCTTCCAGAGAGCTTCAAAACAAAGCAAATGCAATCAACTACAAAATAAAAGATGTTAAGCTTTTCTCTCTCCTCAAGGGACTTTTCTTCCACTTCTGGCCTTCCAAAGCTTCCTCTTAAATCTCTAACCCTACAACCCTACTCCCTAGATTTAACCCAAGAACATTCTGCCAACACTGAAAGCCTGGAATAAAAAACTAATTCCTTCCTTCAACTATTATCATATGGCACATTTAACTTAAGGAAGCTGGGAAGAACAGTGGATAGAATATAGGGGTCAGAGTCAGGAATATCCAAGTTCAAATCCTGCCCCAGACATGAACTAGTTGTGTGACTCTGGGTAAGTCACTTAACATCCCACAGGCTCAGTTTCCTCATCTGTTAAACAGGGATAAAAGCATCTACTTCACCAGGTTATGGTGAGAATCAAATGAGATAATACATGTAAAGTGCTTTGCAAGCTTTAAAGCACTCTATATAAATCTAGCTTTTGTTACTTTAGGGAAACTAACAAACAACTCCCAAGACATGGTTCTAGTTCCTCAGGAAAGCCAGTGCCTGTTACTCTAAGTCATTCTGCATCTCTATCTGCACTGTACAACTGATTTATATCAGTTATGTAACATTAGAGGAATCAACAGAGCCTAACGGATGCCAAGGAGAGAGGGCAAGAGTTAGGAAGGGTTTAGGTTCAAGGCTAGACTTGCCACATACTATCTGTATGACCCCGTAATGTCTGAAACCCTAGGCAGCTCTAATTTTACAAGCTGTAGAGAAGTTGCTGACCTATCCTGCTATCATAAAAACCATAGGTCCCACCCCTACCTCTATCATATTATAGCCCTGGATTGGGAACCAGGAGACTAATCCTAATCTTCCATGTTCTAATTATTAGCAAGGTACTTAATTTTTCTGAACCTCAGTTTCTACATCCTTTAAACTGGGGTAAGACTTGCCTTCCTAACTAACAGGTTATTGGGAGGATGAATCAGTGGCCATGGTGATTTCTCTGTAAACTGTAAGGTTTCATAAATATAAGGTTTACTGAGAGCGGCCTGGTTTTTAAGTTGGTCAGAATGAAATTCCTTGAAGGCAGAGACTATTATATGCTTCTATACTCCACAGAAGCAGAAAAGGGAGAATGTGGCAAAGTATGCACACTTATGGTTTTACAGGTGTGGGGAGCCTTATCCCCTCACAAGAATTTATCTTGTGCTTACTAGGTGCCAGGTATTTTGCTTGGTATAGAGGCTACAAAGACAAAAAAAACCAAAACAGCCCTTCCCTCAAGGTTTATATTCTATTGGGGGGGGAAGGGGAAGGGCACAGGATGGGCTTCCTCTGGGGAGTGGTGCTTGAGGGGACACTAGAAGGAAGTCAGGGATTTCACCATTTCATTTACACAGCTCATCTTTCAGGTGACAGACTCTTAGGAAATTGCCTGTCAGACACTGAGAGGTTGGCTACTCAGTGACTTGCCCAGGGTCACACATCTAGTGAGGGTCTGAGATCACACTTGAACCCAGATCTTCTGATGCAAAGGCCAATCCTCCATCTACTAGACCAGAGGTGTCAAACTCAAGTAGAAATGGGGGCCACTGGTGGAGCCAAGATGGCGGCATAGAAGCAGCAAGGCCCCGCAGCTCCCACACCGCCACCCTAAACACCCATAAAATTATGAGCCCAGATAAAGCCTAGGACTCTCAGACTCACACAAAAATACAGAGAACACATCTCTCGCTGAAGGCAGCTTGGCAGCAGGGGCTCATTGTGGCAGCCAGAAGGGGGGCTGGAACAGCCTGAAGCCGAGACCACGGCCAGGCCCTGGGCAGTGTGAAGGAGCCTGGCTGAGCTGAGCCAAGCGGGCACCGCAGCCAGTCTTCGGCGGTTCTACAGCCTCCAGCACCTCCACTTCTGCCAAGGCCTGAGGAACGGGATGGGAGAGGGGCAGCTCGCACCGCAGGGGAGCAGAGACCCGGCCAGCCCAAAACCGCCAGGCCAGGCAAGCAGGCCAGGCCCCAGGGCGGCCAGGAGGAGCCTCCCAAACCCTTGAGTCTACTTCAAAGGAAATCTAAAGCACCTGCCTAAGGGGATCTTAAAATCCTCAGAGACTGGTTAGTGAAAGTGAAACTTTGAAAATTAATTTGGGGGTGGTAAAGCAGTTTGGCCAATCTGCCTCTGGGGAAAGGAAGCAGTGGGGGAAGGGAACTGCTGGAACCCACCACGGCCCCCAACAGGCTGCTTCAGAGCCCCTGGCCTGCGGACTGTGCAGGGGAGCTGAATCGATTGATCAGGGCCAATTGCTTTTGTGTTGAGTGGCCTAGATCCGGATAGTGGTCTTGGGTGGTGGTCCTGGGGTGCACTTTCAGCAAGCCAAAGCTGGGGGGACTTGCGACACCCCCTTAATAGCTCCAGCAGGTGGGAAAACCCCAGCGATTTGGAACAGAGCTTCCCCCCTTGGAAGCAAAGTTTCACAGACCAAAAAAAACTCCAACCAATTAATTGACTGGCCAACATGAGGAAGAGGAAGCAAAATAAAAACACCAATAAAACCCTAGAATCCTTTTTTATGGATAAAAAGGGTCAAAGCATGGAACGGGAGGAAGAGAGTCCAGAACTAAGAATTCCCACAC
>CM053598.1:122942343-122992014 GCA_028646575.1 Pseudocheirus occidentalis
AAAGGCTAGTGTTTTTTTGCAACACTGTTTGGCCTAGCTTTGCCTAGAAAACCATGAATCGTGGCCTGTTTTGGGGACTTTAAAAAACAATACTCTCTTGCAGTTAGAATCATACTGTTGAAGAGAAGAAAAATGGGTGGAAGCTGCCTATTTGCTAGCCTTTATTGAACTGTTGAACATAGTTCAGAACATAGTTCTCAGCAAAAGTGGAATTCTTTCCGCAGGACCCAGCATGTTGGTATTTTGGGGTCTCAGGCAGCCCTAACCCTTTTTGGGCACCCTCTTCAAGGCCATAAACCTTTACTTATAGCTTGGCCCAAATCTCTCTTACTAGCCTAGCCCTCCATAGTCCAGCTGGCTCCAATCCTTGATCCTCCCAAAATATCTATGCCCAAATCTGTTACCCTTAAACTAGTCTAGCCCTCCTTTGTCATCTCTAGGTAGCCTCCAGCTACTTCCCACCCTTAATCTCTCATTACTAGTCTGATCTCATTTGACTCCTCCTGAAGACCTTCCCCCAAGCTCCTTCCCTAGACCACCCCTAAATCCTCCCACGTCCTTTCTGTATATAAAACTGAGTCTTGCCTCCATGAAGAAAAACTGAAAAATTATCTAGTGCAGACTCTTTGTCTGTCAAATGATTCTCCCCACTTGTCTAATGCAAATGTCACAAATACCGAGGCTCTTTATGAATCTTGAATATGGCAAACCTTTAATAAACTTTGTTTTCCTTTGGCTGAAAGAAGGCTTGAGTCGAATTCATCTGGCAGGACCCAGCTTGTTGGTATTTAGGGCTCTCGTATGCTCCTAAACTTTAAACCTCAACGTTTTATGTTTCGATGACCTCTACGTTTTGTGGTGACCTCTACATTTTAAGGTTCTCTGAGTTTGACAGTAAGAATATGTATGTTAAATTAGGTTCCATTTTGTAATTAAGTAGTTGTTGTATAATCTGTTTTAATAAGTTAAGCACTAGAGTGATATAATTTGGTAATACATGTTTCCCAAATTTGATAAAGAATTGGGGTGGCTAGGTAGTGCAGTGAATAGAGCACCGGCCCTGGAGTCAGGAGGACCTGCGTTCAAATTTGACCTCAGACACTTAATACAAAACTAGCCGTGTGACCTTGGGTAAGTCACTTAACCCCAATTGCCCTCTCCAAAATAAATTTAAAAATTAAAAAATGAGGCAAAGAACTGCTTCCTAAGTTGAAGAGAAAGTGCCAACAGTAGCTTCCTCATGGGGAGTTTTGGTATTAATGAAAGCACAGGTCTGATTCCATCCCAGTATGATCACTGCAGTTGAAATGAGAATAAAATGAATAGTGAACTATTTTGACGCTTCAATTTCTAGTTATTCTTAAACTTTCAGAAGCCCTATCTTTCATAAACTGCCAACAGGGTAGAGGGATTATTCTCCAAATAAAATCAGTCCACAGGCCAGATCCATCCTATAGGCTAGAGGTTCTTCATTCCTGAGAAATAAGAAAGATAAAATGAATTGTTCCCCCCACTCCCACCTCTTTCTACCCCTTCTCAGACCCTCCCTCTTCTGTGCTCTTTCCAATATTAGAACAGTGTCCATGAATACCAGTAGGAGAATCAGGCCAATACATTTATTATCTTCTAGTCAAGTTTCCACACAGTCAAGGCTTGAGTTGTCTGTCTTTAAATCATCCCTTCTTTTGGCTCGCCATTGTAGCATATCTGCCATAGAGCAAGGGACAAATGAATGATCTCTGTTACTTACAGAGAAGACTGGTTCATTTGTTAAAGTCAGCATCAGCTTTGATCTTTCTCTTTCCCTGACCTCTCATACACAGCTGGTTACAGATCGCTGCCCATTTTACCTCTTCAATCATCTTCCAACCATTCTTCAAGAATCTTCTGTCTTCTCTTTTCCATGCTCTCCTCTAAGCTGAACCATCCTCCATACAACAACTAGATTTTTCTTTCTTACACAGGATGTTCCAAAAGTCTTACTTTTAAGCTTGAATAGGTTAAAACTGCACTAAGATTTTTTGGGACACCTTGGTCATGTGGGCTCCAAATTCTTTGGTGGCTCTCTGTTGGGTACTGAATAAAATTCAGACTCATGAATTCTGGCATTTAAAGGCTTCTACAATCAGGTATCATCCAACCTGTCAAGCTTTATTTCACGTCATTTCCATCTGTACTTCAGTATATTGGACCGTCCAAAATCCTTCTATTACGGCAATTTGTTCTGTGAAGTTTGGGTTCAGTCAAAGGGCCACACTTGAGGACCTGGAGGGCAACATATGGCCTTGAGGCTGCAGGTTCCCCACCCTTGGTTCAATGACCCCTGCTTCCTACCTATATAGGTTCTTAAATTGTTACCTCTGCCTGGACTTTTCTTCCTTTCTCTGTCCTTCCCCTTCTGCCTCCCATGTTCTCATCTTTCCCTACTACCATGTCCTCTTAGTCCCCACACATGGAATTCTCCCCACTTTTTAAAGTCTAGATTAAATGTGACCTCCTCCAGGAGGTCTTCATTGTAAGCAAGTTGATTATAATATAGTTGAAGAGATAAGATACATGCAAAGGGGTGCTAGAACCAACTCATGGCAGCTTGAGAGGGAACTGGATTGTTAAATTTTCAGCATGATTTTTCATACCTTGGAAATTGGCAAACCCTATAAATCAGAGTTTGATTTATTGTTTTATTGATTGTTTAGACTTAAGAAAGTGATAGAGTTGTTGAGGTCAGATTTGGAAGAGTTGTTCAGGTATGAAAGAATTCACTTAGACTCTCTTTAGCCAACAGGAGCTTTAGTAACATACTAAATGTATGTTACTAATATAATGTACTAATATAATAATATTCTAATGTACTGTAGCAACAGAGTTGAGTAAAGAAGACTGGTATTTGGGGAGGCTAGGCATGTATAGCAAAATTCTGACAGAAATCTATATAGCCTGTAGTTGTTCAGGATGATGATGTCATTTTAGAGGTTCATGGTAGTTAATGATAATGATGGGATAAGGAAGAGGGTGTGGGGGTGATTTTATAACAGAATGAGAGAGACAGAAGGAATTTTTTGGTGGTAATTTCATTTTATTTTATTTTAAAATCAATTTATTATTTACTTTTAGTTTACAACGTTCAGTTCTACAATCCCTTGAGTTACAAATTTTCTCCCACTCCCTTTCTCCCCCCACCCCCATGGCAGCATGCAATCAAATATAGGATCTACAAATACCTTTACATTAAACATTAGTCAGGTTGTAAAGCATTATAACCAATGGAATGAACAATGGGTAAGAGGAAACAAAACAAAACAGAAAAAGAAAGAGCAAGCAGTTTGCTTCAATCTGCATTCAGACTCTGTAACTCTTTCTCTGGATGTGGATGTCTCCTTCTATCATGAGTCTTTTGGAGTTGTCTTATAATAGGGTAATTTTAGGGCACAAGATAAGGAGAAGTTTTATGATGTTTCAAGATAAGAGGAAAACAACTTTCAAGTTACAGAATGAGCCCCCCACCCCCACCCCAAGAGAGGTCTCACAAAGTACTGGAAAAGCAGCGCTTAATATTCTCTTTAACCCCTAGGATGCTGTATGCTATATCCACATCAGAGGAAATGCTAATAATGCAGATTATACTTAAAAGTATGTCAAAGTTGCTTTTTTTTCTGCTAGAAAGTCAATTATTAATCACTTATGAGCACACCCACTTAAAAAACAAGATAGTTCCTGTACTTCAGGTCAAAATGCAATTCTGAAATCAATCCTATGAAGTAGATGACTATAAAGTATATCATATTTTCCCATCAAAACAATATAGGGGGTTTTATTCTTGATGAAGGACTGATAATAATATAGCTCATAGACATTACTATTCATAAACTATGTCAAAAAGAATGAACACACAAAATACAAACTTCTGTAACTATTTACTTAGAAACTTAGGGAATGTGTGATTTTATTCATAGGAGCACATCTTTCACTTGTGTAAATTGCAACACTTCACTGGTTTCTCATCCTATATGATTTTCATTCAGTTTTCCATAATTCCAAGCAATGCATTGAAGGCCTTCCTCTACTTTTTTTTTTTTAATACCTTGAGGGTACCATTGTAGTTCTTGGGTTGTCCACCAATTTTCTCTCATTTTTGCTACATGACTAGTTCACTTCTTTTTCTGGATTTACATGTCTACTTTTAGCATCTTTTATACCATTTCTTATGTTCAAATCATCAATGGTTTTATTATACAGTTTGCTTATGCCACCTATTAATCATTCCAATGCTCTTTAAGTCACCTACAATGTTGATAAGTTCCTGGCAGATGATTGTGGATAAAGAGGTAGATTTTTGCATCACTGAAGTTATCATTGAAAGTACTATATAATTACCCAATCAATGCATCAATAGATCAACAAGCATTTATTAAGGACTTTTTATGTACTTAGCATTGGGCTAAGTGCTCTATTTACAAGGACAAAAGTAAAATAGAAGCCTATATTCTAACAGGGGACCCAACATGCACGTATATAGGTATACAGAAGACATATATAAATAAAATATAAGGCAACCTTAGTGGGTGTAATGGTAATGAAATTTGAAGATCCCTTTGTATTGCTAAACTCAGAGGTACTTAGCACCTAGTTTCAAATTAAGCCTCTGTTACAGAAACAGAAGGTGTGAACACCTGTTGCTGATATAACCCCATGAAGGGGCTGGACAGGAAACCCCTGCTGCTGACATGGCAGGAAAGGACTGAATAGGGAGGAGCAATACTGTATATAAGGAAAAACACTAGCTGGGAGAATCAGAACTTCCTGGGAACTTGTGGTGCTAGAGCTTCTTCTGAGGGCCAGCCAGAGCTGCTAAGAAACTGCTGAGTCTGAGGGCCAGCCATAGTTACTGAGGATTTCTGAGGACCAGCCAGAGCTGCAGAAGACTGAGGAAGCATGAGTGGGGTGCCAGTATTTTGTCTGTTTGTGGCTTTGTTCAGCCTTGACTTCCTGGGAACAGAGACTGTGAAGGATTTAAGGTGGATGGACACTGTAAACTTCAGTGTGGAACAGGGACTGCACAGAGAGCTGGACAAAGAGCTGGGAGCTGTGGTGAATCCAGGTAGGAGCTGGGACCATAGAAGGGGATCCAGGGAATCTAAGAGCCTACCTCAGGTCAAGATGAAGAGATCTCTCCGTGGATACTGAGTAGTGACTGATTGAAGTTGTAACTTACTTATGACCTTGAAATTGTAACTTATTTGTGACTGAGGGGTGGATGGCCTGTGTATTTTACACTACTCCTTAAAAGAATGCCAAGTATTGACTTATATTATAACTTAGTGCCCTATGAGTGGAGAACTTTGACTTTTGTATTTTGTGATTTTTAAAGAGGCAAGTCTCCTTAAGGATGATTGAATGATTGAGTTACCAAGTGATTGACTGACTAAATGATTGTACTTTGTTCAAAACTATGTGACTATTGTAGTGAAAACCATGTGGCCATTTTAGTGATAAGTTGTTGTCAATGCTGTATTTTGATTTTCTGTGACAAGTAGTAACATTGTGAATGTAGTACCTTGATTTCTGTGAATGTTTTGTTCTGATTTGTTATTGAATAAATAGGGTCTTCACTGTACTATGTAATCAGAACCTTGAAAGCTATTTACAGTAAACTGCAACTTATAGTATTAAGGCTTTTCCTGAGTTACTGAGGAATTAAATGCCTTGCCCAGGGTCACACAGACAGCATATGTCAAAGGTAAGATATAAACCCTGGGCTTCCTGCCTCTGTGGTCAGTTCTCTCTATCCACTATAATTGACGCTTTCTTCTTCCGTCTTTCAATGGAATAATTAAATTGGCTATCATTGTGCATGTCCTCATAGTCTGGGCAATAATATTTTTTTATACACTTTGGTTTTCCAATGTGGATAGTTAAGTTTTTTTTTTAATTATTAAGAATTTCAATGAGGAATCTCTGGTCCTCAGCATGATGAGGACAGTTATTTATTATATTGTAGCACTTTTGTAGACCCTTGTCATCAACAAGGAATTCTTTTTTATTTGGATCCTACAGAGGACATACTTCATGACAATGGCAAGCCTTACCTTGGGCCAGGGCTTCTTAACATTTTTGTATGTTATGGTCAGTCTGGTGAAACCTATGAACCCATGCTCAGAATAATGCCTTTAAATGCAGAAAGCAAAATATAAAGATTGCAAAAGAAATAAGTAATCAGAATATTAAAAAACAAAAACAAGATCAAGTTCCTGACTCCAGGTTAAGTACCCCTTCCTTAGGTGACATATGTCTTCCTGGTATCCCTCGGGTACTGTTCAATGACATGCTGGGTAAAATATTTGAAATAATTTAAAATAGTAAAATCTCGGGTCCTAAAAAAAAGGTAATAACTATATTATGCAAATATAACCTGCTTACCTCTGCTGCCCTCAATGTACTTATAAGTGCTAATATGGCAAAGGTGACAGAGTAGAACAGAAAATTCCAAGCTCTCAAGATTTTCTACCACAAAATAGATAAAATAGCACCTCAAGGTGAATAAAATGCAGGTAAAAATAAATAAGAATAAGGCACAACACAAGTCCTCCTGGGAGAATCTGAGAAAATTAGAAGAAAAGTCCAAGGACAGGTTTGGTCTCTGTGAAGAGTAAACACCTACAGGCTAGAGTCTGTTTCAACAACAAGCACTAAGCTCTGGGGTTAGCTGAGTTGGGAGGCTGCCTGGGCCTCAGCCACCAGAACTTTTCCCCTGATAGTGAGGAGAGTTGGGCATCTGTGCAAGGGGTTTGGGTGGGGCACTTATAGGATGCTGGAGGTTTGGCTTTGGTTCTAGCCTAGAGGGGAGAACTAAAGATCTGGGGCAAGAGGTACCATCCCCCATACCCCAGGACTAGAGGTGATTACAAAAATTAAGTTATTACTACAAAAAAAATGCACAGGCAAAGGAGAAGGAATCTAACCATAGAAAGTTATTATGGGAATAGAGAAGACCGAGGTTCATCTTCAGAGGAGAATATTGAAGCAAAGAAATCCTCTTCTACCCCCAAAGAGTAATGTCAAATGGGTAACTGCCCAAAAAGAATTTATAGAAGAACTTAAAAAAGACTTAAAAAATCAAATGAGAGAGATTGAGGAAAAACAAACAAAAAAGAGAACAGTCCAAGAAAAATAAGATTATGAAAACAAAGTCAATTACAGGAAATTCAGAATGTTAAGGAAGAAAACTACATCTTGAAAATTAGAATTGGGCTAGGAGAAGCCAGCAAAAGTATAAGAGATCAAGAAATAATAAAACAAAATATAAAGAATAAAAAAAACAGAAGAGGAAGTAAAACATAAGAAAAAACAATCTGGAGACTGATTTTTCTGGAGATCTGGAGGACAGATCAAGAGGAGAAAACATAAGAATAATTGGACTACCTGAAAACTATACTCAAAAAAATAATCTTGATACAATAATATAAGAAATAATTAAAGAGAATTGTTATAAAGCATTAGAACAAGGGGGGAAAATAGAAATAGAAAAAAAATCCTTCAATCACCACTTGAAGAAGATCCTATGAGGAAAACTCAGGATTATTATAGTCAAATTCTGAAACCCCCAACTCAAGGATAAAATATTAAGAGCAACAAGAAAAAAAATTAAATATGGCAGTGCCACAATTAGAATCACACAGCAGCAGAGACACTAAAGAACCACAGATCTTGAAATACTATATATTCAAGAGCAAAAGAACTTGGCTTCTGACTGAAAATATCATATTTAGCAAAGCTGAAAAAAAATAGACATTTAATTAACTGTCAGACTTTCAGGACTTTGCTAAAAAAAAAAAAAGAAAGAAAACCTACAACAAACAAATTCTGGACTTAATAGAAGGTTTGAGGTCCAAGAGCCAAGAGAAACATAAGGTACATACCAAAGACTGATTACAAGGGATTCAATAAGGACAGACTGTTTATTTTTTATATATGTAAAATGTAAAACATATGTCTAAGATTATCATTAGTAATTTGGGTAATTAGTAAGAAAGATTGGGGGTAGACCTGAGTATGATCTGCCTTTAAAAAGTAAAACCATTTAGGAAGAGCTAAAAAGAGTAATTATTTTATACAAATGAGGTGCAAGAGGAAGAATTGACACAGAGGAATCAGATGGGGGAGGAGGGCTGGTAGGTCTGGTAACCTACTTTCAGCGGTAATGGGTTTAAGAGGGAACAACAATGCATATATATATTATATATATATATATATATATATATCTAGAAGAGTATAAAAGTCTTCTAAATTCAGAAGAAATAAAATGGTAAGGGAATAGGAAAGGGGGAGAGGAGAGAGGAGAGGGTGAGGGAATAGTTTATAGGGGGTTATAGAAGGGTGTTTAGATTTATGGGAATGAGAGGATAGGGGAGGGATTTTTGGAGTGGGGGTAGGCTAGGTATTAGGAGGGCAAGTTAATGGGTAGAACTAAAGTAGAGGAGTCAGGAGGGTTAGGAAATAAGAGATATAAATAATTATAAAAACAGGTCAGGAGTAGAATTTGTTAGGGAAAGTCTTTGTCTATATGTATGTATGAATATGTATATATCTATGTCTATATATAAATATATCAGCACTTAATTTTAGCTTTCTGGGGGGGAGGGGAGAAAACAACAAAGTAAAAAGTGCACAGCAGAGAACAAAAGAAAACTTACTAGGAAGCAAAGAAGAGATGGTCAGCTCTAAACACAATGACTGTTATTCATTGTACAGGCTTTCTTGAAATGAAAATTTATCACTACATATTTTGAATCGTCTCTGTGCTGTGCATATGATATGCTTTTTTATCTTTTCTTACTATGTACATAAATGTCAATATTTAAGTTTACAATATGTTTCTTTTTCTTTTTTCTATTCTATATATGAATTCTGGTGTTTGAATCTAAAAGTGCATATATATCACATCTGTTGCCCTACCTTGTATCAACTCCACAGAACAAAGCCAGTACCCCTGGTACCCCTTGTCTCCTTTCCTACTTCCTTTTGTGTGTTGTCTCTAACTCTTTGTGGGCAGGGACTGTCCTTCTTTTTATTAATTGTACCCTCATCACTTAACTCATTGCCTGACCCATAGAAGGTGTTTAATTTTTATTGGATTTGGATTAATTGCCAGAAATGCTTAATATTGAAGTACTCACTGAGTTCTTTGAAATGCAGGGCCAGAATGTCCCAGAATGCCTTTTTTAAGTCTGTTCTTTTCATCTATGTCCCCTATCACAAAATATCTCTTAAGGGTGCTGTGGGAACTGCTTTTTACTAATTTGTTCCCCCCCAAAAGTAGATGCTCATATTTATAACCCCTCCTTTCTAAGGCGCTGATGATAGGCTTCCCATGTTGTTCAGAATCCTACTCCCAAATTCTTTTAGGAGCATTCTTCTCTTGGGAGCCTTTTTTTTTTGAGTAGTTATGAGGGTAAGATGACATTTGAAAAGCACTTCACAAACCTTAAAGCACTGTATACATGCTAGTATTATGCAGCAGCTAGGTAGCAAAGTGGATAGCAAATTGAGCCTGGACCAAATTCAAATGCAGCTTCAGACAACTACTGGTTGTGTGACCCTGGGCAAGTTTAACTTCTCTTTGCCTCAGTTTTCCCATCTATAAAATAGGGCTAATAATAGCACTTACTTCCCAGGGTTGTTGTGAGGATAAGATGAGATAGTTTTTGTAGAGCATTTTGCAAACCATTAAATGCTATAGCAATGCTATTCATGATGATGATGATTCTGAAATTCATTTTCCCCTTCTATTGTCTTTTCTTCCCACCATCTTCTTCCAATGTATCAAGCCATGTGATATAGAGTAGACTAAGCTACTTCTCCCGATCTCTGAGAAGAACAAGAGGGACAGCTGATCTGAGACAACCTTGCTGCAAGGCTGATGATTCATGTCCCTAGGAAATTACGCAGTAGTTTAGGCAATTGATAATTAAGGCTTGTTTAACACCCTTTCTGGTCTCATTTACCCAATCTGGCACTGGCACGTGAGAAGGACAGCTGCTGCTTCACGTTCTAGGGGGTAATCCTGTGGGTGACTATCCTAACACTGTAGCTCAGGACACCTCACTGGTGTGATTCCTCTTAATAATCACTCAGTAGGAGTTTTGTTTTTTGTTTTTAGCAAAGACATTTGCTCAAATGGCATAGCAAGAATTACAGAGTATGTTCCCCCAAACTTTGTGTGCATTCTCCCTCAAATACACATAGAATCTGTAAGGGGAAGAATGTGCATATAAAAGTATAACTTCTAAGTCAACCATGAAGTGAGGTACAGGGGTAGGAGACCATCAACCAAGTACAATGGTACTGAAATACATGTGTAGGAAACATGTGGCAAAGGTAATTCACATCTATAGAACAAGACTGTGATGCTTTTTCTTTCTCTAGTGGGTCCTCTGAAGTCTGCTGCCAGGCATGGTTTCAATGACAGGTAACTTGCTAATTGATAACTAGGTTGTGTTGACTCCATGCAGGGTGTAGAGTTTCAGCTGAATGGATCAATCTCCTCTTGGACTGGGTCAAAAAGGTCACTTGAATACAATGTTGAGTCTTCAGTCATATTGACTGCTGCTGGGATGAGCAAGTCATTTGGCAGCTGGGTTATGGCTGTCAACCTGGGCTACCGTACTGCCGCTGAATCACTGCCAGACTTTTACTTTTTCCAATAAATTATTATTGGCATCGTCTATTTTTATATCAACTAAATTTCCCCATTTTATCCCTCCCCTTGCACCTCCCATGTAACAAAAACTTTTGAAGAATAAAAAAGGAAAAAGGAAGAAGAGAAAAAAAGCAAAACCAATCTATACAATGAAAAAGCTGCTGTCTTCTATTGGATACAATGATCTGCTGCATACCCTGGCCTCATTTTTTGTTGGGCAGGCATAGTCTTTGTCACATCAGCCTCTGGCCTGGCAAACCATTACAGCTTTCTTTCCAGGTGGAGTATTACAATGGCCTTTCCAGTAAGGGCAAAGATCCTTAGCCTAGGTCTGGAAAAGATGCTCCTCTCTGACTCCTTCAGAGGAGTTGGTCACCTCCAGGTGGAGATAGAAGTCTAGCCTCTCTATAGGAACAAACCTTCCAGGTTTACAGATGACTTTCCTCAGGAAAGAACTCCACTTTATCTTAAGTAATTCAGTCCAATGTCCCTACCTGGACCCTAACTGGGTCTTATCATGCAAATGGGTAGATGAGGGCAAAATTATTAAAGGGGTTATTTTCCCTAAGGCAAATTCTTTGTCTCTTACTTTTTACTTTTTACTATTCAAGACTCAGCCACTTTTCTAGGTGTGCAGTGTTTCCTTCCTATCTGAAAGGCATTCAGCTTTACATTTCAATGTCCATGCCTCCTAGACCTTCAGCTTCCTAGAAATCAGAAACTGGCATAACCTGACACCTATATTAGGGTGAAGGTACTGGGGATACAGAGGAAACAGAAGTGAGAGATGTTTCAGAGCTAAAATGGATTAGTAGAGAATTAGATATGACAAGGGAAGGAGAGAAAAGAGACCAAGATAACCCCAACATTTTGAATGTGGGAGCCTAGGTGAATAGTGATACCAGATAGATGTGAAGTCACAAGGAGGAGAGACATCCAGGTGGGCATGTTGTGGAGGTGGTTGGAGATGTAATCCTAGAACCATGGCTGGGCTAGAGATAGAGATTTGAGAATCATTTGTAGAGAGGTGGTGTTTTAAGCTTTAAGAGTGAATGATGGGGCAGCTATGTGGGGCAGTGGATAGAGCACCAACCTTAGAGTTAGGAGGACCTGAATTCAAATTTAACCTCAGTTACTAACTGTGTGACCATGGGCAAGTGACTTCACCCCAACTGCCTCAAAAAAAAAAAAAGAGTGAATAAGATTTTCAAGGAAGCAAACGTAGGAAGAAAAGACAAAGTATAGGTGCTTTCCATATTTACTACCCAATCAAGATTCTGATAGCTATTTTCTACTGACCTCCAGGACATTCTTTTTCTCAATGAGTTCGAGTGCTTAGCTCACAGTTTTTCTCTCTTCTCCAACTCCTGTGGTCATATTTGTTCTTCAGTTATGTCTGTCTTTTTGTGACTGATTTTCTTGGCAAAGATACCGGAGTGGTTTTCCATTTCCTTCTCTAGTTTTGTACAGGTAGGCATTAAGTGAATTGCCCAGGGTCACACAGCTAGTAAGTGTCTGAGGTCAAATTTGAAATCCGGTTTTTCGGACTCCAGGCCCAGTGCTCTATCCATTGTTGCACCACCTACCTTTGGTGCCCTCATATTAGGGACCTTCATCCTACATATTGATACTCCCTCAAACACCTTGACCTCCCAGTTTCTGAATCCCATTTCTTCTTTCCCATCTCAGCTACACACAAATATAGCTACACCCTTGATCTTGCTATCCATTTCCAAGTTCATGAACTTTGAAATTCCCTTATCTGATCTCTTCTTCCCCCACCCCCCCATCGAATTTCTTTGCCTTTGCCTATAGAGTGCAGGGGGTTAGACTAAGAGTCCCTGCTAACAAACATTTCTGTGATCCTCAGATTTGAGTTGAGAAGGAAATATTGAGCAGATTGGAGTTGAGGTGTAGAGGGAGCATGGCATTGGTCAAATGGCAGGTCTGGATCTATGGGGTAAGGATTGAGATCCTTAAAATCCCAGGCAGAACTGAACTACAGACTTGTTCTTCAGTAATGTTTGACTCTTAATGAGACTATTTGGGGTTTTCTTGGCAAAGATACTGGAGTGGTTTCCTTTTCCATTTTATACATGAAGGACTGAGGCAAGCAGGGATAAGTGACTCGCCTAGGGTCACACAGCTAGTAAATATCTGAGACTGGATTTGCAATCAGGGCTTCTGGATCAGGCAAACAGAGGTTAAGTGACTTGACCAAGGTTACAAGAACTGCAGACGATAGATGTGAACATAGGCAGGGTGGATGTTGGGATGAGATCTGGAAGTTTGGTCAGAAATAGGTATCACCACTGGGTTAGAAAGACAGGCCTTGGGAGGGATTTACATTCTTCTGAGGACCTTTATCCAGGATCTTCTGGACTTCCTTTGTCAGCACTTTTCTGGGATTGTCTTTCTAGGCTTTAAAGAGTATGTACTAATCTCTTTGCCTTCATCTACCCAGGAATTTGTGACCCCAGATAGCAGTGCCACTGTTATAGTCTCTTGGGTGAACTCACAGCACTCTCTTAGTAAGTTTGTTTGGTTTCTCTGTGGGGTAGTTAAAAGCTAATTCTTCTGAGTCCTAGAGATTATCTTCTAGTTTACCTCCTGGTTCTGTGGCTGGTCTCCTGGGGAACTTGGCTTCTGATCTTACCCTTGTTATTCCTTCTTCTTACTGCTAAATACGATCTGTCCTTCAAAAATTCTACTTCTTCCATAAAGAAGCTGACCACTTCATCGACCACTTTCACCTACGCTAATCTTTCTCATTCTAAACAAGGAAAGTATATAATGTAGCAATATAGGCAATTTCCAGCAATGGCATTTAATCTCACAGTGACTAGTACCTTGCTTGTCATGTTGTGGGCAGTTAATGAATATTTGCTGACTTGAATGTATTGCTTGAATCTTCAATGAGACTGTATGAGTTTTTCAGGGAGGGACTAAATGTTATACTTCTGTGTCCTTCATAGGACCTAGAACAATGCTAGGGGCACAGTAAGCACTTAGTAAATACTGAAACTCAAAGGATTTTAGGGTTGAAAAGGACATTAAAGATTACCTAATCTATCATGTTGGCTTTCCTACTCTCCCATTTTGTACTTTAGAAAACTGAGGAAGGGGAAGTAACTTTTTGATTGTCCCAGAGATAGTTAAGTGCTACATAGCGGTAGGATTTGAACCCTGGCTGTTGGACCCTATATCTTTTGTTCTTTCCATTGGGCTGTCCTTGCTGAAATGAACTATTTTACTTTATTTCTGCAACCGCAACAATATACATCCCATCTCCTTTCCATATAGCTTCAAATCCTTACAATACTGATTTTTCAAAAATGAGCTAGCTCACAGGGAGGCTGAGGTTGAGGAATCTTTTGAGCCCAGGAGTTCTGAGCTACAGTGACTAAACCAATAAGATGTCCACACTAAGTCTCGTGACCCATGGAATTGGGGATGGGGGCAGTGGGCTTCAGGCTGCCCAGGGAAGGGTGCAGAGCAAGGCTAAAGTTCCTGAGCCAATCAAAAGTGGGATTAGGCCTATGAGTAGTGCCTGCATTTCTAGCCTAGTTAGGACGGGAAAACCTAGTCTTAAAACAAGCAAATAGCAAACAAATACACCAACCCTACCCCTTCCCCCAAGTGACTTTGTGGGTAAGTAATTTCTTGTTCAATTAATATTTACTAGGTATCCAGAATGTGTGAAATATTGTACTAAGTGATAAATGGTTACACTCTGGTGAAATTTGCATATGAAAAATAACTCCCAATACAAGACTTTATGTGCTAAGAGCCAAAAAAGTGGCACAGACAATTAATTAGTGTGCTGAGAGAGATCCTGAGGAGTTGGAAGTGGTCAGGGAAGAGGGCAGATATTTTGTAAGTTAAAAAACAGCATTGTTGGGTCATATTTTATTTACTGCCTTCCCACTTCCTTTCTCCAACCCAGGTCATTGACATATAACTTCAACTAATCAGCACTTCAAATAACTGAAATTTTTGGTTTTCCTTCATTCAACTAATGTTTATTATGTAAAGTATTATAGTAAGTGTTGGAGGTGATACAAAGGACACTGTACCTCCCTCAAGGAATTACTGACCTAATCTAAAAGAAAAAAAATTGAAGTTGTAATAGGAATTTTATTATTTGAGAAAATGGCTTCTAGGTCATATGGTTTTTGGGGCCATTGAATATAAAACAAACGTCCTACATCTTAGAAATCTCCATCTAGGGGATTCTTGACCTTTTGTGTATCATAGATCCCTCTGGAAATATCAAATTTATGGGTCCTTCTCAGAATAAAGTTTTCAGATGCATAAAATAAATATACCCAAATATAAAGGAAATCAAAGGTTAGTGAAAATAAAGATGCCATCCCCCCCTCATCTAAGTTCATCTCCCCCCAATATCCATAGGAAGGTCCTTGGAGCCCAGGTTAAGAAACCTTGATCTGGTTTCCTGTACAATAGGAAAGAAAGAACTATACTTAGAACAATGTTACCTTAAAATCCTCAGAGATTCTCAATCAGCAAAGAAGTAGTTTCTTGACTCAGTAAGACAGGAAACTGAACAACAAACATTTTAGATAGATTTTTCCCCAATAAGAGTTGAAACCCAAAGAGTTTCAGCTTAATTTTTAGTTAGCTAGAAAACTCCATTTCCCTGACCCCTTCATTCTCTAAACATTCTGATTCATCAAGGCTATAGTATTCTTCATAGGGTTCCTGTTGCTTTTTGCTTTAGAAATACATTTAAAAAACTCAGTTGGCCCAATATTTATTATTATCCTCTGAGGGGGATACGGAGATAAATAAGAGGACCCTGTGCTCAACAAGTTTGTTGTTGTTATGTCTGACTCTTTGTGAGCCCATTTGACGTTTTCTTGGCAGACATCACTTGAGTGGTTTGCCATTTCCTTTTCCAGCTCTTTTTTTTTTTTTCTTTTTTTGGAGGGCAGGGCAATTGGGGTTAAGTGACTTGCTTAACACTGCTAGTAAGTGTTAAGTGTCTGAGGTTGGATTTGAACCCAGGTCCTCCTGAGTCCAAGGCTGGTGCTCTATTCATTTCACCACCTAGCCACCCCCTCCAGTTCATTTTACAGATGAGGAAACTGAGGTAAGCAGGGTAAAGAGAGCTCAAGGTCACACAACTAGTGAGTGTCTGAACTCGGAGAAAGATGAGTCTTCTAGACTTCAGATCTGGCTCGCTGCCACCTAGTTACCCCTCAATAAGTTTACATCCTATTAGAATTTAAATTTGAATGCAAACACTGTTAGATCCCCATTTAAATTAATACATTATACTTGGACTAAAATAAGTTAGGCCATAGGTAGCAAAATAAAAAAAGGGGCACCCCCGAAATTAAAGCCACTTCCCAGTCACACCTTAGCCTCTCTTGCTTCCTGGTGTTTAGGAATGTGAAGCATGTGTATCAGTCATAGGTAAACTACTCATTTATTTGTTCTCCTTATTCTGTCTCTACCACCCAACCTTTTCCTTCTTTTTCGGGTTTGTCTGGTCATGTTCCTTGGAATGAATCATGCATTCCTGAAGGGTAGGGCCTGTCTTTCTCTACCAAGTTGGAAAGCTCTGAGTCAGATACTGCCTACTCCATCAGTACTAATAATAAATGCTTTGGAAGTTGGTAAATTCAGGGTTAGAGGAGAGATGAGGAGTGGCCTGCAATTTATGGGCATCTTGGGCATGACCTTGTCTCCAGAAGTGGCATGTAAAATTAAATTCTGTGCTGGCCCTAAACAAGTTATATTTACTCAGTAGGATTTGAGTGCCACAACCCCCTTGCCAACCCAAATTATCTAATCTCTGGCCTTCCCTGGGAGTCAGAGTACTGGGTACTCCCCAGTACCTGACCAGAAATGCCCATAAGGGAAAAAACCCACTCCTTTGTGTTACACAACAAAGGATGTAGGGGGATACTAGGGATTGTTTCCAGAAGGCTCTAATTAAAATGTAGAGAGGTAACCCAGGAGGGAGATCCTTGGGGGTGAGATGAGGTGGGGTGGGGGGGTAGGGAGGGAGGAAGGAGGGGGAATCTCCTTTAAATACCTCATTAGCATAGGTTAGTTGATGAGATTAGCTAATTACTACTTTGAAAGGCACCAAAGGCTGGCCCAATGGGGATGAAATACAGGGCAGTTAAGTTTCTATCAGCCTTCTCTCTATCCTTAACCCTCTCCTTCAGATCTCTGGTAATAGATACCAGCATCTAGAAAATCACAGAAATTCTAGATTGCCTTTGTTTCTTGGTCTCTGTTGGAACTTCTGGATCCTCATTCCTGATCCCTTTTGTCTCCAACTACTGCTAATATATCTGTCTATATATCTATCTATATTTATATCTATCCGTTATGAATTTCCCAAGTGGGGAAGCTTGGAAAAAGCTTTTTTCATTAAAAAAAAAAGCTTATAGTATGATGGAAAACCATAAAAGGATAGGGGTGATCAATAGTAGGGGATGGTTTGAGAATGTAGTGAACAGTTTTAGTTCCAAGAAAAAGCCTAATTTGTTGTTCTGTCAAAGAATGATTTGCATATCATTTGTTTAATGTAGCTGTAATTAATTTACAGTTCAGAAGCACTAATATTGTCCTTTACTGTAGATATTTATGTTTTCTGCAAAGCAGAGCAAACTAAGCCCCACACCTCATGGATAATGAATGCCCTTCCTAGGTACCTTCAACTTCTGCCTCCTCTGGTCAAGCAGACCTGGGAAGCAATATTCTTTACAATGGACTGGGCTGTCTCGACTGAGGGCACTAACCTTGTTACACTACATCCATTTACCCAGGCTCTGGTATGCATTTTACTTTTACAGGCCTTGAGCAGGGTTCAATTGCTAACACATAGTTTCTCTGTATCAGATGGTCATGCCTGAAATTTGAAGGGCATGAAGGGAGGGAGGGGACCTTAGGCAAAATTAGAAGTGTTTCTTTATCTAGTAAAATTTGATTATTTCCCTGTCCCCTGCTTCCTTATGGACTAAATTTAGGGAACCCCAATGCCTGGAAAACAATGGTTTCCTCAAGACTAAAATAAAATGACCAAATCTCCAGGTTTGTATTCACTCAGTATCACCCAGAGACCAGATACAAATCAAACAGAACTGACTATCCTTAGGAGGCTTGAAGCTTTAAGGCATGTTCATGCCTGTGAAAGGGAAATGGGTTGAGTTGAGAAGACTCATTTTGTTGTGTGCTTGGTACAACCACCTCTTTGGGCACCTGCAGAGTTGTACCACTGAACAGAAAGTGGAAGGGTAAGAGGAAGAGAAGTCTAGGTTTTTTTGCTGAATCAGGTTCCTTTTCAGAACCTATATAGGCATGAACCTTGTACCTTGTTCTATGTTCAGTTTTCCACAAGAGGGCTGAGATCCTTGAGTCTAAGAAAAAGTCTACAGTTGTTAATTCTTGCTGAGGAATTCAAAATTGACCCAAACTTAGAAAATAAGGTGAAAGCTTCTAAGCTTGGGTTGTTGCTATGGAAACAACCCAGTAAAGTCCATCCAAAAGACAGTGCTGGGCAAAAGTGTGGTTTTTAGGGCCATGGGATAAACACATTTCCCTGGTCAAAAACTTAATTCAATCTTAACCTCATGAGCCCAAGTCCTCAACTCACTTAGTCTCCCCTCTTGTCGACTAGGTCTTTTCAGCAACACCAACCTTTTTTTTTTAAATTAGGAGTCACTGACCATGACTTTTCTTTCCACTTTTATAAGCAGAAAAATACTTCCTATTCTCTTGGTACAGAGATCTGGACAAGGTGTAAAAGGGAGTAAGTAGTAGGGCCACAAAATATTTGCCTTGGTGGATCCTGCCTAATCATAGAACACTAGGGTCTGGGGATGGCAAAAGGGAAAACATGAGAACTTTGCTATTTGGAGGGGTGGGGAAGGGGCGGGAGCATTTCTAAATTGTAGTGTTCCCATTACCACGGTTAAACCACAAAGCTCTCCCTGGCATGAATGAATGAGAAAGCTTGTGGTATAATGGAAAGTGGTTTGGATTTTGAGTCAGGAGACCTGGGTTCTAATCATTATTTTGTGGGACTTTGGGCAAGTCATCCTCTGAGCCTGTTTCCTCACTGAAAACAACTAGACTCCCCCTGAGGTCTCTTCCAGCCCCCTACCCATGATCTCGACCCTTGCTCGGAGCCCCAGTTTACTCAATGTAAAAGTCAGGGTTGGGCTTTGGGAGGGGGGGCTGTATACAGAATCCCGTGCTCTTGGTGGGTGGGAGCTTCCCCGCCGCCCAGGGGAAGGTGGGTGCGCGCCCAGGAGGGGCAGGTGGGGAGGCTTCCGCTTCCGATGGGGTGGGGGGCCGCAGGACAGCGCCAGGTGTCCCCCTCTACCGAGGACTCCCCTCCACCGAGGACTCCCCTCTCTGGCCAGTGCCCGCGTCCTGCAGCGCTCCGGGCTCCCCCCTAGCCAGCCTCATGTCCCGCCGCCCCGGGGTTGGGCGGGCTGGTCGTGCAGAGGTAGGTTGGCGTGGAGTGCTCACATCCCGTCCCCCTCTAGGCGGCGAGGATGGGGAGGGGGCGCGTGCCGGCCCCTGGAGGCCGCCCTGTTGGCCAACCCGGCAGGTGCGCGGGCGGGGGCTGGGGAGCGGGGTGTGAAGGGCCGGGACTGCGGGCAGGAAGCTTGGGTTGGGGCAGGGCAGACTCTGCGTCCCGGAACCTTTCTTTTGCAGCATGCAGTTTCCTTATCGGACAGCATTGGGGGCCGGCACCGAGATTAACCGTCCCCCTTGGCCTCCGCCCCTTCCCCGCCTTCCTCCCCTCCCAAGGCTTCCCTTCCTCCGGTCCCGGAGTTCTGGGGGCTGCTGTGGCTGCACCGTTCCGCTCCGCGAGCCGGCCCTTCAGTCTCTGCCCCTGGTTCTCTGCAGTCCCCGCCGCCGGCGGTCCCTGTGGGCTAGTGCAGGCCGGCGCCAGCAGGGCCTCCTCCTGCTGGATAGTCGGAGTTGGGGGGGAGAGTAGGCAGGGAGGAGGAGCAGCAGCAGCAGCTGGAGCCGGAGCCGGAGCCGGAGGCCTCGGGTCGGACCCTTTCCGAGCCCTCCCTTGGAGCCTTTCGCTCTCCCCCGCCCCCCAGGCCCTCAGGACCGGAGGGCGACCCGTAGATTCGGCTCGAGCCCGTTCGACCGCGGGAGGGGGAGGAGGGGGGAGAAGGGAGGGGTCCGGCCCAAGGCCCGGGGCGGCCGCCGCCATGGAGACCCCTTCTGCGGGCGCCCGGCGCCTCTGGGCCAGGGGGCGGCCCTGACGCCGTCCGCCCCGTCGGGGAGCGGGTCCCAGGACGTCCCCCTACCCCCCGCTTCTGCCGTCCGCTGCTCCCGGTGCCCTCGGCCGCTCCCTCCCCTCCTCCGGCCTCCGCTGCTGCCCCCGAGCGGCGGCGGCGGCCCCCTGTTGAATGGGCGGTGCGGAGCCGGGTCTGAGGCGCTGGCGGAGGCGGCCTCGAGGGGCAGGCGGAGGTGGAGGAGACGGAGGAGGCGGCGGCGGCGGCGGCGGCGGTGGCGGCGGGGGCGACCATGGAGGGCCTGGCCGGCTATGTGTACAAGGCGGCCAGCGAAGGGAGAGTGCTGACCCTGGCCGCCCTGCTCCTGAACCGGTCCGAGAGCGACATCCGCTACCTGCTGGGCTATGTCAGCCACCAGGGAGGGCAGCGCTCCACGCCGCTCATCATCGCGGCGCGCAACGGGCATGCCAAGGTGGTGCGCCTGCTACTGGAGCACTATCGGGTGCAGACCCAGCAGACGGGCACCGTCCGCTTCGACGGGTACGTACCCCTGCTCTCCCCGGGTGGCCCCATGCAACCTCCATACCCGGGTTGCGCCTCGGTCGCTTCGCCCCCGTCCTGGGGGTGTTGTTTGCCCGTGGAAGGCTGGCTCCGAGGTAGGAGGAGGTGATGTGGTCATCAGATGACATGTTCCTCCATCCCTGGGGTGGGAAAGCCCGAGAACTGATCACCAGTGGAGTTGAGAAGTCCCAAAGTTTAGATATTCAAGGTAAACGTTAGCACACCCCTTGAGAAAGGGCATAGGGAATAAAGAACTGTTGAGACAGTGAGGGTGATGTACTTCATACATTGTTGGAATCTCTCTAGAGATTTCATCATGTCTTTTGTAGTTACTTAGGCCAAGTATTTATTTGGAAGTTAATTTATCCCAAGTACTCAACCTCGTTCTATCTTTGACTTTTATTACTTAAAAGCAGTCTGTTTAAAATTCTACTAAAATTTACTTTCCCTTTCCCTCCTCCCCCCAGATTCTTTGAATTTTTGGTAGTTCTTCCTCAGTTTTAGGAAGGAAGCTTTTCTTACAGGTTTTAGATGAAAGGAAAATACTTTTGAAAAGGTTATCGTTGAATGAAATGAAACACTTGTGTTGCATTTCACTGGTGTTTACTTTTAATGTCTTATGTTAATACAAAAACTAATCTCTTCTGACCTCAGTTTTTTTTTTCCTGAGGTTGTTGGACTTTATAAAAACTCTCAAGTTCCCTTCTACCTCCTTACCTCTAGGAAAGCAGAGTGATAAAAAGGGGAGTAGTTCCTGGACTCAGTTGGTATAGCACCTTCTCAGCTACCATCACCCATTCCAGCATTCCTCTTTCCAGTGACAAACCATTAAGGACATAATCTGAATCTGTTCTGATGCTTTTGAAAAATGGATAGATGAAAACAATATGGAGAGGGTTACATGATTACATGAGTACCAAATTGAGTCAGACCCATAGCCACCTATTCTCCATAGTTTATTGGTATCAGTGGATATTTTTTGAGACTGTTGCTTCTTCAGTTTCCTCATTTGTAAAATGAAGATTTTAGGCTAGATAACCTTTATTATCCCTGCCAGGTCTAAATCAGTTGGCCTACTAAATCTCAAAAGGCTGGGGTTGTATACTTCATTTAATAACTTATTATGGATCCATTATTTGTGAATTTATCTAAAACCTTTTAGAGTATATATATATATATTTCAACCTGTAAAGTTATTTTTACTAATTTACTAGACATTGCATGAAGCCATTTTGTACTGTTATCAGTCATTGAGTCAAAAAACATTTATTTTGTGCTTGTTATGCTTAGACCTCTCTTTTAGTCTGGAGGCATGCTGGATGGAGATAACAGGGAAAACAAAATACTTGCCCTCAAGAAAAATACAGTTTAATTGGAGAGACCCCTTTCTGAGATATAACTCAGATCTTAGAGAACATGATTTTATTTAACAAATAGTTATTAATCATCTTCCTCTTCCAGGAAGCCTTGTGTTATCCCAGCTGTTTATGCTCTCTCTCGTTTTGCCTTTTTCACTTTTTTTGTGTTGTGTGCTTATTTCCTCCCCTAGAATATCAGCTCCTTAAGGGCAAGTATGTAAAATATATACTTGTGTATCCCCAGTTGCAAGGGGAAGACCAGCTTTGAATAATTTATGGGAAGATATGTATGAGACTTGAACAAGATGAGGGTGCTTGTTTGAACTGGGGTTTGATCTGTAGAAAGGAGTAAAGATGTTATCATGATCACAGATTCATCTAAGTTTTAAAGTATTTTCCTAATGCCTACCTGATGCCTACTAGGGAGTAAATAAACATTTGTTGAGTTGAATTGTGTGTAGACCACTGTGTTAGGTATTGGGTATGATACAAAATTTAGATAAACATGGGCCCTTTCTTTATGGAGCTTAGTCTAGTAAACTTTTAAGTATAGTTCTGATAATTGGAGCTAATAGGCATTTTTTACCTACTCATAAAACTCATTAAGTTCTTTCTGCAATTTTATAGTCATTTTGACATTCTGCTATTTAGAAAAGGTTAGCCCCCATCTTTGAATTTCATAATTCCATCTTACTGTCTTCGAGACTATTTACAAAAATGCTAATATGAGCGACATGTAAAGAACATGAAGCTCACTTACCTACTCCCTGTGTGGATGACTTTTGAAAGGTATTCAAAACTTCATTCTTTTATTCAGGTGGCACTCTTAAGATATATGGCCAGGCTGAGTTTTTTGGTTAATATCCATGCATTGGTTTAGTGTAAATGATAAATGTAGTGGTTCACAGAGCAGTAATCTTTGGAACTTTCTCCCCCTTATATGCCAATAGACAGAGGAGTAGGACTGAAATGGGTATCAGGAAAGATTTTAGTAGGAAGTGAGAAGAAAAATTCCTAGGAAGGGGAAGCTGAAGTAAGAATGTTATAGAAAATGAACAGAACAAAGGGAGGGTGATATATCGTGTGTCCCCTGGAATATTGTGGTGGCAATGAGTTCTGAGGGACTGTTGTTGGGTAGTACTTAAAAAAAAAAGCATGTAGTAGGGAGCTTTGTGAGGAAAGGGGGGGGCAATCAGATGAAGTTCTGATGGCTTTCTTTTTAGGTGCTTTGGCATCACTAGCACTAATAATTGAAATGAACTTTTCTAGGGGGAAATGGTGAGAGGTCCATCATTTGAACTCTCTAAAATTAGGTTTAAGGAGTCAGTGAGCAGGGTATACCTCAGAAAACTTGTGATCTAATAAATTATTTAATAAATGATTGTTAAAGTCTTGATTAACATTAAATACTGATCACCTACTAAATAAAGATTTTCCATCTCAAAATCTTGAGATACCATGAAAGAATTGAGAAACAGACTAAATTTGTAGGCAGAATATTATCTTCTGTCATGAAGTTTTCGATACTATCCCCAGTAAATCCTTTTTTGTTTGAAAATTTGAATACTAACTTATAAAGTCCAGAATCTAAAATAAAATGCATAACCCAGAATTTGCACTTTAATTTTGGAAAACTTATTGTTTTTCAATAAGAACCACATTGCATATATGAATTTCTGTGTTTAAAAATACTTGTAAAACTCTATTTGAAGCAATGTGCACTTTTGCATTTAAAGCTAATTAGCGTAGAAAGAGAAATGTCTTTTGTATAAACCACAGATACAGTTCCCTATATAATCTACCTCTTCTCTATTATGCTTCAGATTTAGATGTTTGTAAGTTCTCCAAGGCTTTAAGACTTATAAAGGAAATAGCTGTTTATGAAATATTATGTAATGAATTTTATATTCATTTACCTGACCTAATTTTCTTTAGAGATTTCCTTTTGTAGCTTAACCAAAAATATATAATTTAAATATTTACTCTTTTGTGATTTGCAAGTAAAGCATCTTGAGCTGATACAACTCAAGAAGTAAGCAATTGAAATGACAATGAATGACAAGAAAAATTTAATTTACTTTCATCATCCTAAACTTTTACATTTTACATAATACGAAAGTCAATTCTAAAAATATATTTCCAGGCCCATGTTTCTAATAGTTTAAAGTTAATTAGCTAATGTATAATAAATTTAAGGTAACAGTACTTCTGGATAAATCTGATATTTTAAAGTAAGATTTTCTAAGGAAATATATTGTGAAATGTAATGATAAATTTGGGGAAATGTTATGCTAATGTATTTTTTAGAATATGGTAGAATATTGGTAGAATGTTATTCAGTATGTGCTGAGTGAGTATATGCTTGTATTCACTTCAAATAATTAAAAACATTTTTTTCTTTAAAGCAGCTTGTTTTCTTAAATCTTTAAAAGAAAATTCAGAAGCCTTTTGCTTTTGAACAGCTTGTTTTCTCCTTTATTAGCTGAAGAAAATAGTATTAATTTATTATAAAACTGATATTCTATTTTCAATAAACTTATAGTAGATTGTATTTTGCTGCTGTTTTGGATTACTAGTAATATTCATGGTTATGGAATCACACTTTTTTTTTTTAACTATGCTTAAGGAACACAATTTGACTGGTAGTATCACTAAATTTATGATATAGTGAGATACTTTATAATCAGATCTATTAAGTATGTAGCTTTTAAAAAATATAAACTCATCATATGACAGTAAATTTTGCCCCTTAATGTTATTTTTCTTATTTTCTTCATAAAAAAATCAATTGATCTAATTACAGTAGTGTTCTTGAGAGGGTGTGGAATTTTCATATAAAAACTTATCTGTTAGGTCTAAAAATCATTAACTCGTACATCTGAGAAATTGACTTCATAAGTAGAAAAAAAATGATGCCTAGCAAGCAAGAGGTTCAATGATTAGATAGAAGATAGCTTGAGCTCCCTTATGTTTAGGCTTATAAACTCCTTATCTAGGTCAGGAGGACCTGTTATGAACCAAGGTATGTAGGGAAAGCTTTTTTTGTTCTTACAGAATGCTCTTTATTTTCCAGCCATGAATGTTTTTCCAAAAGTAGTTTGACCTTTGGGAGTAGCTGGAATAGGTAAAGTTTGCATATTCCAAACTCTTTTTAAGGAAAAGAGAGGCTGTACTGATCCATATCTTACTGTACAAGTGTTACTGGTGTTGCAGATTGTGTTAGGAAATTGGGTGGCATTAATGTTGGTCTTTGGAAAGGGAGATAAATAGAAAGGACTGAAAAAGAGAAGATTGTCACTCATTTATATCTGTATCTTGCTTCCCTTATGTCAGCCTCAGGGGTCTTTGAAGATTTACTGTAGGCTTTCCAGAATTAATTTTGATTTTTGCCGTGGGAAAATTTGTGACTCTTTCAAGTCATTTTTCAGGGCTTTGGTATATTTGTAGATAAGTTGGATACTAGTCTAATATATTTGTCTTTTTGGTATGGAGGAAAGAGCAGTTGGATTTGGATTAAGAAGACATTTATTCAAGTTGCAGTTCTTCTGCCAACAAAAATGACCACAGCAAGTTATTGAACCTCTCTAACCCTCAGTTTCCTCAGCTGTAAAATAAGGGGATTAGAGCAGATAGCTTTAGGATTCTGTCTAGCTCTAGCTGTATCTTTTGGTTTTATATAGACTTTTTTGTAGGATCTTACACAAAAATGTACCATTTAAATTAGGAATTTGTGTTGTCCTCTGAGGTATTGAATTTCTAATTGTTTGCCTTTTGCATTTATAGTTATGTCATTGATGGAGCCACCGCCCTCTGGTGTGCAGCAGGAGCTGGACATTTTGAAGTTGTCAAACTTCTAGTCAGTCATGGAGCCAATGTGAACCATACTACAGTAACCAACTCAACACCTTTGAGGGCTGCATGTTTTGATGGCAGATTGGACATCGTTAAATATCTGGTAGAAAATAATGCCAACATCAGCATTGCCAACAAATATGACAACACTTGCCTTATGATTGCAGCTTATAAAGGACATACGGATGTGGTCAAGTATCTTTTAGAACAACATGCAGACCCCAATGCCAAAGCACATTGCGGGGCTACGGCATTACACTTTGCAGCAGAAGCTGGGCATTTGGAAATCGTTCGAGAATTGGTAAGGTGGAAAGCTGCAATGGTAGTGAATGGCCATGGAATGACTCCCTTAAAAGTAGCTGCTGAGAGCTGTAAGGCAGATGTTGTTGAATTACTACTTTCTCATGCTGATTGTGACCGGAAAAGTAGAATTGAAGCTTTGGAACTTTTGGGTGCCTCATTTGCAAATGACCGAGAGAACTATGACATAATGAAGACATACCACTATTTATATTTAGCGATGTTGGAGAGGTATCAAGATCGTGAAAACATTATTGAAAAAGAGGTTCTTCCACCAATTGATGCTTATGGAAATAGAACTGAATGCAGAAATCCTCAGGAACTAGAATCCATTAGGCAAGACAGAGATGCTCTTCATATGGAAGGCCTGATAGTTCGTGAACGGATTTTAGGCTCAGACAATATTGATGTTTCTCATCCTATCATTTACCGTGGGGCTGTTTATGCTGATAACATGGAATTTGAACAGTGTATCAAGTTGTGGCTTCATGCTTTGCATTTAAGGCAAAAAGGTAATAGAAACACTCACAAAGATCTTTTAAGGTTTGCTCAAGTTTTCTCACAGATGATACATCTGAATGAACCGGTAAAGGCGAAAGACATAGAAAGTGTTTTGAGATGTAGTGTTTTAGAAATAGAACAAGGGATGTCTAGGGTGAAAAGTACTCAAGATGCCGATATCCATACTGCCCTGGACAACTATGAATGCAATATTTTTACCTTTTTATATTTGGTGTGCATCTCCACCAAAACACAGTGCAGTGAGGAAGATCAGTCAAGAATTAATAAGCAAATTTACAACTTGATTCACCTTGATCCCAGAACTCGAGAGGGGTCAAGCTTATTGCATCTTGCTGTCAACTCTAATACCCCGGTAGATGACTTCCACACAAATGATGTCTGCAGTTTTCCCAATGCACTTGTCACTAAACTTCTTTTGGACTGCGGTGCTGAGGTGAATGCTGTTGACAGTGAGGGAAATAGTCCCCTTCATATTATCGTTCAGTACAACCGGCCCATCAGTGATTTTTTGACCTTGCATTCTATCATCATTAGCCTAGTGGAAGCAGGCGCTCACACTGACATGACAAATAAACAGAAGAAGACTCCGCTAGACAAAAGTACAACGGGGGTGTCTGAAATATTACTTAAAACTCAAATGAAGCTGAGCCTTAAGTGCCTGGCTGCCCGAGCAGTTCGGATTTATAACATTAACTACCAAAACCAGATCCCCAGAACTCTTGAAGAGTTTGTTGAATTTCATTAGGTGACTGGATATGTAAAATCTTTAAATGTGGTGCTAAAAAAGTAAAGGACTTTAATCACAGACAATAGAATTACGTGTTTATAAATTCTACTTCTCTATCCACTACCCTTCCTACCCTTGGTCTTATCCTTAGTTCTATATTTGGTCTTTCTTGCTCAGACAAGATTCAATTACAAATAACATTCCAAGGAAAACCTTGGTATAACCATAATATAGTATCTTTGGATATTGATCAGGTTACCTCTCCCTGCCTCTTTTTTAAAGGAACAGATATAAACTATTTTGTTTAATCGTACTAAGGTACATTTATGATTTGCAGTTGATAATGTTTTAAACAGCTATGTACAAAGGTATTTCTGTTTAAAAGCCTATCTCAACATGTGATCTATGCAGCAGTTTTGAGGATTTAAAGTTTTCTTTTGGAGAAAAGGAAGAAAAAGAAAATAACATGATAAAAGTAACCCAGTGATTCAGTGCAGTTGCCCATTGTAGTCGACTGTTCACAGTAAAACAATTGGCAGATTTTTTTCCCCCATTCTTCCAGTGATCTTTCTTTTTTGAATGAAATATAAACAACACATTAAAACATAAGGCGAATTCGGAAAATACAGGATTAAATTATTGTGGATAAATATGCTAATCTAATAATGGTTGCAAATTATTATAATTCAATCCGTTGAAATTGTTGCAGTTTGCTATGTTGAATATGAGAAGGAATGGTAACAAAAACCAATTTGAATCAAACCAACTCTTTTTAGAGAACATTGAAGAGGTCTTTCTAGAAAATACAGGCTTTTGTTCTTGAACTCCTTTTCTAATAGGTTGAGTTCTAAAATTCTTTGCTGATATTTTCATATGATTTGTGCAACTTGGAATAGGCAGAAATTGACCTAGAATTTCCAGTAATATATGAATTATGAATGTTAGCCTTTATAATGAAACAGATTGTCTCAACACGATTGTAAGTCCTGTTTCACGCCACCTACCTTCACTACTCACTTTACCCTCCTGTGGTGTCTTCCTTTTGAATATGAAAACCACTTTTCCAGGGGTAATAGCTAGTGCCTCCCTAAGAAGATGCTTATGACAGGTGAAAGGGAACCTGGATACTTTTTTAAAAAATGTTTCTTTATTAGTCTCTGAAAAGGTAGAAAAATCACAAATGTGGTGTGAAATGAAATTTTTTTATGATGAAAAATGATTTGTATAATGTTACTTTGAAAAGGTACTTCTGTCTGAGAGCTACAGATTTTTCAACAACAGAATGTTATATTTGTTCTGACAGGCTATTTGGAATGTTTGTTGTTTGTTTTTAACTGCAATTTTTAAAGCTGTCAGGTTAAAAGAATATTTTGTGATTAAAAAAAAAGTAGACCAGAAATTCAGAGGGAGGGTTCACATCTAAAATGTGAATTTAGCTTGTAATAACTCCATTTCCTGTCTGGTGCCAAATGAACTATTCAGCTAATATAAGTTGGACATGTAACTTTTGTTTTGATGAAAAATGTTTTGGTTTGTCATGATTCCAAATCCTCAAATGAAAAAACAACAATTAGTGTTAAATTTGTGTTTTATATATGTATGTTGCCTTGTGTGGGGTAATAGTAAAGGTTCCAATTTAAGCAGTGTAGAACAGAATGACCAAGCCAAACTTAACCACCTGGGGCCTTAAATAGTGCAACACCACAAAATGAAATGCTTGTTTTTTGGTAGGGGGAGGCAGGGGAGGGATATTAATTTTTTTTCTTTCAAGAATGTTGGGGGGGAAATGTGCAAGGTAATTTTACAGTTATGGCAATTTTTTTATTTTGTGTGTCTTTCTGCTTCAGTTAGAATTGTATGGATTATGGTTGGGCAACAGTAATTATTTTCTGTTTTGCTAAACTAAGATTTTAAGAGGAAAGTTTCCAGTCTGATGTGTTTTGAAGGAGGTATTTTAATCTTAATTTAAAAATCACAGGCCTTGATCCTGCTAATGAGTAGGTAGGTAGCATTGTCCCTTGCTTTTTGGTGCTCTGAAAGAGGTTATAATTCCTAAAGAGGATTAGTCTACTTCCTTATTGTTAGGATCAAGCACTTTATATTACATACTTAAAGAACTTATTTGACAGTTCCAAGGAGCAAATTTTTTTGGCATTTATTTGGTGATGTTATTAATGTTGATATGTTCTTAAGACACCAAAATTAAAAATAGCAAATATATTGCACTTCTTTCACTATATTTGTTTTAGGTACTTATTCTGCTCCTTCTCTTGCCATGGACCACAACTGTTTTATACTTTGCAAATTTATGATGTCCCTATAAAATGATATAAATGATTAGTCATGAATACACAGGCTTCTGTAGGTTTTAATAACCCCCAGTTATTTTCAAAAGGGAGGACTGAATGCTAAGGACAAGTAAGGCTGTATTGATTACAATGCTGGCAAAATAGGAGAAAGGTATTTGGTAACATTTGAATAAAATATGAATTGCTCCAATGTTAATTGGTAACTTCTGTACTGTTATTTAACAGAAGAACTTCATTGCACTATATTGCTCAGGATGTAATTCCAACTTGTAAAATAAATTAAGATATGTATTGTAAAATATCTGTATAAAACCATTCTTGGAACAAGTGATCTATTAGCCTGTTTTTGCTTTTCTTGTTGCTTTTTTTTTTTTTTTGTACAGCTGATATGAAGGACGTTTGGCTTAACTCTTCCCAAACTTTCTCAAGTTACAGGAAAAAAAAAACATCAAACAAAAAATAAAGCTGGTATTTATTGGTACCTTAGCTTTCTTTTTACTGTATGTTGTCCATTTTTCAGTCACTTGCACTGGTTTGTGTTCATCCTTTGTTGTAGGGATGTCTTGTTTTGTCTATATTCTTTAATACTATTACAGATCTCAGAATTGCTTTGTGCTGCTCAGCAATTGCCATATATGTTTGCACATACTAATGGCCTAGATGTACTTTCAGGAACCACAAGAAACTTGTTGGAATTTTGCCTTATTTTAACACATCTGGTAAACAGAATTTTGTATTTAAATGGCTATTTAACCTGAGGAACGGACAGCAGATCAATGCCAACTGGCAGGAAATAGGGGAGGATGTGAAGAAAAGGTCCATCCTTAAAACTGAAAATATGGGTTCTCTAGTGCACAATTTGGATTTCACAGAAAGAATTGGTATTGTCTTCCTAACAAATAGCCTTAAGCATGCCACCTGATCCCAGCTGCTGTGTTGAATGGGAGCTTTTAAAAATTACTATCATTAAGCTTTGATTTTTTTTTTCTCTTATGTGGCAAGAGGTTTATTTCCTTATATTGGAAGTTTAATAACAACTGGTAAATTTTAAGGACGTTCTCATTACACATTAACTTTTTGTAGTGGGATTTTATTATGTATTAGAGGTTTTAAAAGATGTGTTTTGGAGACAGTACCTATATAACTGTTGATAATTATCTTTCAAAGAAAAACCTACCTACCCAGTGACCAGTTCTTCACTGGCATTGAGACAATTATTTGGATAGTTCAAGCCACTTCTGTCTTTTTCAAGCAGAATCAGTTTTTTGGGAAAAGGCCTAAATTATCCACATAATTGCTTTAGACCTCCATTTTGCTGGCAGGAAAGCAGCTTGTGGATGAATTAGCAAGTAGATAATTACCAGTAAAGCAAATAGAAAGGGCTTACTTTTATGACAGCTTGTTTTGATGCTTAAAAAATTACTGTTGGAATACAATTAGCATGTCAGTGAACAGCAGATAACTTCCTTTTCAGTTAAGGTACCATAACACGAAACAGATCATTTTGCCATTCATTGAGTGGAAAGTTATTCTGCAGTATCTTAAGCTTTGTCTTTAGCTCTGCTCTGAAAAACTGTGGAGTTGGGAGAAAGATTTTCTAAAAGCAGAAAATTGCTGCTAGTTTAATGATAACTTCTAAGAGAGTATGCCAGGTTTTAGGGTCATCGGTATTATAGACTTTTTATTCTACTAGAATTCTGCTAGAATTGCTCACATTTGGGTAGAATACTAGTTTGCTCACTTTCTTACACGAAGACTACTCTTCCAGCCTTGTAAACTTTCCCTGTTCTGGGAACTACGGTAGGTATTACACTGAGACTGATGGGAAGAAGATATATTAGTTTGTAAATTGTAAGATATTTTACTGTATTCATGTTAGGATAGTTATATTTCAGTTTTGTATTACTGTTTAAGGAAGGTACAGTGACTTTATGAGGTTGTGGAGTGTATCCTGACATCTGTGTGCCAGGTTATGATAACGTTAAATGATTAGCACCTTTTCAGTTTTGATCTCATGCTGGGAATACAGGGTCCAATATGTTGTAGAGGTCAGGATCGAAATCAGCTAAATGTTAAGAAGGTATCGGTGGAGACAAGATTAAGCTTGCAAGGTATAAAGTGAAAAAAGTTTTATTATTTTAAGTTTGTCCTTACATAACATTGTTTATGGCTCTTAAAGGCCTCTTAGGAGTTGGAATGTTAGGAGAGCAGGGGAAATTAAAACTGTTCTTTCCTATGTTGTGTACCTTTTCTTTGCTGCAAAACTTGGGAGTGGGAGAGACAGGGAAACTGTACAGGCTGAATCTAATCTCTTTTGGAAAGAGTCTTTTGTCCTCTGGCTTCAAAATTGCCTCACCCATGATACCCTGTTAAGATGATCTACATTGCTGTACTCCAGTAATTTCACTGTGATTTATAACTTACCAATGATGTCATTCTGTTGTGCACTTTTGTCAAATTGTTTACCCCGTTTTAATAAAGAGAGTAAACCTGTCAATTGCGCTAGAGCCCTGTTGATAATTTATATATTGGATAGTACTTTTTATTTGAGTTTTATGACACCCAGGAACTCTTCCATTCTTAATCACTTTTATGGAAACAGATGGCTTGAAGAGCTAAACTAATTAAGAAAATAAAAGTGGTCTGTAAAGAAAAAAAGGACCTAATTCAGCAAAGATAAAAACTTTTTGAAGGTGGTCATCTTTGTTCAGAATGCTGTAATTGGGATCATCTTACATGACATGATATTTAAACAAGGTGGCCTTTATAGCCCTTTTCTCAATCTTATAACAAGGATTTCTCATATCCAGAATTTAGCATCTCCAATTAGGCTGTCAGTTTCTGGTTACAATAGCCACAGGAAGCATCTTGATAAATCTTTCAAAGTAGTATTATCTAATTTTTAAGTGATGGCTGTTGTGTTAATGTTGCATATTAGTAGAGCAATAGAAAACATTTTTGACCCTCCATATTTCTAACTCCTAGGTTTTTTGGTATTTGAGTTGGATTATGAATGAGATTATGTAATTTGTGCCTGTAAGTCAGATTTAAAGGGAAAAACAATTTTTAAAATATAGTCTGTACATTTGCCACTTGTCAAATGACTGGTCAAGTTAGAGAACAGGACTGGGGCTTTACTATTGTATCTGAATCAGTGGAAAGATACTACTAGCAATTAATCTGTAGTTTGATTTTCAAAGCCTTATTCTACTTCTAGCACTGTCTTCCCACAAGCCCCCCCCCCCCCAAGCATTCCTTTTTCAAAGCCAGTTTAGGAACAATAAATTTTTCATTTGATGAAGCCTTTTCTTATATAAAAGTTTACAAAGTTGCTCTTAGACCGATCTGGAAAATATCCAAGTGACACTTCAGTTTTGGATTCACTGCATTGGCCTATAAATGCAACCCTGGTGAGACAGGATATTTGCATTTGTGAGAAGTTTTAAAAAATTATTTATTGTGAATAGATTTTCTAACATAAATTTCCCAGCAGTGGGAAATGGATCTCAACATAACGTCAGCCTTGCTTTTTATTGAATACAGTGCCTTGGCTAGGTGTAGTGTAGCTTATATAAGTAAGAAACTTTTAAACGTAAGGCCTTTAAGCATCCCTGCCTAGTGGCAAAGTTTCCTCAGTTTTCCTGTACCTCAGTTTCCTTCTGTAAAGCTAATGGAATATATGCCACCATTAAAGTAGTGTGGTCAGTTAAACTGCCTCTAATGTCTTAAGTGCTGCACATAGTTGATATAAATGGTAATCTGAAAATGATTTCTGGGGAATTTTAGATCCTCAGTACTGATCTACAATAGAGAACCGCCTGAAGTATAAGCAGAAGTGAAAAATATGGGCTAGCCAGTCTTGGTTAGAAATAAGGGATCATTTAATATTAGTAGCTGTATTCACTTGCCACAATGGCATACCTTGTGTCAGGGTTGAGTGTGGTTAGGGAGAAGCCTGGCCATGTAGTGCCTAGTACAGCAGACATGATGGTTTGTGTTGAACCACTATACAAAAAAGAAAATATAAATAAGGCAGTCCCCTCTGAGTACAGTTTTCATGGCATTTCCTGGCATTTTCAGGGCATACATTTCATGACATTTCATGGTATGAAATTTGTGGCATTGATGATCAGAGATAAGGGAGGATTGCACCCCAATGCTTTTGGACCTAGATTGAGGCAGCATCCTGCTTTTACATCTATATCGAGCAACGTCTTATGTGTACCACAGCCATCCCTTCTGATGTGGGAGGAAGATGTTATATGCATATATGTTGGGAATAAGTTTAGGGATTTGAACAAGTGACTTTTTGCAACTCAGAATTTTTGGGTTAGGTTTCCCCTGTTTCCAGAAAATCTCAGAATCTCACAGTTGTAAGGGACCTCAGAAGCCATTTAGTCAAAACCATATCCGAAAAGAATCCCCCCTGATATACTTAAAAGTGGTCACCCAACCTTTCCTTGAAGATTCCTTGAAGTTGGGGAAACCTTCTCACTACCTCCTGAGGCAGCTTATTCCATGTGGGGCACCTCTGATTATTAGGAAGTTTTTCATGCCATTAAGCCTAAATTTGACTTTTTGCAGTTTCTACTCATTGGTCTTGGTTTTGCCATTTGAGGCTAAATAGAACAAGTTTAATTCCTCTTCCACATGACAGCACTTCAGATTCTTGAGGAAAGTAATCATGACCCCCACCTTGTCAGTCAGTTTTTCTTCCAAATAAACATTGCTAATTCCTTAAAGCTCACCCCTTAAAACACCATCATCTGTATCTGTTCTTAAAAGGTCTTCTGTCCCCTAGATACAGAACATTTATGTACTCCAAAATATCTGGTTTCATCTTTTGGCTACTCCATCAGCATAGATCATAATGCCTTAGTCTTTATGAGCTGATGACTGAGTTCAGGAATAGAATAATAAGAGTTAACATTTCCCAGTGGATAAGTTTTTCCCTAATTTAGTACTTTTTAAAAAAATGTAATTTTTTTTTCTCCACAAAAATTTTATCCCCTAATGACCAACATTTTGTTGATGAGCCTTTCTGGAATTAACTACATTGTTCCTCAGACAATGTTTATATTCTACATACTGGGTTCATACTTGAGGCTTTTATAGTTCTGTAAGACTTGCTAAAGCTTATGTTCTGCCTTTAAAGGCAGAGCCTTTGTAGGATCAGAGATTTAGATCTGGAAGGCTATCAAAGGCTATTTATCTAGTTCAACCTCTTCATTTTAAGGATGAGGAAGTAAGGCTTATAGAGGTGAAATAACATGTCTGAAGTTAGATAACAGGTAGCAGAATCAGGAATTGGACACAGGCCCTCTCATTTCACATATGACTTTCTTAGTCTGCTTTCAAGCATCCTGGGTTACCGACATACCATCATAAGGCATCAAATTAAGCCTAAAGAAAGAGATAGTTACATATAACACCAGCAGTACTTTACATTTGTATAGCATACTAATGACTTTGAACATTTATCTGTATATCTTCTATGCTTCTCCCTCCATTCCCCCCCTCAAAAAATCCCCCCAGCAATCTAAACAAGACAAGACAGTTACACATTGCTTTAACTAAGGTCGAGATGATGACATGAAAGCATTTTGCAAGTCCCAGATTGCTCCACTGGTCAAAGAAAGGTTACATTTAGAGAACAACTTATTATCCATTATAAGATAATACTATGTAGGTAATATTTGTTGCACTGCTTCTTTTTTCCCCTGAAAAATATTCTGGGAAATGGAGGAAAATGTTATAAAAATGAGTCCAAAATATCTAGCCTAAACTAGAGCACATGTTGGAAGGCAAGGCTACCTGTCCATTACATGGGCTATGAGGCTATGTCCCAGTTAATCCTATTAGCAGATGTTTAATCTTTGATTTGCCTCTTGGTTTCTCTTCTTTCTAAAATGGTTACCGTTTAAGAATGGAAGAATGGTTTGCTGATTTATCCCATGAGAAGGTAAATGTGTATCATACATATGATTATGATTCTTTATTCCCTGTACCTCCCTTTGTGTGCACTCTTCCTGCCTCAAAATGTTAAAGTCAGACTTTGTTCTATCTTTTACGTTGATGATCCTGAACTTTAGAAGGCTTGGTGAACTCTGTTTAATTAAATCCTGTCTACTAAAAGTAACTAAAATGGTTGTAGTCATTATTCATTCTCCTTCAGCTGTGTTTATCAAATCGTCAAAGACTCCCTTCTTAAAAAGGACTGTTAGTGAAGATCTGAGCAGTTACTGGGCTGGTGGAGTAGGGTGGATGCTACCTGTCTGAACAATTACCTTCTTAGTTATAGTGGTATAGTGTGACTAGAGTTGATTACTATTGGAGCAATGTAATCACATAGTTCACCCCCCTCCCCATTTTAACAATTAAACAAATCAAAACAGTATATTAGATAGCATAATGAATCAAATTAATCATTCTTATATGTGGGGGCCAACTTTAGTTCTCCCTCCGAGTTCTCAGAATACATCTTGAGCGGGATATCACAAAGACAACCTTCTCTGTGTCACAAGAGAACTGTACTTAAAATAATCATATTGTTTAGAAATCAGGGGATGTGTGTATGTGTGTAGAGTGTTCACTTTATAAAAAATTATCATAGGAACTCATTAAATAGCTATTACTGTGTATAAAATATAATTAAACTTATATGCAAATTTTCAGGAGGGCACCCATTGTATAAAATGAGGCCCATGCCCAAATAGTAATGTGACCAAAATCATTGAAGTTAAAAGTTGATGGAAACTAAGTTAAGAATTGAATCATTGTGGTAGCACTGTGTTGGTGGGGAGAACAAAGGGTAAACTTCAACAGAGGATGAATTTAATAATGGTAATATAGCTTAGATGTCATGACTGCAGTTGGTTTAAATCTAAAAATGATGTTTGATTGCATTTTGGCCTTTACAGGAAAGCCAGTCCCAAGCGTATCAATGCCATGCATGCTAAACCTATTACACATAGCTGCAAACTGAATTAATATTCTTGGGGTCTAGCCGAAATCCAAACAACCCATAGTTCCAGAGTCCAGGGTTAGTCATAAATCACCCATAATGTGCTGTACCAGCTTGTTATTTAGGGGAGCAGTTTTGTCCTAAAGGTAAGTTAAGAGTGCCAGATCGAGTCCTTTATGATAAATACCATCCGGGACAAAAATATTCTTCCTAGCCTGAGCCTTTAGCCTGCTTGTTCTGAGGAATATTTATGTTCACAGGATTCTTGTTCAACAACAAAAAAAGTTCAAACTGGTCTTGAAGTTGTCATGGGAATTGACTTTTATGTTTGAAACACCTGAACTCTTCTTTTCATAGACAATATAGGCCTAGGGCGGCTAGGTGGTGCAGTCAATAGAGCACTGGCCTTGGAGTCAGAAGGACCTGAGTTCAAATCTAACCTCAGACACTACCCAAAAACTAGCCATGTGACCTCAGGCAAGTCATTTAACCCCAGTTGCCCTCCAAAAAATAAAAAAAAACCCAACCAACCAAACAAAAAAACCCAGACAATATATAAAATTTGGTCAGACTTCGGACTCAATTTTTTCCCCTCATGGGAACAACTATATTATTTGTTTATGTTGCAAGTTATTTTGATGTCATGTAGGGAGTTTTCTTTGGTTTCAGGAAGTGGTCTCCCTGTATCCTGGCTATTCATGTTGGTTACTGAGAAAGCCTTTAGAGCTACAAGTATGTACATTTGCACAGCCATAGGAGGGATTTCTGGCTCTGTTCTGTATGATATTGTTACTTTTTGAGTACTTGAAAAGGAGGGTGAGGCAAATAAAGCTAATCATAATAAAACCTTTAAACAAAGGCCTGGTATGAAATTGTGTTGAAACATTATAGCTAAAACGAAATAGTTGAACTCCTTTGCGTCTCCATACTAGAGAGTATAAATGTTCACTGTTTCTTGGAAGAGGACAGGGCTGGACCTGTGCTCTGATTTGATGACTTTTTGTATAATACAAGCAGGATGGTGCTGCCTTTTGAGACCAAGCAAAATCTATTTAATCTTTTTTTTTTTGCATAATCCTTTCAATATTAGGAAATGACTAAAATGTTACCCTACACAGAGACTGGAAGCCAGAAGAGACCTCCGAAACCATCTGATCCAATCCCCTGAGGCTTTTTCTGTGCTAAATATCTTGTTTTCTAAGTTGATTCTTATGTAGCTTGGTTTTAAAGCCCCCTTGCCATCTTGGTGCTTACTGAAGTACAGAACTGACACTGGACAAAGCAGCTCTGAATTTTGTGATGCAACCTGTGAAATGAGGGTCTGGACTAGATGGATAACCTTTGAGCAGCCATCCTGTTTTGCAATTCTGCTGCTTTTGTTAAAGGTAAAGAAATTGACCGTGGTTTTTATACCTTCCCTCTTATAGGGGAAAAGTGACAGATGGAGACAGGGTCATCCTGATAGAAAGGGCCTTGACCACAGGATATTAGATCAAAACTATCAGTATCTTAAACATTATATTTTTAATTCTCAAAAATATTTAAGACAGTAAAGATTGTACTATGCAACAGGTGGACAGATGCTCTTGGTTCCCCCACATCCTCCTGTTCCCATAAAAAATAAGTTCAAAAGGCATAAATAATTCCATTTTGCACAAAGAAGGCCTAGACCTGTTGGCCTTGGTGGCTTCTGGCTTAGTGGCATCATGGTGGACTCAGCCAGTACACACCTGTCAGTTTCTCTTGCACACACACTCTTATGAAGCCACACAGTTTGTAGAAGATGCTTCAAACTGATTTTTTCATAATGTCTCAAATGTAGATGTTTCCTGAATATGTAGTTGGACATTGAACTCTACATTAAGGTGCTTAATTTGATAAGAATTTTATTCAGTGCATTCAGAAGATGAATCAGAATATCTCTGCTGAAATTCTTCTCTTTGGGATTGGCAGGACCATGAGTGGAATCCTTCTAAGGGTTTGGTAGAGAAGGGGTTGGCAGAAGCCACAGTTTGGCTGTAGTGAATGGCTGTGTTGCCAAATAAATGAATACTATCAGGTACATAGAGCAGAGTTTGGGATTTGACTCCTCCTTGGCAACCGACTCCAATACCTTCTTCCTGTAGGCTGTCAGTAGGAAAACCAGAAATGTAGATTTCATAGCACCATGTTTTGCATCATCCAAACTCTTCCCTCTGAGGTACTGAGAAACTAAAGCAACTTTAACAGTAGCTGGGAGTAAGGAGGGAAGTGTGTGTGTGTGTGTGTGTGTGTGTGTGTGTGTATTTAGCCTGCCTCTCTAATTGCTGAGGCTGGTGACATAAATCCCTGCCTGTCCGAGTCTCCACATCCCATAACTGATAGGGGTAGAAAGTAAAACCTTATTCACTGGGATAAATTGCTCCCTGGGATGTAGGACTTCCCTTGGCTCTGGGTTAATCTGGCAGAGCTAGAGAGGAACTTCATGAGGTCTTCCATCTGCCATTGTCCAATCCAACTTGGAGAAGACATGGGAAAAAATCAGGAGCTGGCAGGATAGGTGGAACAATTGATGATCCATCAGCAGAATTTCAGGTGGGTAGGAGATGAACACATCAGATCTTAGTGCCTCCTACAACACTGCTCAGGTTTTCTGCAGAGCCTAGTGTTGGGGATAGATCATGAGCAGTGGCCATTGGAATCTTCCCCAAGTTTCATCTGATGATGATGATGAAGAAGAAGAATTGCTTGCATCCTGGCACCTTGGGAAAGGTATGCTCCCTCAAAGCATCTATAAATTGAGACACTGAGAAGACAGAGCTGGGTCTTTGGATAAGCCAGGCAGGAGCAGAATGTGTGTGTGTGTGTGTGTGTGTGTGTGTGTGTGTGTGTGTGTGTGTGTGTGTGTGATGCTCAGCTGCCAGGGCTCAGGTAGAGCAGTGCTGTTTAAAAACCAGTTTGAAGTACCTTTCTGGGGAAAGCAGGACTGCAGCCACCCTGGGAATTTATGCTTTGAGATGACATCATTTGAAAAGGGATGCCTCTTCTCTTCTCTCCTTGGTCCAGAGATGGTCAAATGGGCACTCCACAGGCTGCAGACACAAAGTGCACCCCCATCCCGTTCCCATTGATTCACACTCTCATGGAGCCTCATTCCAGCTCTTTGGCATTGGGTTCCTGTTCTGTTTTCCTCTCTCGACTTGAACTTTTAAAGAATCCAAGCTGTAGGTATTGAAAGGGAACAACACCCCCCCTCTTCGTTAACCATGGGCAAGATATGGTCTACTTTCCCTCCATATTCTGGCCCAGACTCCGTCACTCTAACCCCTTCAGTTTTTTGCTATTCTTCAAAGCCGCATTCACCTCATATTTTCCAGGAAGCCTCTTGCTCAAAATGTTAGTCCCTTTCAGATTCTCCCTGGGATGTAGATACTTAGTTATATCTTGGTTTGTATTTGCTGTCTCTCAAACTATATTGTAAGTTGTTTGAGAAGAATCAATAGTAATGTATTTCTACCTCTCCTCTCTTTTCCTTTCTCCCCACCTCCTGTCACAGATCTGTATCCTTTAGAAACTCTGAATAAACACTTCTTAATGTAGTAGAAAGAGGGCTTGGGGTTGGAAGACTAGGCTCCTAGTCATGGACCCATCACTTGTTATGTGACTTTGATCAACTCCCTTAATCTTTTTAAGACAGTTTCCTTATCTGTAAAATGAACATTATAATATCCTATTTAGTCTGATAGTAAGTAGTTTAGTGAATATCTAATGTGATAATGTATATGGAAGTAGAATAATAGAATAACAAGAGATTATTATTGATGAAGGAACTTCATTTAGGCAAGCAAGTTAGCTTTGGAGAATAGGAATACCTTGGAGTGGTGGTGGTGGTTCGGCAGAGGTGTGTGTGTGTGTGTGTGTGTGTGTGTGTATATAGAATGGAAAGGATCAGTGGCTAGAAGTAGGGCCAACCCTAAACATTGATAGAATTAAGTAGATGCCAAGTAGTATGATTTTAGGAGCCCAAAAAAGGCCCCTGTCTCCCGAACCACTGTTTCATTCATTGGCTTTACTAAATACCTAAAATATTTACCATTTCACTTCTCTGTCACTACACTTGTTTAAAGCATTGAAGGCACAGTTAAAATTCAAATATCCTTTGGGAAGGAGGAACACATTAAGTCATTAGCAATTTTGTATGAATTAATTTACCAGATGACCTTTCTCCCACCTCTCAGGCACTGGGACACAGCTCTGCTGAGTTTTAATGTGGGGAAAGGTAGGAAGAACCACCACAGGAAGGAGAGGGGTGAGTGGGCTGCGACAAGGGGATGCCCTGGGCAGCCTGGGAACAGTTCAAGAGCATTAGTGTTTCTCTGTGTAATAGAAAATGAAAGGGCACTAAAGGAAAATTTGGTCTACTTAAAATTTTCATTACAGAGTCCATTAAAGGAGGAGCAAATCTCTTAGGTTGACTTTAATGCCCTTAATGTCTGTTGAATTGAATTTAAAAGATTCATATGCAATTAAGATGTGAGAAACATGACTATAGACCCTGCTCTTACTCCAGCTTTGTGGTTTTGGGCTTATCCCTTTACTTTTCTGTTTCCTCCTCTGTAGAATGAGGGGGGTTGAGTTTGATCTCCTTTAGGTTTCTTTCAGTTCTGATGCTCTACAGTTATCATACTTAGAAGCATATAGGCTTTTCAACTCAAGAGCCTAGATAATGGACTAGAAGCGCAGGTAGGGGTTTTATTGAGGAAAGATGGAGGGTCCAACCTAAGTCCCCTGGCATGAAGTACTCAAGAGGTCAGGAACTTGTTTAGATCATGGAGAACTGATGAAAGTGAAATACCCAGGCTCCCCAACTCCCCATCCTCTGTACTACAGTAGCTGCCTGTAGCCAAGGCCCTCACCTTCCAGAGTGCTAGGACCAGCAGGGCAAGGAGCAAGAGGCCTCCCAATGTGCTTCCAATGATGATCCAGATTGGGATCTGGGAATCCTCTTGTTTAGAGATTTCAAATATGATCTGAAAGAGACAACAGCCAAGAAACACTATTAACTGAAGATTGCCAAAACAGTCTTGTTCAGAGGCTTCTGCCCTTGTGGTGCTTCCAGTCTGATGGGGTATGAGATTTGGTTCTTATCCTAACAGAAAATGCTAGAAAGACTAGCATGACCAGAGTCCAGTTCTCTTCCTGCATTTGTCCCAATTAATAGGGAACCCAGTCCCTCAAGCCTCTGTGGATCAGTACTTTCCTGAAGAAGGCTCTCTGTAGGTTGGCAATATTGATCTCCGGCTATCTATTACCCAGGATTCTTTCCTAGGCTGTCCTTGCCAAATGGGAAGTATATGTGAATGGGGAGAGGGGAAGGTCACTGAGAAAGCCACCTTACCCCTAATATAGCTTTCTTATCCTTTGATTTTGGAGCTTTGAGGCCCAAGGCCACCAGGTAGGATGGGGTCTGGAAAGGAGGGGCACAGAGCAGAAAAGACAAACTTGGAGAACTGCACAATTTTATTGAGAATTGGCTCTAAAGCCCCAATTCTGATTAACACTAGTAATTCTGGTTTTTCATTTTTATTGCAGTGTCCATCCTCATTATCCTGTTCAATGTGACTTGTTTATCTGTGCCTCTCCACCTGTCTGAATTCTACCTATCTCTACCACCTCTGAACTCACAGCATTTGTGACAGACTGGTTGGTATAGTGGACAGAACCCTAGAGTTGGAGTCTGATGTTTACAAGCAGAGCTAGGATTGCTTTGGGCAAGTCATTGACCTCTTTGACCCTCAATTTCCTCATCTGTACATTGAGGGAGTTAGATCACATGACTTCTAAGAGCCCCCTTCTGTTCTAAATGCAGATTCCTTTGCTATTTGTAGCACTAATGTACTTAAAGTTTTTCATACACTCTTCTTATACCTATATTTTGCCATCCTAATTAGACTGGGATTGAGGCAGAGACCTTGTTTTACACATCTTTGTATCCTTTATTGTGTCTAGTACAAGATTATGTTCTTGATAATTTTGGTTGATTTTTCTCAAAGACAAAATATCCAGAAATCTTTATTCTCTACTCCCATGTCCACCCCATGAAACCCATACCCTCTTGGAAAAAAAGGAGAAGATCACTAAACACATGAAGATGATTGAAAAAGTCTATGTCCCTGCTTCCCTGTAAAAAATGTTTTCTAAACTGGGGGTGATGAGAATGGGTTTCAGAGCCTCGCTTCCTAAGTGAAGCCAGGAGGGGGCAGCAGAACTCCACAGTCCTCAGGTGGCTGGGTTTTGGAGGCAGCCCCCTTCTCTTGGTTTCTGTTTTTTTTTTAGGTGGTCAGGGCACCAGAGGCTTGAGGGTGGGCCTCGGCAGAAGGGACAGATTTCAAGTATTATCATCATCATCATCATCATCATCATCATCATCATCATCATCATCACAGTAAAATACCTTTGTTATAAGTGCTTGGCCAGACCTTTGTACCTTGCTGAAAGCAAAAGGATTTACCCCCCAAACAGTGATTGAGAGCATCAGATCCCCCCTTTAAAACAGCAACTCCCTCTAAGCATTCCTAACAAACAATCAACCTGCAAGTAACTACTCAGGAGCACATATAGTATGCATTTATATGGATTTAAATTTTCATTTTATAGGGTGAGGAACAGGGACATGAGTTAAGAGGCTACCCTCACTGACTTTTTACTGGACATTCTGAATGGAGTTTCTTATCTCACCAACTAATAGAAAACTGATCATACAGATACACCTAGAGAAATAGAGAAAAGAAATGACAAAATAATTTATAGATTGTTTTAAGGTTTGTAAAACCTGCAGTACATTATTAAATTTGCTTTTAAGAGATGCCTCTGCCTTGCTGGCCTCTCCCTGGGGAATAGGGGTAGGGAGGGGGGAGAGGAGACTGGTCCTGACCTCTTGGGCCCTTGGCCCTTGTGGTCTTGCCTTCTGGGATGGAGTAGGCCAGCCTGAGTCTGGACTGGGGCCATCCCTTGTCTTGCTCCCCCTCCCTATCTTCCCCAGAAAGCTTACCTGCCGGCTGGGATCTTCTTCTCGGAAGATGAAGGGGCTCTCAAACTGACGTTGCAAAGCTGCATTGACTTTGATTTTCAAAGACTTGAACTTGAGCTGCCCAGGAGATAGGGATGTTGTTGTCTGGCATTGGACAGAGAGGCTTCTACCCCCCAGCACCCCTCCATGTCCCAGGAGGCCAGATAAAGATCCCCCCCAATATTGGCTACTTCCCCGTGCCTCTCCTTAAAAAACAAACACGTTTTGATACAAGACACCAAAACCCTCCCATGAGATACTGTTAGAAAATGTTGCCACAGAGTAGTGTAACTGGGACCAGTAACACATGGTATTTACTTTTGTAACTGACTGATGAGAAGGGGTGTGTACTTTGCTGTGGATCCTTTGGTGCTGTCCAGCTGAACCTGAGTTTTGGTGCCTACTGAGGTTTATTTAATATTGTCGGGATTGTGTTTGTTGCTCTTTGGGTTCTGCTTGCTTCCTTCTCCCCTTTCTCTTCTTTCACCTGACCGGTCACTAGCGGTTCCCAGCCATGCCTGCCTTATCTAGCTGTGACCCAGGGAAAGGCCTAGCGCCAATGCCTTTCTCAGTTGCCCCAAATGAAGGGCTGTCAGGTTGGTTTACTACAGTGTCCAGGACAGTGTTTGGCATAGAGTGCTTGATATTGGCCAATTTGATCCAAGTAATGGGCATAAAGCAGCAATGGGAGCTTAATTTTTTTAATAACACTAAGGGAGAGACTGACAGATCTGGGATCACAGACCGAGATGGGGAAGGGACCTTTCAAGGTCTTCTAGGCCAACCTTTCTATTTCACATTTTGTTTGGCAGATGTTGCTGGGTAATGGCTATTACAGGTCCTGGTAGAGATTAAGTCACTACTTGTGCAAGTTCACTTGGGAGCACCCAGGACCTGTGACTCCTAGTTCAGTGTTCTTTCCAGGACCCTGATTGATCTGGTGCAACCTTGAATGAATCTTTTCTTTCTCCACCAGTAAATGTTGTCTAAAGACCTTCCCTGCTTTTAACATTCTACTATTTATGTATTAGGGATGTTATGCCCCAGGCCAATAATTCAACTTGTCTCTTCTTGGGGTGAAGTGTGAAAAGGAAATCCACAACTCTTGTCTTCACTCCACATTTTCCTAACTCTCTCTTTGGCCATCTATCATTCACTGGGACCCTCCCCCAGCTCCCCTACTCCTGCCTGCTTCCATTTGATCTTGAGGTCTCCAGCTCTTGCCCTGAATTCAACACATATGGGAATTTATTTTTCTGCTAGGAGAACTTGGTAGTATTAAATAGACTACAATGGATAATAGCTTGTCTACTGAATGAGGATGGTCAGGGATTGAAGAGAAGACTATTGGGATCCAGGTACAAAGAGAACTTATTTAAGGACAGCCAGACTTCAATGGCATACACAACTTTAGTGTATGGATAAGCTAGGAAAGATTTCCATTAGTTTTGAAGGCATTCTGTAATTATCTAGGCAGCATATCTGTCTAATTGCCTAATTATATTCTGTCAATCTTTCAGGAAGCTTCATTTTACTATTCAGTTTACAATGAGCTCTCCTTCCTCTGACCTCCTATAGCATTTCCTTTTTGGACCACCTGCTTGGTTTTGTGTTGGCTTTTGTACTGATATTTCATTTTATTATATTTATATCTTGTTGACTTTGTTAAAAGATAAGTCGCTTAACACAGACTTTGGGTTGTTTGCATAGCCTACAATACAGTGTTGACTACGTGTGGATGAATTAAGTGTCATTGAGTGGGAGGAAGGAGGAAGAATTGGTAGAAGGGTTAGGTTGGAGGAGGCTTGTTTGTGATGAAATACTAGCTAAGAATAACCCACAATTTAGATAAACAACCCATGGAGAACATAAAGAGGGCCTCTGTTCTTGGGAAATTGAGAGGGATCTGAATCTTCTTGTGGGTTCTCCATTCTTTAGAGCCCAAGGATGGGGAGTAAGTCAAGGAGGGGCTTGACCACTTACTGCTTTGAGGGTTTTCAGCCATAGATTCCCCAGCAGGTGGAAACTCATTTCCTGATTGGTGGCCAGCTTCACGTGGCATTGGATTGAAATTACATCTGAATTGCTATGGTTCTGAAAAAAAGGTAGACCCAAGGGAGGCAAATTTAATTGAATCCCACAAATGTTTATTAAGAGCCTACTCTGTACCACCTAGATAAGGTCACTCTCTCCCTTGCTGGACCTGAGAGTGGGAAGAGAAATGACTAGCTGTTATTAAAATTAAGAACTCTTCCTACATCTGAGAACCCCAGAGTCAGGTGGGATAGAATCTATCTCAGGGCATGAGATCAGGACATCAGGACATCAGATAGTGGAGATTCTGGAGCTTATGATCCCTCTTTCCCATAAATCAGGCTGGCCCTGCATATAGATGGATGCTTTTGTGGTAAAGTTTGATGGACACCATAAGACTGCTGAACAAGACTAGTAGTATCTGGCATAGTGGAATAATAGCCAACATTTATATAGCATGTTAAGATTTGGAAAGTTTTGCACTATTTTGTGCAAGTTTTGTATTATTTCATCCCACATGAGGTAAGTCCTATTGTTATTCCCATTTTATGGAGAAAGAAACTGAGGTGCAGAGATACTAAGTAACTTAAAACAGCTCCACATTCATTAACTGAAGCCAGGGTCATTATTCACTGTGTCCTTGCTACCTTAAGGAAGGAACAAAGTACTTGAGTTGGGAGACCTATTTTATAATTTCAGTGGTAGTCCTAGTACCTTTATACATAGCAGATACTTAATAAATACATGTATGTTGAATTAAATTCTCTTTCTGTGCCTCAGTTTCTCTACCTAGAAAATAAACTAGTAATATATTTCCTACTTTATGAATATTACAAAGGTCATAAGTCCCTTTGCACATGTGAGATATGTAATGTATATAATATATAGATATCTCTATATATACATATATTTATTTTTTTACCCTTTCCCTAGTACTGGAATATCTGCACTTCTTTCCTTTTATCTCTTACCCAGCCTAAGCCCAACCTAAATCTGACCACTACCACAAATCTTTCACTAACTTCACTGGCCCACAGTACTCTCTCCCTATTTATTATTTGTACTCTTTGCAGGGTATAGCTTAAGGATGGAGACCTATTAGGCATTTAATTGGTACTTATTGACTATAAGAAAAATAGCTTTTATGCTCAGGAACCAGAGCTCTTGAGTCTTCCACCTTCTACCCCTCTTTCCATGGGGAGGGTCCCTACCAGCTGTGGTGAGTGACTCAGGTCCTCATCAGTAGGAGCTTGTCGGTAGTCAGTATTGTCCCCCCAGATGTTGCATGTTCTGTTCTCCTACACAGACACATAAAAACAGACACATGTGCAGTTTTACAGCCACTCTTATCAGATAGTGTTCTCCCCTTGATGAGGGGAGAAGTTCCCTTACCCTATGAAGTAACCCAGGAAGAGACAATGTCAGCCCTGCAGATGGTGGGAAAGGGAGCTGCTGGGCCCTCACTCTCTGGGCAAGGCTCTTGCAGGCTCAGGGAAAGATATTATGTGCCTCTCCCTCCCCCCCAGACTATCAGAGAGGGCTCCTGGCAGATCATTACCTGTTTCACAAAGAAGTCACTCAGCATCAGTAGGCGGTTCCCTCCTCTTGTGGCAATGGGGACTGTGATTTTAATTGTGACCCCATCTATTGGGAAAAATCCCAAGTTTAGGATCTATGAAGAAAGATGGAAAAGATATTATTAAGCATATTAAGCACTGGGACAGGGGGTTGTGGGGAGCCCTGAAGGAATAGTGGGAGTCAGTCTAGTAAGGAAGCATTACAGGACCATGATGTTTAGAGACTGAGACGTCGTCCTTAATTTCTCCTGTGTTGTTTCCCCTTCCATCCAATAAACAAGTCGTAAGGCTAATAACAATGACACCGTTGTACAACACAGGATAACTGTATTATAGCCCATCTATACATCTTCTATAATTTCATTGGTTTGGGGAGGTTCTGGTGAGAAACTCTCATTGTTAATGCAGATCTACTTCTTCTTTACTTAGAATCTGAAAGAGTTCCCCAGGGGCACTGAGAAATTAAGTGACTTGACTAGGGGCACACAGTCAGTATGTATTGGAGATAAGACTTGAACTCAGGTCTTTCTGATTCTGAATAGTGCATCTATAGGCTGTCTAAGCTGCCTTAAATATCTCAGCATTGCAGTCATAGTGATTAGATCTTTGGAGGCCTCTACAGCTGGGGCCCTTTACTTGTCTCCCTTATCCCCCATCTCTCCCCAGTCATCAGATGGGTTTCCCTCCTTAGAACTCCAGGGGAAATTGTACAGTGAAAAAGCCCCCAGCTTACAGGCCCAGACTTGAGTTTTGCCCCTGCCCACATGTGACCTTGAATAAGTGCTTTCCTTTGTGAGTTTCCTTATCTGCAAAATGAGAGTGTTAGATTAGCTAACCTTTAAGGTCCTGTCCAACCTCAAATCTATGATCTTATGAACCCCAATTGCATTTAGAGTCAGCATCATACAAATTTAACTGTTAATGCCTCTAACTGTTTTGTGTATGTTGAGCTTCCTCTCCCTCCCCTCCCCCAATTAGATTAAATAACTGGCAGTGAATTCAGTTTCTTCATCTGTAAAATGAGGATACTGCTACACTACTTATCTTGCAGGGCTCTGAGGAGGCTCACACGAGATAATGCCTGAGAAAGCAGGACTGGCCTTGTGATTTCATAGGAATAGGTAACACGCAGATGGGGAAACTCTCTTTCCTGAGGAAGTTAGCACTTTCTCAGCAACTTAAAAATTTAGTTTAGTGCATTGTCTAGAGCACTGGGAGGTTTAAATGATTTGTCCTGGGTCACAAAGCCAATATACCATCCAAGGCAGGATTTGAACTCGTATCTTCTTGGTTTCCAGGCCAGTTCTGTATCGCCTCTTGCTTTTCAATGGGCTACATGAGCATCAGCTATGATTATTCTCCTTCACTTGTATTTCATCTTTTAGAAGGTCCCTGGCACAGGACTGGGCACATCATAGGTGTGCAGTTAAGGCTCTGAAACTGCCTGATGGGTAAAACCACAACAGGGTAGTGTATAAAGCCAGTCAAGAGATGGGATTGATTTGGCTGACTGCTTAAACCATTAAAGCAGCAGTTATTCCCAGGAGACCTTACAGAAACCAGGCAAAAGACAGAAATGAGGATATAATCTCTAAGCACGAAACAAATAGGGATGTTGCGGAAGGCCAAAGTCAAGCTAGTTACTTTCTCAGCTGTTGGAGGATTTTTCAGATAGAACAGTGTTTGCAGCTGGGTATACAGGGACAACAGTGTTGTGTTTTGGTGACATTTCAGAAGTGTGTATGTGTGTCTTGGGGGCCATACTTGTAGACCTGTCATATCACCCTGAGATTCTCATCTTGTTTTCTAAGTCTGTGTAGCTTAGTGGATGATGAAGTGCTGGAACTTGGAACCTTGAAGACTTAAGTTTAAATCTTGACTGTTAATAGTATTTATCATTATTATCAATACTTTACTACTGGGGTCTTAGGGCCTAGAATAGGGGTAGGAGACCTGTGGCCTCAAGGCCACATGTGACTCTTTGGGTCACAAATTTGTTTATTTATTCTGTGAAGTTTGGATTCAGTCAAAGGGCCTCACTTGAGGACCTAGAGCAGTGGTTCTCAACCTTCCTAATGCCGCAACCCTTTAATACAGTTCCTCGTGTTGTGGTGACACCCAACCATAAAATTATTTTCGTTGCTATTTCATAACTGTAATTTTGCTACTGTTATGAATCATAATGTAAATATCTGATATGTAGAATGTATTTTCATTGTTACAAATTGAACATAACCCACAGGTTGAGAACTGCTGACTTAGAGGGTCACATATGGCCATGAGACCTTGGGTTCTGTAATGGTAATTGATTTGTTTGATTAGATGTTAAGTAGATCCTAGTAACCTAGTGTTAAGTATAGAACTCTGTCCATTGGTGATAAGGTGTGAATTCCCAGAACTCTGTCCATTGGTGAGAAGGTGTGAATTTCCCTGTGACTTGGAAGAATGCTATTGGCTGAGACACTCCCCTGAACCATGTTG
>CM053598.1:122992514-123013697 GCA_028646575.1 Pseudocheirus occidentalis
TAATATTGTGAACTGTTGAAACTGTGAACATTGTACTGAATGAAGATTTGTAATGGAGTGTTCACTAATACTGTGTAATCCGAATCTTAAAAGCTCCTCACAGTAGCATTCTCTCAGAAATCTACTGCTGATTGGTGTTACAGGTTCCCAACCCCTGGAATGAAGGGGCTGGACTAAAAGATCTCCAAGATCCTTCCAAGGCCTGTGATCCTATTATGTGTGTGTGACCTTAACCAAGTGATGGTACCTCTATCTGGATCATCCAAATACATCCTTAGGCATTATTTTGGTATAGCACTTGTGTTTTTTTCAAAGTATTTTCACAATTATTCTTTCCTCACACCAGCCCTTTGTAGCTGGCGGGACAGCAATACATCTTTCTACTCTGGGGGAATTTAGTTTCCACAGTGGTAATGGGAACCTGCACAAAGTCACACATTTGCAGAGACAGGACCAGAACATTGATTTCCTGAATCCTAGGCCAGTGGTTCTTATTATTGTACCTGGAGAGCATTAGCTGAGACCCCAGACATCCCTTCCAGAGATATGCCCCCAGCTTCACATCCTTCACCTTATTCCCTGCTCTTGTGTAGTCTTACCGTAAACGTGCATTGGAAAGGAGGACCAATGCTGTTGTAACCCTCTAAGGAGCTGTTGGACTTGACCTCATAGTGGCTCAGGCTGGAACTTCTATAGGGAAGTTGGACAAAACTGTTAGTCAGAATGGATCAGGGCAAGCCATCTCATGATAAGGAGGGAGGGAGGGAAGGAAGGAGAGAGAGAGACAGAGAGACAGAGAGACAGAGAGATAGAGACAGAGATGCAGACATCTCCCTTAGGGTTCTTTAAGTATATTAGATCTATTTCTATCCTATTACAGAGGTCTGGGACTTCAGACTAGCCAGGACTTCTCCAAAAGGTAATGGGAGCTGAGGACAAGGGTCTGAGAGTGGGAGAAAAGAAACCTGAGTCTTTGGGTGCTTTGGAGAAGTTCTTTGTTAGTTGTTAAATATTGTTTTCTACTATATGTGACCTATTTCCCTAATCAGATTTTGTTCTCTGAGGATAGGAACATCATTTTCTCTGTTAGACTCTGAGCTTTTAGGGGAAGGGATTCCATTGCTACCATCAAATTAGATGATCCACAAAGATGGGGGCCATGTCTTCTCCTTTCTTTATATATTTCCATGGTGTAAACACCATGTTCCAGTGCCCTGCCTAACCACATGGACTTGGGTTTTCTAACAACTTCTTATTTTCCTATTAGGATGCCCTATGCCCTTCAACTTTATTCTCTTCTGCTCCATTAATCTGTTAGGGGTAACTGGGTCTCTTTTAGGCTGTGACATAACTGTGAGCTGCTGTCATGATGCTCCCCTTTTGAACCTGAGGGAGTCTCAAGGAGGATGATTTCATACCTGGTGAAAAGGATGTCAGCTTCATATTTTAGGTGGAAATTCAGGAGAGCTGAGTTATCTTTTTTGGTGCTTTCCTGCTCTTCACTGTCACTGAAATCAGAAGACAGAAAACAACAATCAAGAGTTCACACCCTCTCCACAGGGAGAGCCAGTCTGGGCATTGAGCTCACCTAAGGTGGTGGGAGGGATTCAGGTCAGACAAAAAGAAGAACTCCCTGCTATCTAGAGCTGCCACATACTACTGGTTATTATGGAGTTATCTTGTCCTCAGTGGGCTGGTTTTCTTCTTTGGGGAAGAAAGAGAATAGACTGGATCAATATTTCTCAAACTTTTCAGGCTGTGACATATCCATGAATTGAGTGGACACCTTTTTCGGGGAGATATCACCTTCCTCTTCCTCTAATTCTTTTACCAGTCACCGCTCTAAGCCCAGGTCTCTTCCTCAACCATATCCTACATGCCCAATCACACAAATGGAGATAGCACAGTGTAAAAAAAAAAATCACTGGATGAGGAATGATCTGGCTTCTACACCTGCTTCTGTTCCTGACTTGCTGTGTGATTTTAGACAGGTTTCATTACTTCTCTGACCTCATCAGTAAAGAATTTACTGCTTTGCCTGTGTCAAAGGATTGCTGTATCGATGAATGAATTAATAAAAAAAAGCATTTACTGAACACTCACTATATGCCAGACACTGTACTGATTAATTGCTGAGGAATTGAGTAAGATAAAAATGTACACGAAAGGACTTAAAAATGCATCATCTCCTATATAAATGTGAGTTGTTATCACCACATACAAATACTTAAGTACTTCAAAAGATTCATAATGTATCTTTATGGGAGCTTCCTTCAAAACTCCTCCATATCTCAGGAGATGGTTTCATGAGTTGATGTGGTTAAAAAACAAAAAAAACAAAAAATTTATGGCTTGGTGGGCTAGCTTTCCAGTGACAAAGACTCTGAACTTTGCTAAACTGGTCTTCAGATGATAATTCCTTACTCCAAGCCATTCCAGCTAAGTAGAACTTATCAGTGCTGGTCTTCCTTTGAGAGACCAGGGTTACTTCTATGCCAGGAGAAAGCATCCAAAAAGGATGTGATAGATAGATCACCTCCATAGCTAAAAAAACAAACAATAGGTCCTGTCAGCAGGGAAAAAACACTTAGGAAATCCTTGAATTTGCATTGTAATTGTATTTCTATTTTGAAAGTAACTCACTCCCTTTCAGGGGTCAGTACTTGAGAACTTAGCTAAACTTCTAACTGTGAAATTCAAAAATATTTGTGAGAATTCAAATACATACTTTAATTTCTCTTGGGAATTAATGAAGGTAAACATTCTCTTCTCCCAAAACATCCCCACCCACCAAAAAAACCCCAACACCAACCAACCATTCAAGAAAACAAATAAATCTCAAATTGAAAGGATCAACTAGGACAATTTAAATGCAGATGATCATTTAATTTCATTAATTAATTTGCTAATTTTTCTTCTTTACTGTGGAATTTCATCTGTGTTTGGGCCATAACTCAGACATACACTCAGAGGCAAAATTCACTTCAGGATTGAGTTTCTCTTCATAAAGGAACTTAACTGTTTTGCTCCCTTTCCGCCAGTGATTAGGAATGCTTTAAATCATACATAAATCATTCATAACTTAGCCTCAGGGTCAAGTAGAAATTCCATGTAATAATTAATTTGTCTTAACTACAGACATGAACTCAACATGCTGTTATGTAGCTCTTCAACCTTTGACACCAAATCTGTGTGGAGATCACAATAACTTCTTAATTGTCTCTATCACAGAAGGACTTCTCCCTCCCTTTAAGAGGGGTAGGGGACTATACTATTTGAGATACTACATATAAAACACTTGGGAAACTTTAGAACACTATGTAAATATTAGCTAATTTTTTTATTAGCTAATATTTTTATAAGAAAAGCCACTTTATTACTTTAGAGAGATTCATGGTCTCTGCAACTAGTTAGCTACTCTGGGAAAGGTCAGGCTGGAAAATAAGAGCACACACACACACACGTACACATACACTCTTCATAAGCCCACTCACTTTGCTAGGGAATGGAAGGGCCATTAGGCAATCTCCTCATATTGCCTCTCCCTCTATAATCTTCCCTGTAGGTGGAATAGGAATCCCTCACATGATGTATTCAGTGGTACCCTTCCTCAGAAATATCTCCCCCACCTGTTTGATGACTCTAGGGAACTGATGACGGATGAGACATCTGGATTCAAGGGGGAAGTGCCCTTGGAGAAAGGGACACAGCTGTTGAAACTCATTGATTCTTAGAAACAAATGATCCCATTTAATGCAAGTTTTGATACAGGGAAGGGAAGGGAGAGGAAGATGACCCTGGGACTGTAAAGAGGGGTGGGATGGGGAAAGTGGAGAGTGGGGCATTGAAACTTTGGGGGGGGGCAGAAAGCGTCAATTGATCTTTGCTTCACAATTTTGCCTTGGGCCAGCCCTGTGTGTGGGTGTGGCTGTGTCCACATGTAGGCACACCCCTTACCACCTTCCCCAAATTGTTGTGTTATAGCCTCCGTTAGCATTGTGGATATACTTCAGGTCAGATTACAGCCTCCAAGATTACTCCGCCCAGGAAAAGCTAGATATAGCATGAGTTAGCCCAAAACACACACACACACACACACACACACACACACACACACACACCCCTATACCTGTCTTACCAACTGATATCAATCAGTTTTATATCAGGCTCCTGCTGTAATAATAAGAAAACATTATAGGACTTTCAACAGAAAAGCTTGTTCCCTCGGTTATATGTTGGTTAGTGAATTTTTTGGGTTTCATTGATGGAGAATATGAGGCCCTGTAGTTCAAAACTCAGCTTTTCTAGTCAAGTCTTCTTTTTGGCTTGGCTGAGTGCAATCCCATAATATCTATTACTCAATACTTTTTTCAGGGGTGTCATGGAGGCAGCTTGAACTAGCCCCCAAGAGATGGGTGATTAAATTTTCAATGTGAGCATTTACACCTTGGAAATCAGCAAATCTATAGATCAGGGCTTGATTTATTACATTACTTGGCCTGTAGATTAAAGTGTGTCCACAGAGAGCTGGTTGTTAAACATTTTCCAGAACACTACACCTCTTTTGTTATTGTCATGGTACATTTGCGGGGGGGCTTACATGGCTGTCTATCTTGCCTCCCCTAGCAGATGGACAAGTCTGTTGGGGGGGGCAGAAAGCATGTGTGTTCTGTGTAGTATGATGCAGTAGAAAGAGAGAGAGGGTTCAGGTTTCAGCTCTTCCATTTACTAGTAGCATGGCTGTCTAAAACCACTGAACTTCTCTGAACCTCATCTGGAAAATGAGGACACTATTATTCATTCACCTCCACTAAAGAGCTTTGAGGCAAGTACTCTGGGAGTGATGCATTGTTGTATTGTGTGTACCTCATGCCTAACATATGGAATATGGAATGAGAGCAGGCAAATACATGAAGAGCGTTGGAGACCTGGAGTTAGCAGAAAGAGCTTAGGACAAGCAGAGCATGGCCCCCTGACCTGCCAGCCGTCAGGAGGATCTCCATATTCTGAAGAAAAATCGACTTGCTGAACTCGAAATCCAGGCGGAAAGATCCCTGAAGACAGAGGAAAAGTGCCAATCAGAGTAAGCCTGTTAGAAACCCAGGGATCTGCAAGGCACTTGGCTTAGTATCTAGGGCACAGTAGAGCAGTGACTACTATGCTCCATCCTGTATCCCTTTCCCCAGATAGAGGCTGGTTCTAACCCTTGTCCTGATGTTCCAGCAGTGCATCCTAGCTGGCTGGGAATGTGCTGGATGAGGAGAGATAATGGGCTGAAATGTCAACAGGGCGTTTGGGAGGCTGCCAGTAGGGTTCTTAGGAGCCAAGGAAAACAGCTACTGGGGGCGGGGAGGGGTTTCTTGACTGTTCCCCCTCCCTTTTTTTCTTCTTTTAAGAGCAAAGGGAAACAAAGAGAAAAATTGGGTTTGGAATGTCTCTGTGTGGGCTTCATGAGAGCTGGGATAGGGTAATGATCATAGAATCATAGGATTTCAGAGCTAGAAAAAACCTGAAAGATTATCTACTCTATCCCTCCTTATTTATAGAGGAAGAAACTGAAGTCCTTCAAGGTGAAGTCCCCTACAGATCATGGAATGTAGAACTGGAAAAGATCTTAGAGATAATTTAGTCCAACCATTTTAATTTTGGAGAGGAGGAAACTTAGGGCCTGACTTGTCCAGGATCACACAGCTAGTTAGTGTCTGAGGCTGGATTTGAACTCAGGTCTTCCTGACTCCAGGCCCAGCACTCTCACCACTTATACCACCTAGCTGCCCCAGATTTCAGAATACCTGGAGATAATTTCATTCCATCTTCCTTCTAACCCTCTCTTCCTTCTCCACCTTGACCCTAAATAGCTGTTTTAGGATTTGGTAAAGATAGGGACTGATGAGCTAGATATTATGACTCTGGTTTCCAGCTCCATTTTTCCAAATAGTTCCATTGAAAATTCCCTAGGTTCCCTACCCCTGATCCTGTGCCTGGGTGACAAATCCTTCTCCTCTACTGGTTTCTCTCCCTCTGAACTAACCACCTCCTTTATCCCTCTTCTCCACCCCCAAATGCACATAGCTCTGACAGCTGTGATTTATTTGCCTCCTGGCTCTGTTTTATAAGGCAGTATTTTGAGTCCAAGATGTTGCCTTTCTCCTTCTTCCCCCTCTTTATTACTTCATGCACAGCTCATTCATTTGGGTTAATGAAATGTTATGCTCTACCTCTGGGCCCTTCCTGCTGCCTTCCCAGGAGGTGCCCATGGGAACCTGGAAGTGTTAGTAAGCCTCTCCAAGGGTCTTCCATGGGCAAGCATGCAGTTGTGGAGGGGATAGGAAGACATAGGAGATGATGTAAAAATAATAGATTTCACACTATGTAGCCTATTAATTGGCCTTTTGGAATTTGGCTGATTAATTCCCAAATCTTGCTACCTTCACAGAACAATGTCAACAAGACCAGAGATTAGAAGAGGGGGTTTATTTCCTCTAGGCAAAGAAGGGTGGGACCCATTGGGGTAATTGGAGTAGGAGATGAAAAGGGGGTTTCCCTCTGAGGATGAGGAGGCTTGTGTCTAAGGGGACATTGTCCTGTTATGGAGAGGGACAGAGTAGCAGGGGTCTAACCACAAGATCCCCTGACTCATGTCCTGGATGGGTCTAGCCTTCTTTCTGCTGACAATTTTAAATTTATTCAGTATGTATCTTGTTTGTACATAGCAATTTTCATGTTGTCTCCTCCTCCCACCTGCCCCCAATTAGAATGTGACCTCCTTAAAGGCAGAGTTTGTTGTCTGCTTCTCTTTTTTTTAGTTTCCAGTGCTTTGCACAATGCCTGGAACATAGTAGGTGCTTTTGGACTGACTGGCCAACTAGCTCTGAGGAGGGCACCTTAGCCTGATACTTTGGCCGTTTGAAAAGTCCTTACATGCTCTAATGATAAGAAAACTATTCCAGTGCTTTAAAAGCACCCCCTCCTCACCCATATCTTTCCTGCCCCACCTTCTCCAATTTTCTCCCTCTTCCCACCTTGCCCTCCCCAAGCTTTTTACCTTGGCTTTTGCTTTAAAAAATGGGTAGCTGACGTTGCAGACTTTCTTGTTGATCCTTCTCTCCTCATTTATGCAGTCAATGCTGCCATCCGAGTCATCCTGTGGTATATGGGAGCAGGGAATAATATGGGGAGAAAAGAAGAAAATCTTGATCTTAGTCTTCTACTCTTTTCCAGTCTGGGACTGAATCCCTGAAGTGGTGCTGACAGTGGAACCCTGAGATGAGAGCAATTCTGCCCAGCACAGCTGGTGGGGCTTGGGAGATGGGACAGGGTAGATAGTGTAGAAATCTAAGAGCAATGGAAGCCTGTGACTTCTGGGGAACTGGCAAGCCAAGTTGCTTGATTTATTTTGACCTGGGTGGGGGCTTGGTCCTCGAGGATGAGGGAGATTGCCAAGGGAGACATCTAGAGAGACATAAAATGTGGTCCATGCAGGAGATAGCTTGAGAGTGAGAAGGCATATTGACAAGAACAAAGAGCCAGAAATAATGGAGATAGGACCTGCTTGCAACTGACCAGGCACTTATATCCAAGGGAGACCCACCAGTCTCCTTGTTCTTTCTCATTGTGGCTTTTCTAACATTTAGAGTGCATACTCATCCTTAAACCAGAAGGAGTAGAGGGAAAACCCTAACCCATTTCCTTGCTTACTCTTTGTAAGCATTTCTGCACTTAGTGGGGAAGGATGATGACATTTTGGACCTAGATGAAAAACCCCTAGTGGGGTTTCCAGTTAGCCAAGTGCCTCCTGAAAAAGTGAGTTCATTTGCCCAGGGAGGGGCAAAGAGGAGTGGGACCTGTCTAGGGGGAGTTCATTAGAAAAGTGAATTCATTTCCCTCCTGGTTGATAAATCCAAGAGTTAGTCAAAGTTCTGACAGGTGGTCTGAAGGCTGGTGTCTGCTGATGGCAAACCTCCTGAGTTATCCTAAAGAAGCAGTAGCTCTGTGTGTAATGCTTATTATTTTCATTAGGAAGGTCATTAAGCATCTAGTAGGTTAGGTGAAGCAAGAAGGAAGGGAACAAAGCATTTATTAAGCACCTACTATGGGCCAGGCACTTTACAAGTATCTCATTTGCCCTCACAGCAACTCTGTGAGGTAGGTAATGTCTTCATTTTACAGCTGAGGAAATGGAGGCAGACAGAGGTTGTGATTTGCCCAGAGTCACACAGCTATTAAGTGTTTGAGGTGGAATTTGAACTCATGTCTTCCGAGTTCCAAGCCCAGGACTCCATCCATGGCTTCATGCAACTGCCTCAGTAGAAACAGTATTGGTCAGGAATTCAAGAGGTCTGGGTTCTAGTCCTGGTTCTGCCACTGACTAGCTGTGTGACCTTGGGCAAGTCGCTTCATCTTCCTTTCCCTTAATTTCCTCCTCTGTAAAGAGAGGAGGCTGAATGAGATGATCAACTTTGGTACCACATGATTGATACTCAAGGAAGCACAAGATGAGCTCCAAGAAGGTCTCATAGTCAACCAGAATCTTTGCTGAGGTTCTGATTTGCCAGTTGTCCAAACTGCCTCTTCCTCCTCCTTTCTGCTGCCTCTTTCCAATCTCCCTCTTTGTGAAGAACCCACACTTTCCATATGGCTGGGGCTTGAAACCCACCTGTACTGGGGTGGGATAAAAGTTGAGGCTGGGGGAAAGGAGAGAAAGTGTTCTGTGGTGCAGCAGATAGAGTGCCAGTCCTGGAGTCAAGGACGGCCTGAGTTCAAATTATGTGATATTTATCTTGTCTGCCTCAGTTTCCTCATCTGTAAAATGGAGATAACAATAGTATCTATGTCCCAGGATTGTTATGAAGATAAATAGAATATAAATGTTAGCTATTATGCCTTATCACGCTGGTTTATCTAGCTATGTGGTTGAGGATCTCAGTTCATTTTCAGGCTTCTCCCTCCCAGCTTTTAAAAATTAGAAATAGAAGGATTTTACCAAAAAATAGCTTCATTACAAAGGCAGTCATATTCTGCCAGTCCCAAGGGGCCCTTCAGTCTGTGACTTTTGAGCATTTGGGGATTTAATTACACTTCTTGGTGCACAACCTGATTTTTAGCTCATTTTCACATGATGTATGTTCTGCCTTGCCACATTAGACCAGAGGTCCCCGAGGGTGGGAGCTTAGTCTCCCCAGTAGACTGAAAGCTCTAAAGCTGGGGGCTCTGTCTTCTCATCAGGCCAGAAACTCCTGGAGGTCAGGATAGTGTACCCTGGGGTCTGGTGGGTCCAGATCTCAAGCTGTGGAGAGGGGAGGAGTCAGATGGAGAGAGGATGGGATGTGTGACTAGTGCATCCGTATCTGCTGTCAAAAGGAAGCCACAGCGAGTCAGTTCTGTCTTTCCTTGTTATAACCCTGAATCAAAGGTGTTCTGGAGCCAGGCCAAACCAGCCAGCTGATAGTTAACGTTTCAGGAGGAGCATTTATTCCTCAGAAATCATTAAATTCTACAAATCAGCGTTTTATTGTTTGTTGATTGGATTTAAGCAAGCGATGAAGAAAATGTTAACAATTCAGGTTGAACTTTAAAAGTGTCATGTGTACGATTTTCTTTTTAAGAGCTGGTTATTAAATATTGCCAGCACAGCCCTTCCTTGAACCCTGTGGACTCCTGGATGATTTCTGGTTTCTTGACTGCTAGATTCTCACCTGATTCTTGTAATTTTCTCTGTGTCTGGCTCCCCTCCTTCCATGACTTTAGATCCCCAGTTGCCAACGCTATTTATATATGATTTACCTTTACATTTCTCCCCATCCCACATGCAACAGGATTACTACAGCTGTCTAATTTCTTTCTGTCCTCCCACTACATGGGGAAGGGACTTGACACCTGGCAGACTGGAAGTTCTTGAGGTCGGAGACTTCATCACCCAGCAGACATCCCCCAGAGAGCAGACAGCTCTCATGATCCTTGAATTCCCACCACCACCATTGGGCAGGAAGTCAAGCACCAAAGACCAATAGCAGTCAGATATGGGTTTTGTTGGTGGTGTTTTAGTAATGTTCCAATTCAGCCAGGTGGTAGTTAACAGCTGTTTGCAGTAGGAGGAAAGGAAGTTGAATACCAGCAGTAGAGACAAAGAAAAAACAGAGGTCAAAGCATTGAGGTGAAGTAAAAAATCAGGAGTTGTACTTTTGAGGTTCTATCTTAAGCCTATCAGATTGACAGAAAAGGTAAATGATGGGGGGCTGTGGGAAAACAGGTACATTAGCACACCTTGGTGGGGCTGTGAATTGGCTTAGCCATTCTGGAAAGCAGTTTGGAATTATACACAGAAAGTTACCAAACTGTTCTTTGACTCAGCTATATCACTAGTAGGCCTATACCCCAAAGAAATCAAATGAGGAGGGAAAGAATCTATTCAACATGCACAAAAATATTTATAGCAGCTCTTTTTGCACTAGCTAAAAATAATGGAAACTAATGTGGTTTATTAGGGAATTTTTAGGAAATTCCTTTTAGGGAATAGGTAAGCAGATTGTGGCATATGAATGCAATGGAATATTATTGTTCCATAAGAAATGATAAAATGGACAATTTTAGAGGAAGCTGGAAAGACCTGTATCCCCTGATGCAGGGAAAAGCAAACTGAGTTAGAGCAATTTGTACAATGTACATTATGGAGAAATCAACTTCCAAAGCTCTGATCAACACATAGTGGCAAACCATGGAAAAGAATGATGGTGAAACATGCCTCTTAACCTCCTAACAGAGAGGCGATAAAACTTAAAATGCAGAGACATATGGTCTTAGATGTGGCTGAAACTTATTTTGCTATGTTATGTAGATGTGTTTTTCAGGTTAAAAATTTTTTTTGTTCACTATGAGGGATTAATTTTTCAGGTTAATTTTTTTTTGTTCATTGGCAGGGGTAGCAATCAGCAAAACTTGTTACTTGAAAAATAAAAATAACAAACTATTATTTAAAAAAAATCCCAACATCCTGGGAGGAATAAAGGGCAGAGCCAAGCCAGAGAGACAACTGGACAGGGATGCCAGAAATTGGATTAAAATCATTGGCATCCAGGCATCAAGAGAGGACCTGAGGAAAAAAGCTGTAGGTTCAGTGGCATATGTAGAAATATATACATGTGTGCAAACATGTCTGATACAGACTAATGTTAAAATTGTGTAAAAAAATTAAGGTTTTGCCTGACATAATGAGTGCTTTTATCTCTCAGATCCTCAGCTCTTGCTTGTTCAATCAGCAATCTTGTGCCTTTTTCCTGGATGCTCCATAGACTCTGATCTGGAAGGGATCTTAGAGGTTATCTACTCCAGTGCCTTCATTTTATAGATAAGAAAACTGAGACCCAGAGAGGCTGAGGGACTTGCCTATATTCACTCAGGGACTAAGTAGAAAATATAGGATTCAAACCCAGACTGACTCCCAATCCAGCTCTCCACTGGGCCCCGTGACCCCTTTGGCATCTACTCTAGGGACTGAATGGCTCACTGGCTGCTGGGAGGAGGCAGCCTTCTGGGGGATCACCTTGTAGATGTTTCCAACCTATTTAGGTGGTGCCTTCTGTCTTACCCAAGTATCTAGAACTGATATAGATGAGGACCATGTGTGTGCATGTGTATATGCAAAAATCATAATAGATTGTATTTATACAGTGCTTTATGACATAGAGAACATTTTATATGTTGTTTATGTGCATAGCTGCATCTATATAACCATATGTAAGGCACATATATATGTATATATGTAGAAATTTTGTGTTTACATGCATATACATATTCATGTGCATGAACACGTGTTATGCAGACCAATATTAAAGTTGTATCCAAGGGGGCTCATTTTTCATTAGAAGTCCCCATATTCTTAGGTGAATAACAGCTTAGCTGTGAAAATCCTACTTAAACTGAAACTCAGTCCCCTCAGTCTCCCCACCCTTGAGAGATTTGATCTCTTAAATGTGCTGCTGAGGAAAACTCCAACTCCTACAAATAGCCTGCTCCATGCCTGGAGACACTGGCTGATCTGTACAACATGTTTCTCACTTTTCTTTTCCCTTGCTCACTTCTAAAGGATCTTTTGTGCTGTAGAAACAGAACTCTGTGGGGGTCTCTTACCCCAGGAAAAACACTTAGTTTTGTTTTGAAGAGGAGCCAGGGAAGTCTGGGGTGGGGTGGACATGGGAAGGTAATCTCTCTTAATACCTGAACCTCAAACAATCCCAGAATCTTCAGGTGGCCAGGGAAGCTGAGAGGTCATTAAGTGCCTCTACCCCACCATCACTGCCCAGTGGGTTGGCATGCTTGTATTTTAGGGTTGGTTCCTTGCTTAGGGAGAGACTTAATCCTGATACATAAGAATGCCAGGAGCCCAAGAGGAAAAGACACCGTAATCTAGTGTAGCTACTGAGGTCAGTCTCTGTTTAAGGAGTACCTTAAAGTCTGAGGCTAAAAACTGGGGGTCTACTGAGGGGACAGAAAGAAGAAAGGCCACAATGCTTGGCCCACACTCTATGGTCTCACTCTGCCACATGTTGGTGAGAGACCACAGAATAATGACTGCTTCATTGGTTACAAGGGTTTTTTGGGGGGAGGACCCCCAATTCTTCCCCCAAAGTGGTAGGTGTAGGCCTTGGGGTTAAACAAAGGGGACCCTAAGCCACTATGGGCCCTTTCTGGGAGACGGAAGAGAATATCAGTAATCTGCACTGCTTAACACTGTCTAACTGGCTTCCAAGGAGGTATTCAGACCCTTGGCTCTTCCTTCATGCTGTCTCTTAATGATATATATGTATATATGTGTATATATAATGTGTATTACAAAGTGAGATGATATATAAAGTGCTGTGCAGTACTTAAGTATTATATAAATATCATATGTATTATAGTACATGATTATGTTATGTTATCGTTCTTGTTATTACTTATTATTATGTACATTCTTATATGCCTACGGTTGAGCAGTGGGTCCCTGTAAACCCTGAATCTTGCCCCAGGGCAGGCACTTGACTCTCTTGGCTTCTGCAGTTCTGAAGCTTTCAGGAGGAGTTCCAAAGTCTTACCTTCTGAATCAAGCTTGCAAACTGCAGGTTTCTTGAGTATGAAATGTTTAGAACTGTGTTATAAGCATTCTCTCCCCTGTTCTCCAGGGTAGCCTCCACAGCCACACGCCGCCGGTTGCTTTCTATGATGAAAATGGATGTATCAAAGGACAGTGTGTAGGAAGAGCATTCTGGCTGGGTCTTTCTCAGGACTCTGTTGCAATATTCCCTGCAAGAAAACCAAAGCATCAGAGTGCTGGGTACAGGATGAAGTGTGGGTGGGGGGGCCCTATAGCTCAGGAAATGACAGAGGAGGGAGTCTGAAGGGATTAGTAGTGGTGGTGGGTTGTGAGGAAGTCTCCCTGGGTGACTTGGAGTTAGTAAGTCTGCCTAGTGGAAAGACACATATGTGGTTCCTCCCTCTTAGCCATCATGGTGGGAGGAGTGCCACAACTCTGTTGGACGTTTTCCATTCTTCCTCCCCTGCCATGAGCCACTGGGTGAGAGTAGTTCCCTGATTGCTAAGGGAAGAGAGAAAGAGAAGGAAGAAGAAGAGAAAGAAGAGGTAGAGTTCATTCTTCAAGGTCCAGCTCATGGCCACCTCCTTTGTGAAGGCTTTTTTAGTCACTTCAGTGACTTTTCCCTTTGCTGAATCCTATAGCATTTAGTGTTCATACCATGCACTGGACACAAATACCACCTTGTATTATTTACCTGTCACTCCATATTGGCAGAAGGGGCTTCTGGAAAGTGAGAGGTGAGACCCACAGGGGACACAGTGCCTTCCTATGAAGCTCCCACAACTGACAAGCCTTTTGTCTCTCCTTCTAACTAGGAAAACTACACTTCCCAGCAACCTCCATTGTCAATTTAGCAACACAACTGTTTCATCTCTTCAGTTAGATTCCACATTAGCTATGCAACCACTCTCAGATACTTACCAGCTATGTGACTGGTTCAGTTACTTCTCCCTTCTGAGCCTGAGTTTCTTTATCTCTAAAATGAGTGGGTTGGACTCAATCTCTAAGATCCCTTTTGGCTAGAAAGCTATGGTTTTGTGACTGGGCATCCAGTAGACATTCAATAATGGCTTGTTGAAACTCCGCCCCCCCCCCCAATATATGAATGAATGAAAGAATGAATCGATGGAGGAGGAAGATGATGATGAGGGGGCAAATCTAGGGGTCATAGAACTCCATCTACCAGGTAGAAGAGACAGGTCCCCTAATCTGCTGGTAGAAATTGTGAAAGCAGATGGTAATCTACTCACATGGCGGTGGGAATGTCGCTCTGGGCATCTAGGACCAAGTCAGGCACACAGTTTTCATCCTCGTTGCACCCATTCCAGAAGGGTACCTGCATTAGGGGAAGAGCATGACATGGGTAGGGGTACAGTGGGGCAAACCCCCTACTCCATAACTCATACTTCATTTAATTTCCTTACCTGGTCTTCAGGTCCCTTCATCCATTCAGGCCTTGACCTTGAGACACACACATATTCTTCAAAATCAACTGATTCTTCTTGGTACTAATTGACATATTTTCTATTAATTTACTGCTTTTTTCCCAGGTACAATTTGCTTTTTCCTACCTTCATGCCTTTGACCAGACTTCTACTTGAAGGAGCTTTCCCATCCCCTTCAAAACAAGGCTCAAAATGTAACTTCTTTAAGAAACCTCAATTTTGAGCTCGTGCAGCTCAGTCCATTCTACTCTGTACTCCTGTGGTATTAAAGTAACGATAATAATACTACTAATAATATAATCATTTACTTTAATTATTCAGGATAAAATGATAATAATAAAGTAAATGTTTGCTTTAAATCATTCACATCTAGGGTTTTGCTTACTGTGCAACCATCAGTATTTGGAATGTAGCTGGGAATGAAGGACCTAAGAGGCCAAAGAGATGTGACAAAGTTTGTGCGCTAGACTTTGGAGGTGGTGGTGGTAGCACTTCCATTAATATCTGTATAGACCACTCCTGAATTAGTCCTTCAGGCCTTCATTCAGAGCCTTTTTACTCTTAATTTACACAAAATTATATTCAGGCCTAGAAATCTGATTGCCTAGTTCATGATAGAATAGAGGCAGCTTCTCAGAGGGGAGGGGGAAACAGCTAGAGGGTAGCCATAGTAACAGCAATGCTAATTGATATCTAATAGCATGGGAAAGAGACAAAAGGCACCAAGCATAGCTGTGCGGAACCACTTAACAGAACGGCAAACAGCCCAACACACCTTAGTAGCCTGTGGAGATATGGATGTTCGTAATGATGACCCTGGGTTATTGTGATAGGAATAGATTCTTTTCAGAATATTTTGTTTGAGAGGACAGACACATTGTACTGTAAGAAATGATGGATTTGGACAGAATGCTGGCACCTAAAGGCACTGATACAAAGTGAAGTAAACAGAACCAAGGAAACACATATACAAAATGATTATAGGGATGTTAAGTAGCAATAAGAGCAACCAAAAGAAATGGAAATAAATATTCTGTATTTATGACGAAGGAGCTTTGAAGAAGAGAGGGGACCATGTACCTCCCTTCTTTCTTTGTAGGGGTTGGGGGCTATGGATGTGAAAGACCACGTGTATGTCATACTTGGTTAATATGTTGGCTAATTTTGATGAACTGCCCTTTAAAAAAATTCTTTGTTATAAGTGATGATACTCTGGGGAGTAGAATGAAGGGATATATTTGCAAATAAAGGTGATTTTAAAACAAAATAAATAAAATTTTAAAAAGAGAAAATAATAAAATATATAACATGCATGTATATATGGAAGACTATATATACATATATGCAAATGTATATATACATACATATATATGCATATGTATATATAAGACAGATTTTCAACCAGGCTTTGGTGCTTCAAGAGGCACATTTTCAATTATTGGGAAAATGGATGCATAATAGCTTATAATTCAATTAATTAAGCACTTGTTGATCACAGCTACTCTCTTGGGTTCAATTATTATCATCTCTATGCAAATGATTTCCAGATCTATATAACTACGCTGGTTGCTGCATTGATTATTGAAAGCTAATATGTTGCTTGGCAGATGTATCTTTGCTTCTTTTCCTGTGTGGAAATTCCATTCTTTAGCTAGGCTTTGTTCTTCTGGCCAATAACACCAGTTTTATTGATCTAACCTGGCTGACCTCTGATATGTGAGTATTCACTTTTGTCTTGCCTTGTTCTAGGTTTTCATCTCTTTTCTTAGTCACCATCTCCAAACTATGCTCTAGATTTTTTTTGGAGGAGAGAAGGCAAGGCAATCTGTAACATGACTTGCCTAAGGTCACATGGCTAGTAAGTGTGGTTGCTAAATCTGAGATTGGATTTGAACTCAGGTCCCTCTGACTCCAGGACTGGTGCTCTATTCACTGAGCCATGTAGCTGCCCCAATGCTCTAGAATTTTGCACTGGTCTTCATTTCCTTCCTTGCTGTTGTTTCTGTACCACCATGCTTCAGTTACTTGTCCTCTCTCTAGAACATCTCTCAATACCTGGGATCTTCTTACTCTGGAAACTCCATCCTGGGTAGGGGTGTGTTGGAGCCTGCTTGAACTGGCTAAAGTCAATTGTGGGGTTTTTTTTTGCTTTTTTTTTTTGGATGGGGAAGGTAGGGCAATTGGGGTTAAGTGACTTGCCCAAGGTCACATGGCTAGTTTTTTGTGTCAAGTGTCTGAGGTCAAATTTGAACTCAGGTCCTCCTGATTCACTACACCACCTAGCCGCCCCTAGAGTCAGTTGTTAAAATTTCACTGTGAATGTTTACATATTGGAAATTGGTGAATGTTACAGATCAAGGCAGATTTATTATTCTGTTGATTTTCTAAGAGTAAATTTTCTAGAACAATGCATATTTAAAAAAGGGTTTCATATGCTATAATTATTTCCCTTCTGGAGAGCTGGTTGCTAAACATTTACCACCACATCACTATTTCTGGGCTTCCACTTGGGGGTAGGCCCACATTATCCATGCCTCATTTCTCTCCTGGCTATGCCTCTGACTCTTGGAATCCACCATTATGAATCCTGGAGCTTCCCTCTACTATGATGGTCTCCTCCCACTGAATCTGGGGCCTTCTCACTTTGGAACCTCCTTCTGTCATGCTGGTCCCCTTCTTCCATTGCTGATTTTTTTCCAGGCCTTCTATTTTGGTGATAGGCCTAGGCCATCCATGTTCCATTTTCCTTTAGCCTATGCTTCTGACTTTCCTAGACTTTAACACCATGCCTTTGTTCTTCTCCCATTTCTCATTCCCTTTTATATTTTGTCTTTTTCCACTTGAATATAAGCTCCCATAGGACAAGAACTGCCTTTTAAATTTATTTATAATTTTAATTTCTTTTTATTTATTTCTAATTTATTTTATTTTTAATTTATTTATAACCCTAGTGCTTAGCATAGGGTTATATAACCTTATAACCTTAGTGTCTAGCATAACAAAAGCACTTCGTTATTGTTTGTTGGCTGCCTTCTTGTAGCTGGTTCCACATACAGTAGGTACTTAAAAACCATCCAAGATGGACTGACCACTGTGCACTGGCCACACTGCATCATGTCTGTTCTCTCTGAGAGGAGTTTTGGGGGCCTCAGTATCTTGGGGGTATTACAGCTGGTTGGCTATATAGAGAGAAGCATCTTAATAGTCAGGGGATGAGAGGAAAAGATTATAGGGAATATGAATAAAGGAGGGTCACACTTTGCACATTGGGAAGCTAGGGAAAATGTGAAGGTTGAAGTCTCTGGGATTTCATCAGTCAGTAAGTAGGGGGCCTCAGTTCTAGTTCCAGCTCAGCTACTAATTCCTTCTATAAACCTGGGCAAATTTCTTATGTTCTCTGGCCCTTAGTACCTTCATTTGTAGAATGAAGGGCTGCAGTAGATGAAGTAACTGAGGTTACTTCAAGGTTACTTCCATCAGTAACATTCTATAACCCACATGTGGATTTGAGATCTTATTGTGTGCCCAGCACCATCCATGTTATGTATAGTGCTCTGCCCTTTGTCCCAAGGAACTTCCATGAATCTGCCTGCCAGACCAGGTTGCAGGTGAGTTGCAAGAGGATCAGAGTAGGTCAGAGGAAGGGAGAAAGTGGTTACTATAGGAATATATTATTTGGGAAATTTTTTCTGGAGAGGGAGAAGATGGTCCTCAGTGTATTAATTCTTTGCATTGCAAATGCTCTGGTCCTGGATCTTTGCTGAATGGGCAGACAGAAGGGACCGTTGTCCTAGTCCCCCATCCTGGTGGCTGTGACTTACTGAAACTCTGAGTGTGGTAGGCCAACCATCGTCCAGGATGGGTCCGTTGTCAGGATCTTCCAAGGCAAACTCTACTGAGAATGTCACTGGCTTCACATAGTCTGCTGTGTCCTGTGGAGGAAGCAGGGGTAAGAAAGCAAACGGTCACTGAAAGTGATACCATCTGGGGTCATTGACAAATGAGGCCCAGATGACTTTGAAAGAGGCCTGGGAGGGAAAGGTCTATAGCACTGAGATGAAGGAATAGAGAGGTGGAGAGACAGAGAAGATAGAGGAAGGGAGGGGAGAGAAAGAGAGACAGAGAGATACACATACAGAAAGAAACAGAGACAGAGAATGAATAGTATTACTGAGTTAGTTTGCTAAGTAAAAGTATGTCTGGGAGGTTAGAAGCCTAAAAGCCTGTGGTCACAGAGAAGAAGGGATTGGGTTTTGATGTGAAGGGGCAAGGCCAGCATAAGGCTGAGCCTTTGCATCAAGCCAGAGAGACTTTATTGGGTTCTGGGTTCTAGCACGCTCCCGTTCAGTTTAGGGGCACGATATATGTGAGAGGCTGATGAGATACTGTATATTTGAATGGCAAAGTTCTGAACTCTCTACAGGGGCCATAGAGGAGAAAAGCACCCTCGGTATAGGGGTGGGGACACAGAGAGGCACAAACAGCCCCAGACATCCGGTGAGTATGAGCAGTAGAAATAATGTGACTGCCAGTGAGTTTGAATGACAAGGATTTATCATTAGCATCACTTCCATTGGGGACTTAGAGATAATTCAGATGAGTAGTGTTAAACTTCCTTGCAGGCCACAGATCAATTTAGAAAAGAACAAATGTCCATTATCTGAGTTGTAATGTGTTTTTACTTATTTTGTCAAGCATTTCCTAGTTAAAGTTTTATCTGGCTCCTGCCCCATTTGGGAGTTACAAGCTGGTGCTTTTTGAGTTTGACGCTTGTGATTTAGAGCATCCCGACCCTCAAAGAATTTGTATTCTGCCTGGCCTGGAGTCAGGAAGACCAGAGTTCAAATCTGGCCTCAGACGCTTAGTAACTCTGTAACCTTGGGCAAGTCCCTTAACCCTGTTTGCCTCAGTTTCCTCATCTGTAAAATGAGCCAGAGAAGGAAATGGTGACCCATTCCAGTATCTTTGTAAAGAAAACCCCCCAAATGGGGTCAAAAAGAGTCATATAAAACTGAAATGACTTAACAACAACAACAAAGAACAGAGGGCGACCTCAAAGTCTTAATGCAGTTTTCAACTCTAGCTTAAAACTGCATTCAGATTTTTGGAACGCCTTGTGTCTGTGTACACACAGACAAATAAATACAAGGTAATTTGGGGGAGCAAGTGAACATTAACAAAGAGGAGGCACCAAGGAAGGCTCTATAGAGAAAATGGCACCTCAATTGAGTCCTTTTAAAAATTAACTTTTGTTTATTTTTAGTTTACACCATTGATTTCCACAAGATTTTGAGTTACACATTTTCTCCCTGTCTTTCCCCTACCCGCTCCCCCAAAACAGCGATCCTGCTATATATCCTCTCCCCCAATCTGTTCTCTCCTATGTCCTCCCCCATCACCCCTCTGGCTTCCTGGTAAAGCAAGATGAATCTCCCTATCTTAGTGCCTGTATCTAATTTCCCAGCTGCATGTAAATAATAATAATAATAATAATAATAATAATAATAAATTTTACCATATGATTTTAGAACTTTAAATTCTAGATTCTTTCCCTTCCTCCCTCATCACCCCCCCCCCCGAAAGACAAGCAATTCAATACAGGCTGTACACGTGAAGTTATGCAGAACATCTCCACAATGGACATATTGTGAAGGACTGATTATATTTCCCTCCTTCCTATCCCGCCCCACCTTATTCTATTCTCTACTTTGTCCCTGTCCCTTTACAGAAGTGTGTGTGCTTCTAAGAACCGTCCCCTCCCAACATTCCCTCCCCTCCCCTCCAAACTCCCCCCTCTCATCCCCTTCCCCACTATTCTCCTGCAGGGCAAGATACCCAATTTAGAGTGTATGTCATTCCCTCCTTAAGTCAAATTCAATGAGAGTAAGGTTAACCCATTCCCTTTTTGCCTTCCTGTTCTTCCTTTCCATTGTAACAGTTATCCCTTGCCTCTTCTATATGAAATGATTGATCCTATTCTGTCTCTCCCTGTCTCCTCTCATTCTATTCCTCTCCCACCTCTTAATTTTACCTTTAAAAATATTATCACTTCCTATTCAGTTGATCCTGTGCCCTCTGTCTATCTATACGTATATACACACACTCACATATATATTCATATGCATATATATCCTTCTATATATACATATATGTATGTATGCATATATATACATACATACACACACATGTATACACATTTACATTTCCTTCACCTATCCTCATGCTGAGAAAAGTTTCATAAGTTATAATTCTCATTTTTCCATGTTGGCATGTAAATAGTTCAACTTTGATAAGTTATTATGATTTCTTTTCCATGTTTATCTTCTCATGTTTCTTGTGTTTGAATGTCAAATTTTCTATTCAGTTCTGGTTTTTTCCTCAAGAATGTTTAAAAGTCCTCCACCTCATTGAATGACCATATTTTCCCCTGGAACATTATACTCAGTTTTGCTGGCTAGGTGATTCTTGGTTTTAATCCTAGCTCCCTTGATCTCTGGAATATCATATTCCAGGCCCTTTGATCTCTTAATGTAGTAGCTGCTAGACCCTGCATTATCCTGATTGTATTTCCACAGTATTCAAATTGTTTCTTCTTGGCAGCTTGTAGTATTTGCTCCTTGATCTGGGAACTCCAGAACCTGGCTAGGTTTCCTAGGAGTTTTCTTTTTG
>CM053598.1:123014197-123199697 GCA_028646575.1 Pseudocheirus occidentalis
CTGTGCTGCCCGTAGTGCTTTCTGTCTTGTGGAGAGTTTTGGAGCTTGAAAATCTGTTTAGCGTCCCATTTTATGAGTTTTTTAGCGTGTTTGTGTGGGAGCTGCGGTGCTTTGCTGCTTCTACGCCGCCATCTTGGCTCCGCCCGTGTGTCAAGTTTCTAAGGCCACATTTGAGCTCAGGTCATCCTGACTCCAGAGCTGGTGCTCTATTCACTTTGCCATCTAGCTGCCCCTTCAATAACATATTTAAATAGAACACAACATTTTAATAGAAATAGAAGGGGAAAAGAGGTGACTGAGGAGGAAAGGGAGAAAGTGAAGGAGAGAGTTGCTCACCTACAGTTGCAGTTTGGAAATGAGGGGACAGGAAGATGGGCAGGAAGCAGAGGAAGGCCACCATACAGGTTGAATCCTTGCCATTACGCTTGCAGTCCTTGTGGAAGATGTTGATCTTGGATGGCTCAAAGTGAATGCTGGCATTGATCTGGACCACACTCCGGGACCTTGAGAGAAGGGGTGGAGAAGAGAGCACTATAACCCACTGGTCAAATCTGGGGGGCTGCTCTGGTCATTGTTAAGGGGCACCAAGTGGGAAAGAGGAGATGGAGTTAGGAGGAAACAGAAATTAGATAGAGGTTTGGATGTTTCCCCAGAACCTGAAGAAGTTGACCTAGGAATGCATTAAGGAACTAACTGAGAAACTTCATGGTCATGACAACCAGTTTTCCATGATCTACCTGTAAATTATGAAATCATATGATCATAGAATTAGAAGAATCTTCAGAGGTCATATGGTCCAACTTCCTCATTTTATTAATGAGGAAACTGAGGCCCAGAGAGGTTAAGCAACCTTTTCAAGGTCATTCAGGTGACAAGCAGAGAATTCAAATTCAGGGTATCGAATTTCAAGACCCCCACACTCTTTCCAATTCACCATATTGTCTATAGGTGTGTGTGTGTGTGTGTGTGTGTGAGAGAGAGAGAGAGAGAGAGAGAGAGAGAGAAAGAGAGAAAGAAGGTGTTGAACATGAGACAAACTGCTTACTATGCATGAAGAAGACTTGTACCTATCATATTTGAGGGTGCCTCAAGGGTACAAGATAATTGGTTTCTTATATTCAATTTTTTTCTGTACATCTTTTTTCCTACTAGATTTATACATCCCATGAGAATAGTGACTATGCCTTTTTAAATCCTGGTGTCTTCCTTAGAATGTGGCATAGCATCTTGTGTGTTAATAATATTAACTAATTGCTATTAATATCACCAATAAAACTGATAATAACAATCAATAATAATGTTAATATGCAAGATGCTATGACATTTAATACATATTTTTTGAACGAATGAATGTCAGCTACTAGCGCTCTGCTCTCTGGAAATCTAGGCGAAGCCCCTTCCTCTGTTCCCCCACCCCCCCACATCTAAACTCTGCAGAGTTTTCAGATGAAGCCAGAGGCCTTGAAAAGTGGGGATGACCCACCATAAGATCACAGCACCACCAAGGGATCCCACTGCCAAGTCAATGAGTCCATCCTCATTGAGGTCCAGCTGCCCGTGGATGCTACAGCCAAAATATTGGAGGCCTGGGGCCAGCTCTGAGGAGGCAATTCTCTGTAAGGTAAGAAAGAGAAAGTTGAGCTCATCAATCTCCAGGTGCAGAGAAATCAGGAGGACTGGAGCTGGGGAAATCCCCAGGTATACTTGGAATAGGGAGCTACCTATATGATGTTGTTTGAAGCTACCAGGAAGATTCCCCTCACCTCCCAAGCTCAAGGATATCTTTCTCCAAGGCTGGAGGTTTGGGTGCTGGAAATTTCCACCATTAAAGTAATATTTTGGGTTAAAGTAGGACCTCTTAACCTTTTTTTTTTTGAGGGGAGAAGGCAGGGCAATTGGGGTTAATCGACTTGCCCAAGGTCACATAGCTAGTAAGTGTCAAATGTCTGAGGCTGGATTTGAACTCAGGTCCTTCTGACTCCAGGGCCAGTGCTTTTCACTGAGCTCCCTAGCTGCCCCTTGGGCCTCTTAATCTTAAGGTCCATTGACCCCCCAAGGAGTCCATATATTGATTTCAGGTGTGTGTGTGGGAGTCTGTAAATTTGGATGGGGAAAAAAGTTACATCTATATTTCAAGACAATCAATTTCCTTTATAAGGTTATGCATTTTATTTTATTCATTTAAAAACATTATTCTGAGGAGGGTCTATAGTTTTAGCAGACTACCTAAGAGGACCATGATTCAGAAAATGTTACCAACTTCTGATTTGAGACAGTGTTTTTAGAAGATGTCTTTTGTTAAAATGATAATTTATAGGGAAACACATAATCGTTTGTCTTCATTAACATGAGCTAGCTCCTCAGATTAGCTTGTTACCACCAAAGAACATAATTCTAAGGAGATGGGACACAGGTCAGTTTTGATGTAGAGAAAATGGTAGGGAAAGGTACTATCCAGGAGGCCACAGCTGGCATAGGAAGTAGCAAGAGGGTACAGAGCATCTGATAAGGAATTATAAGTTAGGGGGAAAGAGGGGTACTAAAGAGGTAAATTAATGCAAAATTTATTCATTTCAGAATTTTGACTGATCACTTATGGCTAGGAGAAAATTGAGTCACTCACTGTGTGATTCATTGTTTATAAAGGCAATCCATAGACTGAGAATCTGAGTCCTAATCCATTCAGGTGATGTGTAATGGGCAAGCCTGTGACATTTGGGATATTCACCATGTAGTCCCTGGGGTGCATTCTTTTTAGCAGTGATAACAGCTTCTCCTCATTCTAGGGCTCAGGATACATTATACACACACACACACACACACACACACACACACACACACATATATACACACACACATATACATATATGTGTATATATATACACACACACACACATATACATATATATGTGTGTATATATATATATATACACATATACATATATATACATTATTTAGCTTTTTGGAGGGGGGAAGGTAGGGCAGTTGGGGTTAAGTGACTTGCCCAAGGTCACAGGCTAGGGTTTTTGGGTTTTTTTTGGTGTGTTAAGTGTCTGAGGGCAGATTTGAACTTAGGTCCTCCTGACTCCAGGGCCAGCACTCTACTCACTGTGCCACCTAGTTGCCCCCATTGATAACTTTAATGTTTTCTTTATTTTCCAAATACATTCTTACCACCCCTTTCTCTAGAGAGCTATTCATTGTAATAAAAAATAGAAAAGAAAAAAGCTCATCAAAAAGGATCTCAATAAAATTATCCAAACTCCTCTGTGGGGTCTATGCAATGCATATCTGTAATCTCCCACCTTTGTAAGTAAAGGAGGGAAGCACATCTTCTCTTCTGGGCAAACCTGATTATTGTCTTCAAACAACATTTAGTTTCTTTTTATTGTTTATTCTTTCCATTTACATTGAAGTAATTGTATCTATCTTATTCCTCTGGTTCTTCTTACTTTACTTTGTATCAATTAATATGTCTTCCTGAATTATTCATATTTATTGTTTCTTATGGCACAGTAACATTCCATGCCATTCACATACAATAGTTTGTTCAGCCAATATCTAGTCAATGGGTATCTACTGAACCCAGTTCTTTGTTAAAAAAAATGCTGCTATAAATATTTTGGTATATGTGGAAGCATTCTTTCTGTCTTCTACCTCCTTAGGGTATATGCCTTATAGTGAGATCAAAGTGACAGAGGGATGAACGCCTTAAGTATAATTCCAAATTTCTTTCCAGAAGAGTTGAAATAATTCACAACTCCACCAACAGTGTATTAGTGTGCCTTTCTTTTCCTCTGGCTTCAAAACCCTTCTAATGCTGATGATTCCCATATTCTGTCACTTTTGCCAGTTTGCTTGGTGAGGACACTATTTTTCTTATTCTGACAAATATTATCCAACAGGAGCGTTTTCTTCCTGTCTCTTAATTTTTCTAGTCCTTTTAACTTTTCCAAAATGCTACCAAAGTTGTTGTCTCTTGTAACATAGGTAGGAATTACTGCACCATTTCAGGGACCTGGAACTTCATTAGTGTGTCCAGCCCCTTCACTAATGCAGATCACAATCCCTCTGTGCTTAGGTAAATTCTTCAAGAGTTGGTGGGACTGAAAAACCAACCAAGCAAACAAACAAAAAACCCAGTTGGTGACCAGTCTTCTGGTGATGAGATTTTTCTGAACTTAATCAGGCTGATTGTTGGATGACAGATGTCTTTTGCTGGGCTTCTACTTAAGTCCTCTCTGGCTTGGTAGGATCTGCCCATGCTACTGGCTGCAGCCTTCCAGAACCTGGAGTCACTTCTAGGCCTTGAAGAAATGTTGGAACAGAAGGGCAGGAATTATTGTCTCTCTTCTCTAGCCCCAGCCTCTCTTTTCAGACTTTTACTGGAATGGTACTGGTAGGGGGAAGTTTCTTTCTTCTCCATACCCCATTTTGATTTCCCTGCCCTGAATTCCTCTTTCCTTAATAAATAATTTAGAAATACCTTCATTTTACTGGTTCTACAGAGAACAAGAAAATTTTCCTTTGGTTACATATTGGTGCTTTGTCTCAAATAATGTATAAAGGGAGCCTTAAAGGTCTCTGGGTCTTTAACCTGAGCATGAGTACTCTGCTGTGTGCTGCCTACTGTGGGCATGGAAGCTGCACATTAAGACCATCCTCACAATCAGTGGATTTCTACCCTCCCTTGTGAGTAGTCATAAAGTTTACTTAACTGATACTTTTCATCTGGACTCCCCTACACTACAATATCCATTTTACTGATGGGGAAACTGAGGCCCAGAGAAGTAGAGGTGATTTGCTTATGGTCATATACGTGAGTTTGTGGCAAAATGAGGACTGGAACTCAGGCTCCAGCTTAGCCCTGGGCTAAGATTTCTCTAAGCCAAGACAAGAGCATGTCTCTTATCTCTTTCTTTTTGTATTGGGTGAAGTCCTACTTGGTTAAAAATCTTAAGTTCATCTGAGGGCATAAGCAGGTAGGATGCACAATGGATAAAGCACTGGGCTTGGAGTCAGGAAGATGAGTTCAAATACTGCCACAGATACTTATTAGCTGTGCACCCCTGGACAAGACCTCTCTCAGCCTCAATTTATTCAACTGTTGTTATTATTCAGTCATGTCTGACTCTTTGGACCTCATTTTTTGGGTTTTCTTGGTAAAGATACTGGAGTGTTTTGCCGTTTCCTTCTCCAACTCATTTTATAGATGAGGAAACTGAGGCGAACAGGGTTAAGTGACTTGCTCAGGGTCACACAGCTAGGCAGTGTCTCTTCTTCATCTGAAAAAGGGGGATAATATTAGCACTTATTTCCCAAGGTTGTTGTGAGGGTCAAATGAGATAATATGTAAAGCACGTTGCATATATTATTATCATCTCCTTGGGAGTTCTTAACCTTTTTTTGTGTGTCATGGACCTTTGGTAGTCTGGTGAAACCTATGGACCTTCCTTAGAATAATACTTTTAAATACATAAAACATACAGCATTACAAAGAAAACCAATTATCTTGAAATATTGTTGTCAAAATATTTTTAAAATGAGTTCACAGACTCTTGGTTAAAAACCTCTTATCTAATTCATGAACATTTCCAGTGGGTAATTATTTTCAGATACATCCTGAGTGAAATTCAGACTATAACTGAGTATCTTTGGTTGATTATTCACCTCCAATAAACTACAATATTTGTTAGGAGATGCTTAATAATTAAGTCCAGTCTTACAAAAGAGCTACCCTCCTGCTTGCATGTAATGACAGAGAAAAACAATATAGGTTCTGTTCATTTTGAGTTGAGCTTGTGTTAGATGGACAAAAATCACTCAGGAACAGAATTGAATTTGCCCTCTGGCTAGCAGATTTTGCTTGAGGCAAGCAGGCTGGTTAGTGCTAGTGTTCCCTGCAAGCCTAGGTTAAGACTGAGGCTATCTGGGGCTCAGGAGAGATGCTGCTCAGGTCAGGGAAGCTTTACCTGCTTATACCTCTTCAGTATGTTGTTCTGGAAGCCATGAAAGATGTAGATGACCCCTTGGTGGTCATTCTCCAAGGGAGCTCCCACCACAATGTCATTGTAGGAATCCTGGTTGAGATCTCGGACTGAGGAGATGGAGGATCCGAACCGGGCATTTTGGTAATTGTGGGAATCTTCAAGTGTTCCATCATAGATAAACCGGTTCTGTAGACAGAAAAGGGATAGGAGGAGGCCCATGGTAAACTTGGTCAGGGAGCCCCACCATCATAATTTCCTACTATTGATGATCCAGACCTACTGTCAGGGATGTAACCAGGGGTATGGAGAAGTGGAGGACTGAGAAACTATTTAGATGGAGCCCCTCAAGACATCCCTACCACCACACCCACCTTTCCTGTCTCCATAGGAATAGCTAGATAGGGAGAAAATTCTTCTCTAGTTCCTTTCTCTTTGTATAATAAGAACAACTCCACTGAAGATTAGAGCCTGGCGAGATCTTGAAGGGACCCTGACACTTTCCGAGCACACAATCTTCCTGCAAGGCTGAATGCTATAGTCTTTTGGAGAGTGACTGAGCTGGAGGCCATGGAATCCAGAATTGAGGAGGCCTGTGGACTAATGAGAAACCTTACTGAAGATTTAAAAATATGTTCGCAGGACATTGTTCATAAGTGATCTCAATATTATAGCTTGTCTGCTGATGAGCTCTGTCATTTATTAATTATCTTTATCTCTATCTATCTATCTATCTATCTATCTATCTGTCTGTCTGTCTGTCTGTCTGTCTATCCATCTATCTTTATATCCAATTGTTTCTATATCTATTTGATTGTCTCTATCCTTTTATCTATTCTCTTTCTTTATCTGGTTCTCTCTCTTTTTCATATCTCTCTATCCATGCATGCATGCATCCATCCATTTTTCAATATCTGTCTAGGCCCTCTCTCTTTTTGTCTGTCTCTCAAGATAATTTATCTTACAAGTTTGTGTCAGTCTTTAGTCTCTGGCAGCTCTGCTTGGTATAATGGGAAAAACATTAGCTCTGCACCCAAGAGGTTAAAGTCCCATCTCTTATATTTTTTAGCTGTGTGGCCATGGTTGGGCAAGACCCTTAATCTCTCTGGGCCTGGGTTTTCTCATCTATAAAATGAAGAGGCTGGACCACATGGCCTCTGAGGTCCCCTCCAGGCTTGCATCCATGATTCTTCAAACAAACTTGTATGGTATCTCATCACTTCTTGGACTTGAGTTCTGAGGAAAGCTCTGTTTCCCTGGAGCCATTACCATGTATGGGCAGAGTCACATGCTCTACCACAGCATATGAAATTCCTATTACTAATAAAATTTGTACAAGGGGCAACAGTATAAAGGATGGAATGTTGGATTTTGAGTCAGCAAGGTCTGCATTCAAATCCTGCTTCTGACACTTAGTGACTGTAAAATCATGATCATATCATCTTCACTGAGCCTTTGCTCCCTCATCTGACCAATGATGGGGTTAGATTAGAAGGCCTCTACAGTTTCCTTCAGTTCTGAATCTATGATCCTAGAGTCTTATGAAGGTCTCCTCCTATGGATTGAGGCCTTTTGTCTTCAGAAGTTCCCAGTAAATTACATGTAGGTTATCTGTGAAGGAGGAGCAGATTAATTTGTTATGTGCTCACATCCATTTTTCTCATACCTGAATAAATTTGTCTACCAGATTATTTAAAAAAGAGCTGAGCCCTGAATGGTTGAGATGAAGAACAGATAAATTTTATTTGAGGTTAGGGAATAGAGAAAGAAAGGTGGGGAATCTGCAACCTCGTGGTAACATGTAACCTTCTAGGTCTTTGGGTGCAGCCTTTTGACTGAGTCCAAGTTTTAGAGAATAAATCCTTTCATTAAGGGGATTTGTTTGTGAAGTTTGGATTCAGTCAAAGGGCTATATTTGAGGACCTAGAAGGCCAAATGTGGCCTTAAAGCTGCAGGTTCCCTACTCCTGGTCCAGAACCTGGGATGCTCTCTGGAGAAGGATACCTCAATGAGAGAACCTGTGGGGGGAGGGACATTGACACCTCTTGTCAATTAGACATTTGTCTGATCTAGTCATCAACTTTTTTTCCTTGCCTGAAGATGCTCCTGGGTATGTCTTCTGATTAGGGGAGACAGCTCTGGCTCTTGCCTCTCAAGTCCTGACCTATCAAGTTGGGCATTAAGAGAAGGAATTGCTACTTCCACAATTCAATCTTCTTTCATAGGGCATTGGAGAACAGTGGGGGAAACTGAGTTCTGATGAAGGGGAATAATTAAGCCGCCCCCATTGGACAGAGGTTGGTCTGTTTCAAATTATGCATGTACCAGGGACCTAGGTTTCCCAAGCAGAATGAGGTCTTGAGTGTTCTCCCAGAGCTTTGCTCATCACAGCACACCCAAGGCAGCACCCTCTGGCATTACCTGTCTCAGAACATAGACATACACTTTGCCCCGCTCTCGGCCTTCACTGAAGTACATTGGTGCGCCAACCAGGAGAATGTCTGTCACCCCGTCGCTGTCCACATCCAAGGAATTGATTTCACTTCCATAGTATGAGCCGATCTGCAGCACAGAGGGGTAAAGTACTTTGAGGGGTGAGTTTCATTGGCCTCCTATTGCCTCTAGGATAGAATACAAACTCTTCTGTTTGGTATTTAACACTCTCCACAATATGGCACTGGCCTCTTTCCAGAATTATATATCATTCCCCTTCATATTTTAGCTGAACTGGCCTATTTGCGATTCACCATATATACCATTGAATCCCCTCCCTCTGTGTCTTTGCACACGCTCTATTAATGGTTGGAATGCTCTTTTGCCTTACTTCTCTCTCTTTAATGACAGATATATTAGTTGTTGGCCTATCCTCAGAACTGTAACTACTCTGGGACTACTGGGACTGTGCCTAGTATAGAGAACTTAGAGAGTATAAAAATTGGTGTGTATTTATGTTAAAATTTAACATAATATACTCTAGGGTATTTATTCTCTATCTGTCTCTCTCAGATCCATAAAGTAATCCATTAATTAGCTCTGTCTCTCCCTACTCCGGCCCAAAGAGATTTCCCCTTCCCCCTTCCTCTTCAATGATATTTCCTTCAAGCAAGAGTGCTACCTTCTCTCCCTCCCACATACTGTGCAGAGAGAGCCTCCCTGAAGCCTCTCTGGTGGAGTAGAAAGAGCAAGGGTCCCCTAAACCCAGTGGATTGGACAGGTCCTTACCCTGACCTTTTATTCCTATAGTCATTATATTGGCTAATTCTCCCTCCTACTCTGTTAAGTTTGCATCATTTTCTTGTGTAATTTCACATCATGAATGAAAAAAACAGATTTAAGGGTGTAATGGTAATGGGAATTTGAAGATCTTCCCTGCTAATAGGCTGAATTTAATCACATGGAGACTGTGGTGGGAAGAGTTTGCCAAAGGGTGGAGCAGAGCCCACAGGAATCTGGGAGTCAGAGCAGTTAGAGCTGGAGAGAGGAGAGGACTCTCCCAAGGAGACAGTTAGGCTTGTGACTGTTTGCCTCCTGCTGTGATTGCTAGGCTTGTGAGGTTTGTTTGTGGAAAGGCTAAAGGATTGTGTGACTCTCTGCTATGTTATAGTATATTAACTTCTTTGTTGCTATGATGGATTTGGAGTTCTAGTATCTGAATAAATGTTTTGTTTCTGTCTTCTATGTGGAGAGTCTGTTATATTTTGTGATTGAGAACCATGCGGACATATTTATAGCCACGATCAGTGCTGTGAATATTGTGTTGGTGCTATAGAGGGTACATTCTTAGTTCTTTGTCCTAGTTGGTGCCTCTTGCCTCATGGCAGTGGTTGCCCAGTGCTTGGGCTTGGGACCTTCTAGAGCTTGGCATGATCTTTAAGAACTCAGAATCATTTCTATGACATGAGGAGATATTGGGATAGGACTTTGGGGAACTGTCTGTCTGTCTACCTATAGCTACCTATCAACAAACACTTATTAATCCCTTTTATGTTCTAGGTACGGGGCATACAAAGATGAGGAAGAAAACATCTATCCATCAGTAAACATTTGAAATGCTTACTGTATGCCAGGCATTGGAGATAGGCAAGAAATGAAACATCTGTCTATTTCTCTATACATACACATATGTATTCATGTTACAGATATATATATGTATGTATGTATACATATATTTCCTTGTATCATTATGTGTATATATTTCTACAGAGAGAACCTGAGAGACATACAAACAATGGGAGACAGAAGAAGAGAAACAAATAGAGAAACAGGGAGGAGAACCCTTCTCTAAACATGTGGATCTTGAAGTCCTCAGCTATGTAGGTCCTGTTGATTTGGAATCTACTTAATTTAGAAGCCCTCAGGACTGTGGTTTATCATTCGGATGTTGGAGTCAGAGCCCAGCAGGAAAAAATGTCATAAATTCATCAAATAGCTTCCCTTCTAACTTACAGGGTCTAGAAGCCAATTCCCAAAAAAACCAGCCAGAGTCTGGGTGTGGGCGTGTGAGAGCAAGACTGAGAATGTCAGTGGTGAGCAGCTGTCTGCCAGCTTAGCTGGATAACCAAGCAAGCAGGATGGGGCTTGCTGATATATATGAGGGAGTTAGGTTAGACACGAGGGGGAACTACCCCTTTTGTCATGCCAGGCTGTGGCAGTGGTATGCAACAGGGTCATAAGTCAGCTGGGAAAAACAAGTCAGGAGCCAGGCATGGAATGGGGAGAGCATATAGTTTAAATATGGGGCTTATACAGACACCAGAGGTCAAGACAAAAATGTGTGTCAAGTGAACAGAGACAATAGGACTATGAAAATGAGCTTAAGAGTGCCCTGGACAGGAAACTTCTTATATTCTCCCTGCTATGCTGGAGAGTGGTTAGAGAACTGACCTCAAAGTCAGGAAGGTCCCAGATTGTGTGATATTTGGTAAGTCACTTAAATTCTCAGTGTCCTGGGCAACTCTCAGACTTTAAAATGTGAATCACTTATTTAACTCTTAGGGAGATTGTCCTTTATAATCTAGGGCAGGGTAAACTATGATACACATACTGAAGTTTGACAGAATGATTTTTGGTGATCAAGAGGGTGAAAACTTGGCACACCACTTCAGAAAGGTTGTTAATCCTTGTTCTGAGGATTTCTTTGCAAATCATTTTAAATGACAAGGCACTTTGTCACTCATGAAAGGGTGCCTGGAAGGTACCATTCTAAATATCAAGCCTCCTTTGGCTGCTACTCTGAGGTTGCGTGACTTCATGCCAACTGTGGCGTGGCTAGGGGGAAGAGAGCCAATGTTGTTAATATTCACACGTTTCCCTAGCACTGGGTACAGATCCCCTCCTTGGCACAGGTTGACTTTTTGGGATTGGTAGAAGGACTTTTCCTCTCCAGGAATTTTCCTATAACATTAAATGACAGGTCCCGGCAATAAATAAAAACAGTAGGAGACATCAACTGGTTTTCCAGTGTGAGGTTAGAACAATGGCCCGAAACCCTCAGCCAATAGCTGCTGGAATAGACCATCATGCTAGCCCAAGGAATGGGACTGAGGATTTCTCTGTCTCAGATGTTTTGAGGGACTTGGGAGGGGCAGGTAGTCCTACCCAGAGACCAGGGGATGGAAAAAAATTCCAAGAACTCCAACTGCATGAAGTGAATTAATTCCCTCTCTTCCCCCTCTCCTCTCCTCCTCCCTCTTCCTTTGCTCTCTTCCCTACCCCATCCCATTCCTCCTTGTCTCCCTCCTTCTCATCCCCATGCCGATAACTTCTTCCTTACCTGTTCTCCTTTCAGAGATTGATGGATAGTCAGGCTACGGTTACTGTGCATCATGAAAAGGATGACTTTGCCTGTGTGGTTGAATCGGGGTGCTCCAGCCACATAAACCCTGCCCTGATCCCGGGACACCACAGAGGTAACTGTGTAACCTGTTGGGGGAGAGGGGAAGGGAATGATCTGAACACAGGTGGAAAGGCTTCTGCTCCCTGACACAGCCTTGTCAGAACATCAGGCCAGGCCAGTCCTTGGAAGAATGGGAAGGAGGCAACACATTATAAAATGACAAAAGAAATCTCAGACAGTAGGGAGCAGGCAGGGGAGAGATCTATGCGTAAGGTTTGTTTTGATGCTGAAGGAACATTATTTTTAGTGTTAACCCTGGGGGTTGTGACATTCGGAAAGGGTTAACCCAAATAAAGACCAAATTATTGGGATGACCCTATAGGTTACATGTCTTTTTAGAGCCTTGGAGCTTTCTCTGACCCCAGAAGGCCAAGTATTCATTGGCTCAGGTCCTGAAAGTTCTTCCCTTGTTAGGAAAGAGTCAATAGGGCAGCTCCTTACACCCTCCACAGTCACCTGGTCTGTGGCTGTTGGATTTTGGGGGCTGTCTACACCTGTGATATCATCGGTATAGGGAACTTTCCTGGGAAGAAACTTTCTCTACTAATGTAGACTGGAAACTATTCTATGATCTATTGTCTTGGAGGGTTTCCTGGGTTACTGAGAGAAGTTGAGTGATTTACACAGGCTCTGTGTGTGTATATGGCAGAGTTTGGACTTGAACTCAAATCTTTCTGGTGACCCTATGGGGTCACCAGCTAGGATTAGTATGACAAAACTGGTGTCTGGACATCCTTATGGCTTTGTAGTAATGGAGGAAGAGAGGAGGCCAATCCTGCTGAGATGCTGCCCTCGGCCTACTTCTGGTGTGAGAACAGCGTGCTTCTTAGCTCAGAGCTCTTAGGGAGAGTGAGCTCATGGTGGGGCTGGGGTGGCTGATGCAGTCCAAGCCATCTCTGGGGCTCAGGATCCTGCAGGAATCTAACTGTGGCATAGGAGTCAAGCGTTTGGGATAAAAGGCAGGAAATGAAGATAGGCAAATCCTCCCTTTCAATCCAGGCATTCTTAAAAAGCTTTTGTGGAAGTCCATCATTATGGCAAGGTATTACGGGCATGCATGACATGATGTACTTCCTACCTACCACCCAGTATGCTTGTCCTTCCTTTGTTCCTCAGACCACTCAAGGTGGAGGGGTGGTATAGAGAAAACCCATCTTCCTTATGAGATTGAAACAGCACCCAGTTTTACTCACCAGTTCCAACTAAGGGGAAAATAATGGTCAATATCAGGTGAGCAAAATGGAATGCCCATCTCACCTATTTTACCCCAAGGAGAATTGACTTATCTATTTGAAGGCAAAGTCTGGCAAGCTGTGACATCTGTTCCTGGAAAGTATGTAAGTTGGAGAAGCAACTACAAGACACAAAACCCTCTTGTAATTCCTGGGTTTCCAAATTAAGTCCCTCCCCGGCTGCTGATCAGACTCCACAGTTACCTGGTGGGCTCTCTGACTTTAAAAATTGGATCCTGTTTCCTGGGAGTGGCAGAAAGGGCCTACAGTGGTGTGGGTGGGGCAGGGCAGAGGGGATGGGGAACCTAACACATATCTGCCTAAGTGGAAGTTGGAAGCAGTCCCTCGGCCTATGCCCAGGGCTTTTTCCTGCTAAGCCTTCCCTTCCTGGAGCATGGAAGAATATTTTGACTGTGTCCTGGCCCGTTACATCCTGTTTCCCAGCAGAGAAACCAAAACAATGCCCTCTCTGGGGATCTTTAAAGCTGGGTGGGCTAGGCCCACCCCCTTTCCCTAGGAGAAGGTCACTTCCTCAGCATCTCCCACCCACAAAGGGAGAGTTCAGAAAAGTAGAAGTGGCTAAATAGCAAAAGAAAAGTGATTCAGTGGATGTTTTGGAACCTAAGTTCCTTTCCCACAACCTTAACACCCATAAGCAAGAAAGCTCTGAGTTGAGAGTTCATTCAGAGACCTGGGTTCTAGTCTTGCCTATCACCACCTTCTCTAAAAAATAAGACATTTGGTTTGGGTCCTATCCTACATTCCTCCAAGCTCTAAGAATCCGTGATTCTCATGTAGTAGATGCTCAGTAAACAATGATTAATTCTGCTATTAATTTGGGGGTCGCTCTAATTTAGATTTAGAGTCAGAAGACCTGAGTTTGAATGGTGCTCTGCCACGTAGTAGCTGAGTGACTGTGGGCAAGTCCCTTACCTGCTCTGAGCTTCAGTTTCCTCACCTGTAGAAGGGGATAGTAATACTTGCCCGGGTTACTCCACCCAGTATTATGAGGACCAAATGAAATAACTTTTTTTTTCTTTTTGGAGGGGGGAAGGCAGGGCAATTGGAATTAAGTGACTTCCTTAAGGTCACACGGCTAGTATGTGTTAAGTGTCTGAGGCTGTATTTGAACCCAGGTCCTCCTGACTCCAGGTGCTCTATTCACTGGGCCACCTAACTGCTCTCTAAATGAAATAACTTATGCGAAACACTTTGCAAATTGTAAAACACGCTATAGATGGTATTATTTTGACTGTTTTTATCTTAGTGCCACGCCCTTTCATCTTCTAATGTGACTTGAAAAGGGGTAGACCATGCCCCCTGAGGAGCTAAGGTCTAATGGGAAAGATGGAGAAACAAGCAAAGAATCACTAAAAATGGGTATACCGACAGCTGTATCTTGAAGTCATTTGGGGTAATAATGGTAATAATTGGGGGAAAAAAGAGGCACAGATAAAACAACTGATGATATCAAATCATGTCTACTTGGTCTCGGATGACAGATACCTTGAAACCAACATACTGACTCCCAACCCCTTCCTGGCTCAGTCCTGTTGATCAGAATGGGAAGGTCTTCGAAAACTGTATAATCTGTTCTTGAGTAATTGAGTGGATGAAATGCTGTGTCCCAGCTAAAGGATTTAATGGGGGCTCTTGCCAGGAGTGAGGAAGAACAATTAGGAAGTTCACCAGTTGTGTTTCTGCTTGTCTTTATTTTCATAAAGCACTTCATTAGAAGTCATTTCTGCCTTGACTGTGGAGACTAGTCAAGGAAATTACCCAATTCTTGGATTTTACGCCAAGGAAACAAACTCATGATTTGCTTTATGTGCAAAAATTTCTGATGAGGGCAAAAATACCTTAAACAATTGACCTTCAAAATAAAAGTGTGAAGAGAAACACAATTTGTTGCTAATTGTTCTTTCCCGATGTATACAGATCTGCGGTTTTCAACCTACGGGTTATGTTCAATTTGTAACAATGAAAATACACCCTGCATATCAGATATTTAGATTACGATTCACAACAGTAGCAAAATTACAGTTATGAAGTAGCAACAAAAATAATTTTATGGTTGGGGGTCACCATAGCATGAGGAACTGTATTAAAGGGTGGTGGCATTAGGAAGGTTGAGAACCACTGACTTAGGTAAAGACTCTTTATACCAGTGTGCAATTGGTTCAAAGGCAATGAAAGGGTTCTTGTTTTCCTTAGTCACTGGTAAGTAACTCAGTCTCCCACCTTTCTCCAAATGCTCATTTCTAATTCAAGACCTTACCTAGATAGGCCCCATGGTTCTTCAGTTCTTCAGGGAATTCCTTTAGATACGACTCTCGGTGAGGAATGACCTTTCCACCACTGGTCTCCTTCAGCACAGCTCCATTCCAGTCATAAGCACCAACTGCTCCCAGCAAAATTCCGTCCTAGGCAGGAAGAAGGGGACCCAAAACAATCTGAGTCATTCTTGAAAGGAAAGTCTCTAAATAAAAAGGAATGGCACTGCTAGTGTCTCCATTTCATTTTTTGACCCCCTAACCCTTATTTGTGGTCATTAATTGAATAGAGGTCATCTTCTTGCCTTGTCCTGTGAAATTAAGTGAAGGTGATCCTAATAATTGAATTTTAGGAAGGAGAATTAGTAAATAACTTCCAAAACCACACACAAATTCTGGTTCTTGTTCAACTGCAAAATTTCAAGACCTAAGCTCAGAATTCACTTCCTCCAGGAGGTCTTTTCCACTCTGTTGCTACCTACCTTTATGGCCTTGGGCAAATAAATCACTTAAACTCTCTGCGCTTCAGTTTCCTCAGTTGAAAAATGAGGTAGGATTGAATGGCCTCTGAGACACCTTCCTCACTCTAGACCTCTGATCTTATGGTCTCATAAATGCCATTGTCTTATACATGGAATGACATCCCCTTTAGCAGTTATAAGTCCCACCTGTACATCTTCATCTTTTGTTTTATTAGTGTCATTAACGTTTTTTTTGTCTGGTTTTTCTCCCAGGCAGATGGCAGTCTTCCTGAGGGCAGGGATTGCTATGCCTTCCAAAGTCTGGAAGGCCTCTGGAGGTTCTGCACAGCAGTGTTCTGGTTCAGTGTACATTTCAACAACTTAGGCAGTGGGATTAGCTTTTAGTTTCTCATAGAAGAGTTTCCATACAGGGCTGTGGGGTGGGAGTGAATGTAAAAACCTAGGGTAAATCACAAGGTCCCCTTACTTCCCTTTTTTCTTTTTCCCACTTTTTTGGATCCAGATGAAATCAGAAAACAGAAAGGGCAACTTCTAAGGGTGAAATGATATCATAATAAGGCACTAGGGAAGACATTGGCATTAATATAATTAGGAAACTCAATTAGTACAGATTGGTACCTACTTTGCTACTTATAGTTTTAATGAGCTGTTTGGGGCATTGAGGTTGTGACCTGCCCAGGGTCACATACCCAGTATATGTTAGAGTTGGGACTTGAATTCAGGTCTTTTTCACTCTGACAACAGCTCTCTGACCATTTTGCCACAATGCCTCTTATGGCAGATGTGTTTCTCAACCCTTCTCTGGGGCCACATTTATTAAATTTGAATTATATAATTTAATATAAAATAACTTTCTCAAAGTAAAAAATAAAACAAAACCAGAATTTGAACCCAGACTCCAAATCCAGGGATTTTTCCTGCTATAGCAGCAGCCTTTCCATAATAACACAGATCCCTTGCCCTTGGAGGTGGTGATGGTGGTGGTGGTTTCCCCATCCATTGTCTAGTCTTGTCCTTACAACAGTTCCATGAGGTATATAAGTCAGAGAGTATTATCACCATCTGACAGACAAGGAAACTGAGATTCAGGAAAGTTTATAAACTAGTCCACAGTCATAAGGTGTCAGAACTGGGCCTGGTCACTAGATGACCTGGTTCTAATGCTATATTACTCTTGCTTTCCATGTCCAGGAATACTCAGTGCTCTCTTGAGACCCTGTAAGGTTACTCAGTTTATACCTGGTTACAGGTTACAGATTAAAGTAGGGCTATCACCTCCTTCAAGACACACAGGGTAAAACTGGGTAGGAAGAGAAAGTTCCTACTGTCCTCTAATACCAGATGGATCCTATTCTCCATCTTCCATCTGAAACTCTTTGGGAGGTATGCATCAAAGTCGATTTCACCCCTTTCTGCCCACTGAGTGAGAGGATGCAACTGTGGACCAATCTGCTTTGCTTTAGAGACATGCCTTTGAAGATACATTCTTGGCTCGGTGAATACCTCTGTGAGCCTTGCAGCACATCCTGAAGAAAGACTGATTCAAACCTGGAGCTTGCAACCCATCTGGGACCTCCACTCTCCCCAGGCCCTGGGAGGTTTGGGAATTCCATCTGAAAATGTTGGCAGCTTGAAGGGGTCTGGCAACACTGGATCCATGTCTCTTTGGCAACAGGAACAGATCCAGCCTTGCTGCTAACTCCCTGTGATTGTAGAGGCCAGGAAAGGCCCTCCTGTGACCAAAAATACCTCCCCTACCTCTGGCTGACATTCCAACCTTAACGGGCTATTACTTATTCTTAAGACTTTGATCTCCATTAAAATGCAAATCCTTCTTGAGGGCAAACACTTTAAGTTGTTATCAGTTGCAGACATGTTTAAGCGACTGAGCTTATACATTCTTATTTTAGAGTAAGGGTCCTTAATTTTTGTTGTCATGGACTCCTTCGTTAGTGTGGTGAAATCCATGGACCCTTTCTCAGAATACTGTTTTCAGATACATAAAATAAAATACAAAGGATTATAAAGGAAATCAATTACATGGAAATACAGTTACTTACATTAAAAAAAAGCATTAAAGACTCTAGTTCAGAATCCCCGAACAAGAGGAAGCTTTGAATGGGAGATCAGGAACCTATGCAGAAGATTAGTGGGTACCGTGTAGGGTGTTGAAGGGAGATGGAAGGCCAATAAAAACAAACTCCATTGGCTTCACAATTTTACCCTAGCCAAGGGAGACACATATATTTTATGTTTATAAAAATAAGATGAGGGGTGGCTGGTGACTGGGTTCTAAAGTCTTGATAAATTAAGTCAGGAGTGTCAACACATTCAAAATATCCATCCATGGCCATCTGGGAAGTAACATTTAAAATCCATGGTTTTCAGCTGCTTCCTGACTGAGGCCATTCTCACTTTTCCCCCACTCTCCCCATGAGGCCAGGAAATTCTGGTCGGGTAGCCTTTCACAGGAGAGTTCTTCTTATGGCCGAACATGAGAAAAGTAAACTGGAAAGATGTTTGATTGACTTGTTGACAGACCAAGAGTAGTGGGGATCTGTTTCCTTGTCTGTGTCTGAGAGGAGTGGAGAGGACATGTACTCTAGGTCTCAGGCCCTGGCTATTTTGCTTATAATTGGATGAGTTGTCTTGTCAATAATTATGAGATGGAAGTGGAGAGGCAGAGGTAGGGCATTTTCTTTGTGGGTGGGTTTAAATCTCTAACCTTGGCATTAAAAATCACACTCTGGTTGTGCCCAATCAAAAAAAAAATACCTTTACTGAGAGCTTTCTAAGTGCTTGGATACTCTCATAGGTGTGCTGGGAGTGATAAAAGAGAAATCTCCTGCTTTCAAGCTGAGGTCGAAGGGAATGAAGGCTGTGTCCACTTTGTCCTTAGGTTGGGGTCAAAGGGAGTCAAAGGGAGTGAGGGCTGTGTCCTGCAGCAAAATAGTCAGATGCCATCTGTCCTGCGGTTCAGAATTCTGGATGGTTGAGTCACTGGTCTTGTTCTGTGCACATGGGATCATGAGGCCATAGATTGAGTGTTAGATCAGAACTTAGAGACCATCCAGTTCACTCTTTCCCCTTACTTTATAGGAAACCGAGGTCCAGAGGAGTTAGATGACTTGTCCAAAGTCACACAGGTGGGAAATGCCAGAATAGAAATTCAGACTCAGTTCCTTTGATCCAAATACATTTCTTTTCCTTCCAGCTGTATTGGCTACTTATAGAATGATTTGATGAGCCCTGCCCCCTTCCATTGACCTTCCCCAGGGCTTGAAATACCACCAATAGCACTTCTTTAGAGCAAGTCCATTGTGTCTCTGAAAGGCATTTTCCAAAACAAAAAAATGTGCTTTCTAGGAAGGAATAATATATTAACCATTTGTCAAGATTAATTTATCAGAAAACTGATAGGTACGGAGCAGATAAGAGAACTGTGAAGGAACGGGACATAGGATAAATGAATTTTTATAGCCTTGTGTAAGGATGAGGAGCTGCTGCCCTAGCTTGCCCAAGGTCTCTCTCCTAGAGGACTGGAGGTAGGGCCTGCTGGGTGGTGGATAGATTTTTGGGAACAAGGAGAAATTGCACCTCAGTGTACTGTTAGACTGTTTGAAGTCCTGAGAAGTTGTAGCAATTAAGGTAATGGCATATGTATCAAATTTGCAGATGGCATGAAGCTGGGAGGAATATCTAACACATTGGATGACGAAGCAACAATTCCAAATGATCTTGACAGGCAAGAATATGGAGTTAACTCCAATCAAATGAAGTCTATTAGGGATAAATGGAAGGTCCTATGCTTGGAATAAAAAATAAACTTCACATGTACCAGGATAATAAAAATGGACATTTACTTAGCACATATGAATATATATTCTCATCCGATTCTCACCACAATCCTTCAGGATAGGTATTACAATATTATTATCAGCATTTTAGGAGGAGAAAACTGAGGCTTGATATTGTTCCATTTTCAGTCACATCCAATCCCATTTGGGGTTTTCTTGGCAAAGATATTGGAGTTGTTTGCCATTTCCTTTTCCAGCTCATTTTATAGATGAAGAAACTGAGGCAAATGGGGTTAAGTGACTTGCCCAGGGTCACACGTCTGGTAAGTATCTGAGGCTGGATTTGAACTTAGGAAGATGACTCTTCCTGACTCCAGGCCTGGCACTCTATCTGCTGCACCACCTCACTGCCCACAAACTGAGACACAGAAAGGTTAAGTGGTTTCCTCGAGGAGACACAGTAAATATTACATGTGGGACTTGAACTCAGATATTTCCAATTGTAGTACTCCATCACTACACCAAATTGCCTCTCACAAGATGGAAAAGGCAAGGCTAGGTAGTAGTTCCTCTGGAAAAAAAATCTGAGGACTTAGACTTAGTTTTATTTATCTGACAGGGTGACCAGGCAGCCAAGTGAGTGAATGCGATCTTAGGCTGCATTGTAATGAGTTCAGATCTTGGGAGCTGATAATATTGATCTTCTCTTGCCTATTAAGACCAAACCAGGAGTATTGTGTTTCATTCTGGGTGCCATATTTTAGGAAGGACATTGATAAGCTGAAGAGGGTCTACAGGAGGACAGTTAGAGTGGTGATGGACCAAGTTCATGCGCCTAAGGGTAACTTCACAGAACGAGCAGTGTTTATCCAGGAGAAGAGAAGACTTAGGGAAGCCAGGAAATCTGTTCTTCAGGTTTTTGAAAGTCTGTTATGTAAAAGAAGGGTCAGACTGGTTCTGTTTGGCTCCCAAGCATGGAATGAATAGCAATGAGTGGGAATAGCAAGAAAGCAAATTCAGGCTTGATTTAATAAAAAGCTTCCTACAGCTCCTAAGCAAGAGTGGGATGAACTGACATGGGAGGTGGTGGCTTTCTCATCACAAGTCTGCAAGCAGGGGCAGCTAGGTGGCACAGTGAATAGAACACTGGCCCTGGAGTTCGAATCTGGCCTCAGACACATAACACTTACTAGCTGTGTGACCTTGGGCAAGTCACTTAAACCCCAATTTCCCTGCCTCCCCTCTCCAAAAAGTCAAAAAAGGAGAAGAAGAAGATGAAGAAGAAGAAGAAGGAGGAGAAGAAGAAGAAGTCTGCAAGCAAAGACACTTGTCAAGCAGGTGATAGAGGGGATTTTTGTTCAGGTGTGTTAGATGGCCTGTGAGGTCCCTTCCAACTCTGAGATCTTGTGAATTTGATAACATATGTGGGAGTGAGGTTCACATGCCTCCTTTTATGCACTTCATTGAGATGTCATTGAGCTGAAAGGGCAGGGAATGAATGAAGGGTGAGGTATGTGTTACAGAAACTTCTGACACAGGATGGAAAAATAAACACAACCCAACAACTGGGTCTGGAATCAGAAGACCCAAAAGATCAGATTTCAGTTCTGATCCTTATTACCTGTGTAACTTTGGGTAAAGTAGTTTAACTTCTCTGGGTCTCAGTTTCTAAAGCTATAAAATGAGAAAGACTAGATCAGTGGCATCATACTCAAATAGGAATGGGTTGCTGTGGTCTGCACTTGTAAAACCAAAAATAAACATTATCCATATTGTGTTTTAATCTATTAAAAAATTTCCCAATTACATTTTGATTTGGTTTGGGCTGACTCTTTTTCAAGGCCCAAGGCAGAGAGTTTGATCCCACAGATCTTGGGCTCTCTCTCTTCAAACTCTGGTGAGTCTTTCATCACCCCCATCAGACTGCATCATTTGTTTGCTGATTCTGGTCTCCTGTTTGGGAATTCCTTCCAAGGAGCCCTTATTGAAATGGAACGGGGAGGAAGGAAGCAAAGAAGCATTTATTAAGTGCCTACTATTTGCCAGGTGCTGTACTAAGCACCTTATAGATACTGTCTTCTTTGATCTTCACAACAACTCTGGGAGGTAAGTGCTATTATTGGCTTAATTTTATGGATGAGGAAACTGAGGCAGGCATGTCAAGTGACATACTAGTAAGTGTCTGGTGTTACATTTGAACTGAGATCTTCCTGACTCCAGGTCACTGTATCACAAAGCTACATATGTGAGAAACATTTAAATGGGTTGCTAGGTGATGCATTGGATAGAACACTGGCCTGGGAATCAGGAAGACTTATTTTTCTGAGTTCAGACATTTACTAGCTATGTGACCCTGGGTAAGTCACCTAACCCCTATTTGTCTCAGTTCCTCTTCTGTAAAATGGGGACATACACTGGAGAAGGAAATGACAAACCACTCTAGCATCCTTGCAAAGAAAACCCAAATGGGGGTCACAAAGAGTCAGACTCAATGAAAAATGACTGATTAGTTGAATTATCATGTGTAATTAACCTTTTTTATTTTTTAAAGAAAAAACAGGAAAGTTTTATTCACAAGAGGTAAAGCTAGTGGACCCCTCAGCCTCATTGGGCTGAGCTGAGTGTTCGGGTGGGAAGGGGGGGTTCTGGCTCTACTACTTGCCAGCAATGAGTGGGTTCCTGAGAACCACAATGACTGAATCCCCCCTCAGGAACATCTTGGAAATATAACGATCCTTGTTCACTGGTTTCGACTTTTTCTTGCCTTTGCCACATTTGGGTAACTCCATCCACATCTCTTTTACATTCTCCAAGACCATGTTGCAGTCCCTGTCAAAGGCCTTCACTAGGCCCAGAAGTTTCTTGTTGTGGCAGTTAATGAGAACCTGCGTATTGTTCTTCACCGACTGGGTGAGCACTGACAGAGGCCCAGTGTTGAACTCCTCCTCTTCCCGCTTCTGCAGCTCCTCAGGAGTCATTTCACTCTTGGGCTTGTTTAAAAGACTCATGGTAGCGATGGCCCCTTGGTCCTTTACAATCCTGTCTTCCTCAGGCCGAGGCCGCTTCAGTAATCTGGCCCAACTGGGGGTAGGGGAGGGGGAGGTGGCCTCCTATCATTAATCTAATAGGACTAGAAAGGTAGTTTGGGTCCAGTACGTGAAGACTTTTAAATGACAAACCAGAGGAGTTAATTTGAATAAGATAGTTTTTGTTTTTTTTTTTTTTGGTTTTGCTTTTTGGAGGGCAATCGGGGTTAAGTGACTTGCCCAAAGTCACACGGCTAGTTTTTGTGTCAAGTGTCTGAGGCTGGATTTGAACTCACATCCTCCAGACTCCAGGGTCAGTGCTCTATTCACTGCGCCACCTAGCCGCCCCAATAAGATAGTTTTTAAGGTTCTTTTCATTTGTAATATTCTGTCAGTTACCATTTCCAATGGGAGAGGTCAAGGGGGTGGTGGCACATGTGTTGCAATTTGGCCATTAGCTGTGAAGCTGTTAAATAATTTCCTTTTAATCATGAGCTTAACTTAAACTCAGCTATGTTTATCCACCCATGATGTGGTGTCCATAAATCTCTATTATCACACAAACTCATCAGAAGAAGGAAGTTTGTTTTATGAGGATGGATTTTGTCCCAGATGCTTATGATTAATCGGTTGGGAAAAGGATCATTTTTCTAAACAAGCTGATGATTAGGTCAGTTTTAGCCCATAGACATGCATCATTGCCTTCCACATAAATGTGAAATAGGCAAACTTTGGAGCCCTCCAATTCCAAGATTATTATAGCACCCCTCCTCTCCTTCCAGACCCCATTCTGATTTCATGCCTGCTAATACCTGCTAACTGATAACTAATGGGATGTGGTCTTTCAATCACATTTCTCTCCCTTTTCCCCTAGGAGCACTTAAAGTTTACTAAAGAATTCCTGGAGACCAAAAAAGCTTCAGTTCCATCATGGTGGAATGAGAAGCAGCAGGGGCTAATATTTAGGGCAGGGCCCCTGATAGGCCCTAGTATCTTTCAAATGCTGTATCTTTGTATGATATGCATTTCTGGCCATGATCTGTGGAAATTTGTTTTGTGTGACTCTGTACATTTGTTACAAAGGTTTTGTTTTTATTTTTGCAGTTTGAGGGATCCACTTCAAACCGAGAAAGAGAAAAAAATGAATGCTTGTTAGCATAAAAAATAAAATAGAATAAAAGTTAAAAAAACAAATAAACAAATATGTCCTGTTATGTATAGAGCTTGGTCACCAGGACTTGCCTGCCATGTTCTTTGTTTCAAAGAGGGTCAATGATATCCCGGAGGATGTCTTGACTCGGCCTGAATTAGATTTAAGTGAGGCAGACTTGTGCAAATTCATCAGCTTCGTTCTCTCTTCCAGAGTTATCTGTGTCCAGTGGCAAGATAAAAGTCAAGGCAACTGGTGATGGCCTGGTATACAGTGGATGGTCTTGGCATCTTTGATGTCTGACCAGGCTCCAAGCACTCCACGGCACCTGCTTCAGCCATCATGGCCCTTGGAACAAATTGTTCTCAGCTACCCATCCTATTGGAGGGTCTTCACATACTTGGGGTAGACAATCCCCTTAGCTCCCTGATGAGTTTGAGGCCTGTCAGTTACCCTTACCCTGGTTTAGCCCATCTGCTGAGAGTTTTCCAAGGTGTGGCTGCTATATCTGCTACAGCTTCTTGGAGCCACAGGTGAATGTTGGATGAAAAGGTGACCCCCAAAGGTGGCTGAGCAACACTGAAAAGGGCTGGGCAAGTCCTCGCACCAGAGGTGCTGCAACTTGCCTGTTGTAATTGTAAGGCAGAGGAGGCTTTCCTTCCTACCCTCTTATTCCTCCTCCTACCTTAACTCCACCTTCCTCATTTTCATCCTATGTCCAGCTAGGTGGTGAAGTATCTACGACACTGAACCTGAGATTTAGTAGGCCTGGGTTCAAATCCAGCATCAGAAACTTACTAGCAAGGCGAGTCACTTAACCTCTGTCCACTTCAGTTTTCCTCATCTGTAAAATGGGAGTTATAACAGCACCAACCTCCCAGGGTTGTTGTGAGGATCAGTGAGACAATATTGATAAAGTGCCTTGCAAGCCTTAAATGTTGGCTCTCATGACACTCCATCTCCTGTCTTCATGCCTTTACAAAGGCTGCCTTCCATGCCAGAAATGCATTCTCTCTTTTTTTGGGGGGGGGAGAAGGCAGGGCAATTGGGGTTAAGTGACTTGTCCAATGTCATGTAGCTAGTAAGTGTTAAGTGTCTGAGGTCAGATTTGCGCTCTGGTCCTCCTGAGTCCAGGGCCGGTGCTCTATTCACTAGGCCACCTAGCCGCCCCCCAGAAATGCATTCTCACTTTATCTTTGCTCAAGGGCCTGTTTTCAGCATTTTGCTTTACTCCACTCCACTCTTTCCCCACCTGCTATTGCCTTTCCTTGTATCTATTTTGAATATTTTTCTATATGTATATGTTTATTCCCCCTGGCCTGATTATATAAGCATCTTGAGTTTAATAGCAGTTTCCTATTATTTTTGAATTTCTATCCCCTAGCGCAGTCTCTTACTCTTAACATATACTTGTTGATTGATTGATTACGTCAGTTGATATAAAGTATACTTGATGGATGAACATCCTGATTTTACTTGAATAGTTCTAGTGGGAAGCAACTTACTACAGTACAAGGCGACCCAAAGCATTTGGTGTTGTATGTGCTGGCTCCTGGTGATCACTGTGTTATTTTATCAAGTGCTTACAAACTATTTGTTTAATATTCTTTTCCAGAATTATGCTAGAGATTGATATCAACGTTGAGTATAATTTAAAGGATCAACTTTTTCTCCTTTTTGAAAACTGGAACTTTCCCCCCCTCTTATTCTGAATAACTTCTCAAAGATTAACAGCAGTAGACTTGAGCTCATAAAAAGATTACAAGCAGGGCCTCTGAGATTGTAAATTCTCTGAGATGTAAATTCCTTCAGAGGTTTGAGATTTAATTCCTCTGGAAATGGAAACTTAAAGTCATTCAAAGTGGTTTGAGGACAACTTACTATTTTCTCTTCTATCTTGGGCTACAATTTCTTCTTTGTGTCATTCCCTATTTTGTTTATAATTTAAAGACTTCTTTTTTGCACAAAATGGAATAAAAATAGAAGAGTAGTTGTACCTTTTCTCTATAGATTATAAACTCCTCGAGGGCAGGAATTGTGTTTTGCCTCTTTTCCTATCCTCTGCATTTGAGCACATTGTCTATCATATGCCTGAAAGAAATACTTTTTGTGAAAGTGCTCAGTAATAAATAATGTGCTTTACAAATGTGAGTTATATTCTGTTTGAATTATAATGGTAACCACCTCTCTCTTGTCCTTTTTGCTCCTTCCATAGGGAAATAAGTCTTTTTTGTCATACTTAGCACTATTTAAGAACTGTTTGGGGCTCTAGTCAGTTTCCAAATAGAAGCAGTTTCTGAATCCTTTAATTCATTTCCAGGAATTTATTTCAAGAGTGCATCTCACAATCATTTCCAGTGAAGATGGGAGCAGTTGGCTCAGCCAAAGGATAGATATGTTCAGGCTCATATTTTCCCTCTGGCCAGAGCCAAAAGCCTAGATTTCCCACTGGTCTGTCTAGTTTTTTTTTCCTTGGGTTACTAGGCCAAGTGGATATTTGAGAAGCTGACATTCTAGTGTTAGGGAAGGCATTTAAAGATCAGAAAGAATAGCTGGTTGCCTATGTGGTCCAATTTGAGGGGTGCTAAAAATATCTTCTTGAAGACCTATAACAATGCCAGAAATTGTATATCTTTAGAGTGTCATTTTAGGGACTTTGGAAGCCTCTCCCCCCTTAAAATAACTGAATGGTTCTAATGAGAATGCAGTTCTCTTCCTTCAAGTCCTTATAAGCTAACCCCGGGTATTGCCCACCGCCTCTGAGGGATACTGTAGTGAATTCCTTATAAGAACCAAAAGTCTGATAATCAGATGATTGGAGGAGAAGGTGAACCAAGAACACACTTTACCCAGAAGGACCTTTGATATAGTGGTATGTGGGGATAGGATAATAGGAGGAAGAGAGTCAAGGTTATAAAGGAGCAAAGCTTGGCATCATTGTAATAGTAATCAGTTTATCAGATATTTAGCACTTAGCAGCTTAGAGCTAAGTAGTACCTAGTAACTTAGGGCTAAGTATGGAAGGTATGAACCCCATCCACTGTTGAGAAGGCATGAATTCCCCTGTTGACATGGAAGAAGGCTATTGGCTGAGACAGGAGGCCAGTGCTGTATATAAAGAAGAATTCTAGAGACAGAGAGAGAGAATTTTGGAACTGGCTCCTCAGTGAAGGAAGATTCATAGAGACTGAAGCCAGCTGAGAGAGAGAGAGAGAGAGAGAGAGATCCAAAAGGATATATAGGTCTGAAAGCTTCTTGAGAGCAGGGACCATTTCACTTTTATATTTTTATTCCCAGCTCTTAGTACGGTACTTGGCACTTAGTAAGTGCTTAATAAATACTTTAAATTAATTAATTAATTAATTAATCCATTCATTAAATGACATATGAAAGTATTTTGAAAAAATTCAATGCAATGTATAGCCTTTATCGGATTGCATGCCCTCTTGGGGAAGTGGGGAGAGGAGGGAGGGAGAAAAAAAATTTAGAACTCAAAATCTTGAAAAAGTAAATGTTGAAAACTATCTTTGCATGTAATTGGAAAAAATAGAGTACTATTAAGTTGGGGTGGGGGAAAAGTCCGATGCAAATCTAATGTATCATTGTTTTTCAGCTCAATTTACATTTTTCTTAATTCAGTGGACAAAATCACCAAAGCATTTTGGATATGGGAGACAACTCTACCTTTGGTCATCTGCCCACTGAGTTCTGTGCATTATAGGCTTCCCCTCTCATGGATTTAGGAATTCCTACTCTGATCCCACTTGAAATAATGGCAAAAGCCCAATTTCTACAGTTTCAGGCATTGGCTCATGTTGTTGAGTCAAGGCTTGGTTCTGCCTCTAATGTACCATGTGACCTTTGGGAAGTCACTTCAATTTCTCAAACCTAAGTTTGAGGGGCATCGGTTAAAGGACACAGTAACTTATGCCTCCAAGGCTTTGTGGGGACCAGAGGAGATAATGGTTATAAAATGCTTAGCACAGTGCCTAGCACCTAGTACGGTCTTCATCCTCCTCCTCCTCTTCATCCTCCTCCTCCTCCTCCTCCACCTCTTCATTCCACTTTGCATCTGTTGCTTCTTTGCTCTCAACTCCACAGAACAAGATTCCCCTGCCAGGTTAAGCTCATCAATCACCTTTCATCTCACCGCTAACTCAAGCCTTGACTGATACCTCCTTCAGCCTTCTCTCCCCTCTGTTAGGATGACTAGAGGGTGGAATATGAAACTCCTCCCAATGCCTTCCTTTATAGGAGGCAGAAACTGGACTTGCAGCTCATTCTATATTTCATTTGTTGCTCTGCCTGGTTTCAACTTCATGGAACAAGATGCTTCAGTGCTGTGTACCCCCTGGTGTCTCATTTCTCCTCCCACTTTCCTGCCTTCTGCTGTATCTTGTCTTCCCTTATCCCCATTAATTTATAAACACTTTGAGGGCAAGGACTGTATTTTTATTAATTATATCCTTAGCAGAGTGCCTGTCCCATAGTATACACTTAATAAATAATTGTTGGATTAGATCATCATGATAAAAGGTAATGTAGCACAGTAGATAGAAAACTGACCTCAGAGTCAGGAAGTCTTGGGTTTCAGGTCTTGTCTCTGACCTACGCTGTCTGTGTCACCCAGGGCAAGTTGCTTAACTCCTCAGTGCTTGTCGAGACAACTCTCTAAGACTAAAAGTTGCAGGATGGTTGCTGATACGCATTGGTAGAAGACATTTCCTACCCTATTGAAATCATAAATCTAGACCACCACCACCGTAAAAAGTTATTGCATGAGAGAGAATGAATGTGAAAATATTCTTTAAATGAAGAGAGCACTGTTTTAATATAAGCTAAAATCCTCTGGAAAAAAATGATGGACTATACTGATAGCATGGGGCACAAGAACAAAGGCAGACTCTAAAAACCCTCCACAACAGTGGAGCACTAAAAGTGGAACTGAGGGGGAGTGTGTGCACAGACATACTTGTACCCATGCCATGCCCAAAGCATGTGCACACAGAACCCACAGAGGGATTCACATGCACGACACCTACATAGGTGTAAGTGGAACAGCTGTGGACCCAAAGGACACACATAGACATGTACACAGAGAAGTACCAGCGTAGGCTTAGAGTTGGAAAGGAAATTCCAAGTTGTTTGGTATGAGTCCATTGATTTTAAAATGAGGGAAGGGAGGCTCAGGGAAGGGATTTTTGCTCAAGCTCACACGGGCTGTGGATTTGAACATATCTGGAACTTGAACCCAGGCCTATTATTTTCCCCCTTCACAATAAGTATCACCTGTAACTCATCCCGGTGGCTCCTGAGCATCACCAGTTCCCTGGTAGGGGTGGGGGAGGAGAGACCCAGAGGGCTAAAGATAGAGAAAAGCAGAGACTTAGAGGGATATTTCAAGCCCTTACCTCTACTACATGTGAGGAAAATCCCGTCTGTGACATTTCCAGTCCAAAGGAGGTTTCATTCTTGTTGGTGCCTAAAGCAGAAGAAGGAAGGGAAGGTTAGGCCTGGGATGAGAGTGAGTAGATCCAGTCCTCTGCTTTATAACTTCCACGGGAGGTATTTCCAAGGCCTGGGGCTTTGTCTAAGGGTGGCCAGCTCCTGGCCTCCTAGTCCCAAGAGCACTAACACATGAAAAGAACACAAATCTGCACAAGGATAAGGGGTGGGTTGAGTTTGTACGGGTGTCAGCTGGAAACCTTAATGCATGAAAACACCTAAGAAGGAGAAAAATGAGAAAGCACCCTGCATGGAGCCTCAGCCTCTTTGGACTAGCCCTTTAATAGGCACACAAAGACCTCAGACTTCTTCCATTGCTCACATCCAGAAGCCATTTCTCAATCTAGGAGCCTTCTGTGGTCTGCAGGACTCAATCAATGTGTCAGTCAACAATCCATCATGAAGAGCTTACTGTGTGTCAGCCCCTGTGCCAAGTGCTTTGGGGACAAAGAAAGGCGAAAAGCATGGTCCCAGTTCTCAAGGAAGTCACATTCTAATGGGTAGACAACCTGGAGATAGCTATGTACATGCATGAGATACACAGTGTAGATGGAAGGTGCTCTCAGAGGGAAGAGACTAAGAGTGGAGGCCAGGGGCCAGGACCGGGAAAAGGGAAAGGCATCTTGCAGAGGCCAAGATTTGGGTTCAGTCTTGAAGGAAGATGGAGAATCTAGGATAGGAGGTAAGGGAGGAGAGCATTCCAAGCATGGGAGATAGCCAGCTCAAGGGCATGGAGCTGTGAGATGAGGAACCCAGTGTAGTCAAGTTTAGCCGCATGATAGAGAATGTGGAGAAGACTCAAAAGGCTGGAAGGGGTCAGGCTGTTAAGACTTTTAAATGCCACATGTAGGATTTTATATTTGATCCTATAAGTAATAGAGCCATTGGTATTGACTGAATTGGGGGTGACACAGTTGAGTTTGCAGATTAGAAAAATCTCCTTGGCATCTGAATGGAGGATGGGTTTGTTCTCAATTTACCTCTTCAATTTTATCTCCCACTGCTGTCCTAAGTGCCTTTAGACTGTAAGCTTCTTGAGGGCAGGGGCTATCTTTTGCCTTTTTTATATTCCCAGTGCTTGGCACAGTGCCTAGCACACAGTAGGCACTTAATGAATGTTTATTGACCGACTGACATCCGATGTTTTGTCTCCCCCAAAGCACCTAACAGTGCTAGTCACACAGGAGATGCTCATGAGGTAAGGGGGATGGAATCGAATTGAATGATAAAGAACAGATTTTGTTTTTTTCTACTTTGTCCTGGCAGCTCAAGGCAGCCTCTTCCAAAGGAGTCTTCTCTGATTTGTCTCACTTCTCCTTTATTTCATCAGCCTGCTCCCTGCCCTGCCCTGCCCTGCCCCTCCCTGCTTTTTCCAAATCTTTACAACATCCCTGACAAGTAGTTATCCTGTCTTCTCTTTTGTGCTGACTCTAGGCATTATTTCACTGGCGTTTCCCGAGGGACATTTCACCTAACTATCCCATGGGCAACCTTTAACAACTGGCCACGTTGATGTCCCTCTCTGTTCCTTCTCAGCTTTGTCTTTTATAAAAAGGAGACAGTGGTACACATCTTATTGCCTCAGGGGACTGGTACCTGGGAAGATCTGCTAAGAAATGGATTGTAAAAAATTCTTCTCAATGAATAAAATGTAATAAAATGCAAGGATTATCATTCTCTTTCCATATTCCTCACTATTTAAACTCAGTTTCCACATATGCCGATTATATTTAGTAAGCTCCCACCCCCCAGACTAAGGTCAAACCTGCCTCCATTCTGATACAGCCCTGTTGTTAGGCCACATAGGCTTGGTTTCACTTGGCTGGACAAAGAGCCCAGGAGCACTTGCACCAGAGGGTACTGCTCAGGTCCACATCATTATTCTTCATTCTTCATTATTCCTTTGGCCTGAAGGACATGTGGGGTCTAGGCCCAGCCTTGCTACTCAAAAGCCATGTCACTTTGAACAAATCATAGAATCACAGAATGTCAGAAACAGCCCAGAGGTTCTTAATCTTGGGTACAGACACTCCTTCAGTTTCTGTGGACAGACTTCAGGAGGTTTGTGAACTTGTATGGAAAACCGCCCCAACATCTTTATTTTCACTAACCTCTACCGCACATTCAGAATTTCCTTCAATTATATAAGGAAAGTAACAAATCACAGTGTTGTTGGCAGTACCTGCAATGTTGTCACTAATGGAAATCACTGATATTTTCATATCACATTGCAGCTGTTAAAGATATCTCAAAATAGAATTTTTGTTTATCACTACTTTGAAAATTTTACAGATAACTTTAAAAAATTTTATTGTTGTTTAGCTGTTTCTTACTCTTTATGACTATTTGGGGTTTTCTTGGCAAAGATAATAGAATGAATGGCTTCCCATATCTTTGTCTAGCTAAGTGGCAAAGTGGATGGAATGCTGGCTCTGAAGTCAGGACGACTCATTTTTGTGAGTTCAAATCTGGTCTCAGACACTTACTGGCTGTGTGACCCTGGGTAAGTCACTTAACCCTATTTGCCTCAATTCCTCATCTGTAAAATGAGCTGGAGAAGGAAATGACAAATGATTCCAGTGTGTTTGCCAAGAAAACCCCAAATGGGGTCACAAAGAGTAAGACATGATTAAACTACTATAGGAATAAGCATATTACCTCTGGAAGTGACTTCTTTGAAGGGAACAATACCCATTTGGATGTGTAACTTTGTTTTTTGTCTTTTTGAGTGGGGAAGGCTGGGCAATTGGGGTTAAGAGACTTGCCCAAGGTCACACGGCTAATAAGTGTTAAATATCTGAGGTCAAATTTGAACTCAGGTCTTCCTGGCTCCAGGACCGGTGCTCTATTCACCTAGCTGCTCCATGGATGTATAACTTTCAGTGTATTTGTTAAGCAAGCAGACTCATGCTTCTACACTCATTTGCAATTTATACCTTTCTTTGTAAAGCATTGCTTGTATCCTTTCCCTATATGTTTGCTTTATCTATGACTTGGTTTGGACTGTAAGTTTCTCAAGGGCAAGGACATTGTCTTGAGAGCTTTTCTTCCTGTATCTCTCCTCTTCTCTGTGTCTATCCCGTGTACCCAATAGCTCTCATCTAAACTGGATCTGTGGACATTAAGTCCTATTTTTAATGTGATAGGAGCCTTGGTTATATAAAGAAATCTTGCAGGGTACCTCTTTAGAAGAGTGAGGCTGTCAATTCCTTGTAATACGAATTACAGAATACCAGCCCTTCTAAATCTTAAATCTGTTTTTTAATTTAGGTTTCCCTGTTCCCTGTTTGAATGGAGATCCTCTGGTACATGGTTCTTTACTCTTCCTAAAAGTATTTCCTGGAAACTGGAATCAATCACTCACCTTCCAAGCTGAAAATCCTGTCCCCCAGGGCATCCACAATATCCTTCAGGGCCGCTTCGTCTGTGACGTTGAAAAAGTGCTTGTCATCAGGGTCACTGGCTATGTATTTGATTTCATTCAGAAAGGCTTCTGGGTTGATACCCCTTCGGTTATAGTAGCCGAGGACCTACAAAGGGGGAGGGAAGGGCCATAAGGCAGCCTGGTCTCCCAATGTCCCCATTCCCGTAGTCTCATAGGGCAAGCTGGGAGGGTTTGATTTTTTTCATCCTAGCTTAGGGGTTCCATAAGAGCTAATATTAGGATGAAGTGGAACCAATATGCCAAGAAAGTAAGGGCCCAGAATCATGGGATTAGGGATTTAGGAACATGATAGGATCAAAGGATCATAGATCTAGAACTGAAAGAGACCCCAGAAATTATCTAGTTCAATCCCTATAATTTTAAAATTAGGAAATATGCTCACAGAACAGCTAGGTGGTGCGGTAGACAGAGCATTGGGACTGGAGTCAGGAAGACTTGGGTTCAAATATGACCTCAGACACTCACTAGCTGTGTGACCCTGGGCAAGTCACTTAATTTCTGATTGCCTCAGTAAAATGGAAATAATAATAGCACCTGTCTCCCAGGGTTTTTGTAAAGATAAAATGAGACAATAATTGTAAAGTGCTTAGCGCAGTGCCCGGCACATTGTGCTATAGAAATGTCATCCATTACAGTTATCATCATCATACAGGTCATGTACCTTGTGTGAGATCACATGACTAGGGACAGAAAATTTAGGATTCTAACCCGGTTTCTCTGATTTCCACATCGTCCTCTCTAAGGCTTCTGCCCTTAGGGAAGTCTTGCAGACTATGTTTTGACTTCTTTGAGCTCCTGCCCAATGATATTGCTTGGATAAATAGCAGGAGAGACTCCAGGGCTATGGAAAAATAAAAGCCAAACGTTCTCTGTGCTTATACGGGACAAAAGAGAGATTTTCAATTCCCTGAGGGATAGATAGGAGGTAGGGTGGGCAGGACAGTCTTAAACTTGGGATACACCGGAAGGTGTTTATAGGGTATAATTTGATCTGTGTCCCCAAAGGACTTTTTTAATGTTTTTTTATCTTTCTAGTTTCATCTTTATTTAAAATTTTTTTTTCAATAGCATTTTATTTTTTCTAATTACACATAAAAGACAATTTTCAACATTCATTTCTGGAAATATTTCAGTTCCAAATTTTTCTCCCTCCATCCCCACCCCTCTTCCCAAGATGGCCAGTGATCAAATATAGTTTATATATGTGCAATTACATAAAACACATTTCCCCATAGGACTTTAGTACTAGCCTGCCGCAGGAGCCCCTTCTAACCCGCATGAAATGCCTACCATATTCCTTGGTGGCTTAAAATGAATGAATTAAAGGAATGTATTAAGGGGTCTGTGGTGTGTCCAGGGCTAGGGCTATAAATGCAAAATTGAAACAATCCTTGCCCTCAAGGAGCTTACATTCAAATGGGGGAGGCAATCCTTATAGGGGAGTAGTGAAGTTATGGCCTGGGAAGTCACCAAGACAGTGAGTAGCTCTAGAGGGCAGTTAATTGGCCTTCAAGGTAAGAGCATTGGCTTCAGAAGGTTCCTGTTACTGGGAGGTAGCCCTATAGCACTTTCCTATTAGCATGCAGCCTATTAGATAGTGAGACCACCTCTGTCTAAGAAGGGATGGAATTCAGAATGGAATGAAGTTTCAATGAGATTGAAGAGGGAATGGGTGGAAGAAAAACTTACAGCCACAGCATATCGAGTTACGTTATCCTTCTCACTGTCCTCAATGACCTTCTCCAGATCTGGGCTGTCATGGGACTCTCCATCTGTGATAACAATCATCACCTTCTTAGCCCCCTTCCTTCCTCCTTTCTGGAAAGCCTCTGAGCTAGAAACAGAAAGGTGTAGTCAGAGGAGGAAGGGCCTGGGGTATCTGTCCCTCTAGACCTCAAGAGACCTAGGTGGGATAATGAGAATGTAATCCCATGTAAATAATCACAGTAATTCTATGTCCTCCTATAAAATCCAGCTCTGATGCTCCATGGTAGTGAGGAGACAACCCCAGACTTAAAGGAGGCTTCTTAACCTTCGCAGGCCCCTTTGGCAGTCTAGTGAATCCCCATGAGTAAAATAAAATACATAGGATTACCAACGAAACCAATTACATTGAAATTCAGGTATTGAAAATAAAAAAAAAGCTTATGGAGGATAAGACCCCTTGGTCTAGAGGCTTATAGGGTATAACATTGTATTGTGTTGTAAATTCTTCTTAAATCTACAAATTGATCCATCAGCAAGGATTTGTAAAGTGCCAGGCACTTTACAAATATTAGCTCATTTGATCCTCATAATAATCCTGGGAGAAAGGTACTATTATGACCCCCTCTTCTTTTTTTTTTTTTTAACAGATGAAGAACTGAAGTAGACAGAGATTAAGTGACTTGCCCAAGGTCACATCACTATTAAATGTCTAATACTGGATTTGAACTCGGATTTTCCTGACTCCAGGCTTGGCACTGTCTTCATTGTGCTACCTAGCTGCCCCTGGATCTGTATTTGAGGAAAATCACTTTGGCAGCTGTGGGGAAGATGAACTGTAATGGAATGGGGAACACGGATTGGGTGGTGAGCATCTGATTGTCATCCAAGGGCCAGCCTGGCTACATTCTGAGAAGTTTATCACTAGATTTCTGGCCGCCAGGCGATACCCCACCCCCTCCCTACTTTTTATGTCCATCATAACTTTTGGAACATCTGGGAGACCAGCTTGAGGCTTGCCGTGCTGAGGCAAGCGCAGGTGATGGGATGCATTTGAAGTTAGAAATAGTACACATTCATCACAGTGAGCATTTGAATGTATCGTGTGGATTGTAAATCAGTGGTGCCAGTCTGAGCACCCCTTACATTATTCCACTAGGGTCCCCACTTGATCATTTTATCTAATTGTCTTAGAACAGGGATAGATAACCTTAAAAAGTGACATGTCAAGGTTCTGGTTGTTTCCTTCAATCATGTTGTGGGGGTGAGAAGCGAGGTGAGGAGGAAAGGGCTGACCCCACACTGACCCCTAGTGCTCACAAATCAGGGTGCCCAGAATACTGATGCAAACAGCAGGTGATGAGGCATGATTGTGGCACCTGGCCCACGTGCCACTGGAAACCATCGTTCATGTATCTTTGGCATACATTTCACAGGTTGCCAACCCCTGCCTGAAACCCTAAGCTTCTCATGGGCATAGATAGGGTTTGTCCAATCTGTTCTGTGTGATGCCCAGGGAAGCGGACAGAATGCTAGATTTGGAGTCAGAAAAATCCAAATTCAAATCCTACCTTAGGCATTTACAAGCAATGTGACCCTGGGCAAGACACATAACTGCTATCTCCCTCAATGTTCTCTTCTGTAAAATGGGGATAATATTAGCACCTACCTTCCAGAGGATTAAATAAAGCAATATTTGTAAAGCACTTTATAAGCCTTAAAGTACTGCATAAATGCTAGCTATTACTAGTATCATTATAATCACAGCAGCACCGAGTGCCTTCAAGTCACACTTCATGTAGTGCTAACACAAGTCCCTGAGTACAAGGAGATGAGCTATAGAGGAGCCACAATGCTACTAATCCCTTCTATTTGCATCTCTTTTTTTTAATTTTCAAAGTATAGTCTTAAATGAGATCATCTCTTAAATGATCATCACATTCTAAAACATAATGCATGACACGAATGGAAGCCACAAATAGTGCACACGTAAGCACGTCCTAGAAATATTCTCTTCTGGAAACGTGGACAAAAAGGTTGCCAATTTTATAGGGCAGAGACCCTGAGAGCCACGACTTTGGACTCAGCAATGAGAGCACACAGTAACGAGAAGCAGCGAGTTGTCACTGCTAGAGTGTTGGCTTTGGAGTCAGAGAGATGGAAGTGATTATTCCATATTAGCAGAAGACGTACTTTACATTTGGGGATAGTCTTAGGAACATACCACTTGTTAATTGGCCACAGGCAACTCTTGATTATCTGAGCTAATGATGGGGAATGGGAATCCAGAAAATCCAGAATGGTAGAAAAATCCCAAACCATTTCTTTTTGGAAGCTTGAATACCTTTCCCCACCCTACCCTCACTTATCTAAAATGTGTATAAATAATGACATTTATATAGTGCTTTGAGGTTTTCAGGGTGTACAAATATTCCCATATTATCCTCCTCCAAACCCTGGAAAGTAGGGTACTATTATTATTCCCATCTTACGGATCAGGAAACTGAAGCAGAAAGAGGTTAAGTGACTTGCCCAGGGTCACATTGTTAGTGTCTGAGGGCAGATTTGAAATCAGGTCTATCTACTGCAATCTTAGCTACCCAGTGGAAGAGTATCAGGAGAGCTGGGTTCTAGTTCAAGCACTGCCTCTAATTGACTGTTAGATTAGGCAAGCCATAGAATCACAGAAGGTTAGAGCTGGGGGAGGGAAGGAAACTTAGAGATCATCTATTCTAATTCCTTCACTTTATAGATGAGGAAACTGAAGTCCAGAGAGGTCCAGTGACCTGCTGTAGGTCATAGAAGTAGTAAGCCACAGACTGGGCCTAGAATCTAGGTCCCTGATCTTCTCAACTGTGTTGTTTCTCAGATCATTGATATTTTGAATAAAATCATGTTATGCAAAAATTCTCTCTCTGCAGAGCAATTTCACTTTTGTTGTCTCAAATAAACCTCATGCCTGAGCAAGGCAGAGAAAAGGAACAGAAAAACCCTGGATGAACAGAGAGGGAAAGTGGAGCAGATGAAGTGACTTGACTCATGTCCAGTGGTTTTGGTAACTGGCTGAGGTCAGACAGAGAGTAGTAAAGCTGAGACTGACAGTCACATTTCCTAACTTCTAGCTGGGTATCTCTGCAACAGTTTTGTCATCCATCTGTCAAATGGGCATAATAACATCTGCCTTTTCTCATAGAATTGTTGGTAGGATCAAAGAAATGATAAGTAGGGAAGTATTTTGAAAAATATAAGCACACTATGCATTACTCAATTGGCTAGGTTTTAATAAATACCTACTATGTGCCAGGGACTGTGCTTGGCCCCAGGAATGCAAAAGCAAGAATGAGAGTTCCTGGACTTTAGAAGTTTATTTTCTGACATTCAAGACCTTGTATTTTTGATAACTTTGATCCTATAGCACATAGCACAGCTTCTTGCACACAGTAGATATTAACCAGTGTTTCTTGAATCAACTGAATTATTAGTATTGCACAAAGTGTTAGTAGCCAGGGACCTAGCTTGGCATGTGAAGAAAATAGAGCTGAAATATACTGTTGCCTTGGTCAGAATATAGGCTGCCCCTGAACCAGCTGCATTCCCTAAAGTGAAATCTTTTTGCAGGGAATTAAAAAAATAGGTATTCCCTGAAAAATAATACTGATTATAGCCCATACTCTAGTTTTATACAACCCAGATTTTGAAAGAAAAAAAAAAGCCCACTCTTTATTTGGACCAGCATAGTATATTGTCTTTCTGTTTCTTAGAATAAAAAATTACCCTATTCCAGTGAAATCTTATTCACCAAAATGTATGCTGTGACTAGTTCTTGGACCCATGGGGGGAAGGAGGAGAGGGTTTTTCTAGCTTTATAAGTATGGCACAGAATGGAATTTGGTGCTGAAAATGTGCAGGTTATACTCAGACCTCGCATGAAGTACAGATTATACGCCATGGCAATTCCTGTGAGCCACTTTAATGGTCCAAAACATCTGGTGAGTCATACGCTAAACATCTGTCTGGATTTTGTTGGGAATGGAGTCTGGTGCTAATGAGGCCAAGGTAGTGGGTTTGATTTAGGTATGAGCTAATTAGCTTTGAACAGAGAACAAGTCAGTCCCAGGACCTTAGCCTCCCTCACTAAACCTGTGGCTGGCTCATACATGAATGCTGCAGGTCACCAGGGCAGAGTGCAAAAGGATTGGGAAGGCTCAACCGTAGACATCCCCACTCTTATCAAAACAGCTCTCAGATCAAAGTCTCCTGGTGGTGAGTCAGTAGTCTAGTCTCCACACAAGTAAGATGTTCACCGAGGAGCGACTTAGACCTAGTCTCGGCCTAACCAACTTTAGCACACTCATCAATGTAGCAAGTGAATGGCCATGGTGGTCCAGGGCCTGGATGAAGCTGAAGAACAAGAGGGAAAGGAAGGCTAAAGGGAGCCCTCCTGAGCTGCCAGGTTAGAAGTCCTTTGGGAAATACTTCATCCGACAATCTTACTCGAGTCTTACAGGTTAGGTAACTAACACTCAGCAAATATTTCAACACACTCATTGATGAGAGCGCCAGACGTGTAGTAAGTACGTCTTGAGTCCATATTCTGTCTCTGACATGTAGTAGCTATGAGATCACAGGAAAGTCATTAGCCGTCGTGACCCTTCATTTCCTTATCTGTAAAATGGTGATGATGATACCCTACACCTACCGCTGACCAACCAGGATTGTTACATGGCTCAGATGAGATAATGCATATGAAGTGCTCTGCAAAGTTTAAAGTGCTATATAAAGGCCAGCTAGTATCATATATTACATATGTGTAGAATTATATATTGTTATTATTATTGTTTCATGGGGGGGTATAAGTACAAAGAAGTGGGGTTTGATAACCCGAATAAGAGGCAGGTTCTTTGCTAAGGTCATATGCACTAGGGACAAAAGTGAGGAATCACAGAGTTAAATAGCCGGAAGATACAGGCTAGGTGGCACAGGGAATAGAGCAATGGACCCCAAATCAGGCCCCCAAATCTTACCTCAGATGCTTACTAGATATGCTATCCTGGCCACATCACCTAACCTCTATTTGCCTCGGTTTCCTCATCTATAATAGTAGCTATCATATTACTGTTGCATCTATATTTATAATATAGCTTATTAAATATATTTATATGTAACATAAATATAGTATAGCATTATAGTATATATTATGTATAGTATAGTGCCATATAGTATATATAGTAGATATACTACATAGTATATATAGTTATATAATTTAGTGTCTATTATATAATATGTTATAGTAGCATCTATAATATAATAGCAGCACCTTTCTCAAAGAGTGTTGTAAGGATAAAATGAGATAAGACATGTATTATCATGGAAGGGACCTCAGAGGCCAGCTAATACAACCATCTCATTTTACAGCTGAGGAAACCGAGTCCCAGAACAGTAAAGTGACTTTTCCAAGACCAAAGAGGTCCTAAGTGGAAGAGGTGAGAGTCGAATCCATATCCTCTGGCTTTAGAACAGTTCTCTTTCTGTTCCATCGCATGAGTGCATCCTTGTGATGAAATCCTGGCATTAAAGATACTTGCTCATAGGGGAAACTTGGAACTAATCATATGCATAATCATAACTAGTATTTAATATCGTGGTTCAAGGTTTGCAAATCACTTTAGATAGTTAACCTGTAGGTCCACAGTTGACTCTCCTATTAGAATGTGAGCTTATTGAGGGCAGGGCTGTTTTTATTATTTTATTTGTATTTATAGTGCCTACTATAGAACTTGTGTTTAATATATAGTTGTTGCTTGATTGAATGAATTTATTAAAATGGTGGAGGGGCAGGGAGAATGTGATAGGACTCCATCTGCCTCCTAGAGATTACCCTAACATTGGCCAATGATTAGGCTTCTTGGGTAGCATCCATTTAAGAGATAATACAGACCACGTTCACGCTTAATCCATACCTGCTTCCTGGATGGACACTACCCAAGAAGCCAAGTTGTCGGCCAATACCAAAGCCATACCTGATGATAGTGCGGCACAGATGGAGGCAGCTATCTTGGCTTCTCTCTCCAACTCTGAATCTTGACTACTTTTCATTATTTTTTTGACTGGAGAGTTCAGCTTTGTGATCTTCGGTTTTAGGTCAGCCCAGTTGCCAATCCAGGGGTTTCTCTCATAGAGGACTTTAAGAGAGCTCCCTCTTTCATACTTATCATCAACTGTTCCTCCAATTGCTTGGGGTTATTGAGAGGTGAAGGGTCATAGAACCAATGGGTGTCAGAGGCAGGACTTTCTGACACCGTAGCCTGGTTCTTTGCACCAGCTCTGCCACATTGCTTCTCTGTGTACTTGTGTTGTAATTCATATTTATAATTATTTGGGCAGACTATAAACCCCATGTGGCCAGGAGCTGTATCTTCTATTTCCTGCCTCCCTCTGAGCCAGGTTCAGTGTTCTTCACTTAATAAATGTTTGTTGAATTGAATTCTGTGCTTTTCTTGTGCAGAACAGGACCCCAATTAACAGTCAGTGAGTTACTGAGTTTATCAGTAAGTAGATTGTTCAGCGATTTCTGTCGTGTCCAACTCTTTGTGACAACATTTGGGGTTTTCCTGGCAGAGGCACTGGAGTGGTTTGCCATTTCCTTCTCTAGTTCATTTTTACAGATGAGGAGACTGAGACCAACAGGACAAAGTGACTTGCCCAAGGGTCACACAGCTAGGAAGTAGCTGAGATTGGATCTGAACTCAGGAATGCTTGACTCACTTTATCCACCGTGCCACCTTGTTGCTCCAGTAAGTAGGTATCTCCTTAAAATTTAAATTTTCAGTTAGGATGAGGAGGGTTCGGATGAGATGGGCGTGGTGTGATGAAAAGAACATCAGACTTGAAGATCTAAGATTTTTAGTCCCAACAATACAACTAAGTCTCACCAGCCTCTAGCTATAAAGTGGGGAGGGATAGCACGGTGTAATAGAAAGAGCACTGGGTTTGGAGCCTGAAGACCTGAGTTTAAATCCCTGGCTGTATGTCCCTGGCAAGTCACTTTCTTTCTCTGTCCAAGATACCTCATCTTTAAAAGGAACAGGTTGGATTGGATGACCAGAATCTTTGAATCTAACCTGCCTACTTAAAGGGATTATTGTGAGGATCAAATGATAACGTAAAAAAAAAAGTTTAGAGCAAGCATTAATATAAACAGAGATATGTCCACCTAAGGATTGTTACTGTATGGAGGTGCAGCGCTTTCTGGGATCCTGGCAGAATGTGCCAGTTCTGGAAACATCTCCTGGTGTAGTATCAGTGACTCCCCAGGGCCTAGCTGGCCTCTGGGAGCTCCATCAGTCTCAGAGCCTGTATCCCCACCCCCACAACCTTCCAGGGGCTGCTTGGACGCAGTCTGCAGTAGGACTCTGAAATACCAGTTAGATGAACTCTCTTCGTTTTATTTTCAGCACTAGGTATGTGTGCGTGTGCATGTGTGTTTGCATACATGCATGTGTGTGCACACGTGTGTGAACATGTACAAGAGTGCACATTTGCATGTGTTGTATGTTTTAGAATGCATCCATGTATGTGTACATGAATTTGTGTGTGTGGTGTGCACATGCGTGTGTGTAGCCTCTGGCCTCATGAAAACAGGACATTCTCAAATTTCACATCAGGACTTTTACCGAGCAAATTCTATCCCAAACGCCGTCCGGGTTTCTGTACCTCCTCTCTGCTCGATGTGGCTGGCAGCTTCCACCACATCTTTTACAGACCTGTAGTCATTCAGGTGAAACTCATGTACCACATCTTCTCCGTACTGAACCACGCCCACCTGGAAGTCAGAGAGGGGAGGGAAGAGCGTGACCCACTGTCACTTGGACCAACTGGTGGGGTTCAAGTGTTCCTGGACTCTGTGCCCCCTTGGGTGTGATGGAAGATTGTGGACACCCTCCCCCCCCACCCCCTGGAGTCCAGTAGCACTGAGGCCAGGCCTTCTAATGGCCAAGGGGACAAGGATGGGAGGTGACTGCAAAATTAAGAACAGACCCAAGGAGTGAACTGGACAAGTTGAGAAAGGACAGGAATAAAGGCTATATTCTGAGGAAGAAGATAAGTTGGACAAACACAAACTTGTTTACCAAATCCCAGAATACTAGAATTCAAGGAGGTCCTTAAAACTTAAAAAAGATAAGTTTAGGACAAATAAAAATGAAATCTTATTTTACGTAGTGAGACTAATTACAGGATGAGGAGAGAGCCTTACATATAGTCTAAGGACCTGAGTTCAAATCCTACCTTTAACTCTTACTGGCTGTGTGACCCTTAACCTCTCTACACCTCAGTTTCTTTACCTATAAAATGAGAGGGGGCAGGGAGGGTTGGATTAGATGGCCTCAGAGCTCTCTTCCAGTTTTAGATCTATGACCCTGTAACCTCAAGAGTTTGTGCAGGTTGGAAACATCAACTACTTTAATTCATTTCAGACATTTCAGACATTTATTAGGTATTTATTATATATCAGACACTGTGATGGGCTCTGGGGAGGGGTAGGGGGAGGGCACACCACGGTATACCAAATAGTTGTTGCCTTGAAAGACTTTGCCTTTCCTTGGGGTCAAAGTGATACCATAAAACAGATCAATAAATAAAAAACAAATTTTTTGTTATAAAAAATAACAACAGAACAGGGTGGGGGAATCACTGATAAATCAGGAGAATCCAGAAAGTCTTGTTGGGTTTTCAAAAGGTTATTAGAAAGTGTCCTCTGAAAACAGACCAAAAGAGAAAGAGAATGAACTATAACAAGAGGGGCTTAGGTCAGATGTAAACTGACCTCCTTAAAAAAAGGCTTACACTTTGGAAGATTTGAGAATTCTAATTCTGATGGATGATGAAGGGTGCTACCCACCTCCAGAGAGGCAATAGATCAGAGAGTACATGGCCAATGGAGGAATTTGTTTTGCTTGACTATGTATGTTTGTTATATGGGTTTTCTTTTTCTTTCTTTCTTTTAAGTGGGGATGGGGAGAGAGAAAAAAGTGCTTGTTAATTGAAAATAAAAGTTTAGACAGATTCCTGTTTCATAGAGCTATGTTGTTGCTCAGTGGTGTTTGACTCTTTATGACCCCATTTGGGGTTTTCTTGGCAAAGATACTGGAGTAGTTTGCCATTTCCTTCTCTATTTTCTTCTACAAATGAGGAAATTGAGGCAAACAGGGTTGAGTGACTTGCCCAGGGTCACACAGCTAGTGAGTATCTGAGGCTAGATTTGAACTTGGGAAGATGAGTTTTCCTGACTCAAAGCTGGCACTCTATCCACTGTGCTACATATCTGCCTAATAGAGCCATACAGGGTAAGTAACTAGGAAATCTTTCATAACTAGGAATGTTTGGGGGCCTGGCCCTGGTCTGTGAGGATGATTCAGTGAGATTTCCTGTCTGTCTTTGGTGTCCTCATCAGAGTAAGAACTTTGTGCACTGGAGGGGCTGTGGAGCTAACCAAGGCTGATGACTGATTTTTCAAATATCCTGTGACTAGGACTGCCTAACTCTTTTCCTTGATCCATTTCCTTTTTAGTGATCCTTTTCTATGGCTATGGGGTCGTCCCACCAGTAGAGAACTAGGTCAGTTGGTGGATTTAGAAAAGTCAGTTATTAATTACAATGCTGAGCCTTGCCCAGAAAAAAGGGGCAAGGAACTGGAAAGAATACTCTGGATTTTTCTATAGGGTTTGTTAATCTTCTAAAACATTCACATCACAATAATCCTATGAATCAAACAGTGTAAAAGGGATTGTTATCCCCTTCTCACAGATGAAGAAAACCAAGGTTTTCACAGATCTTGAACTGCTCAAGGTCATGCTGCTAGTTGGTGCTGGTACTTGAACCCAAGTTTTATGCCTATGAGTCAAGTGCTCTTCTCAGCATCATAAAATAATCTGTAGACACTCACCTGGATCTGACCGGGACCAATGTAAAACTTCTTCAAGATGTTTATGAGAAAATGCTGGACTTCTACCCAGGGATAGATGCTATTGGAACCATCCAACACAATAATGATGTCCATGTATGTTTGACACCCTAAGGAAAGAGATGCAATCACAACTTATCCCTGTTTGCATTTATAACAAGTTACAGACTTTTGGGCTGGAGGGGACTTTTCTTCCAGACTGCAAGAAATCATAGTCATCTCAGGATATTAAATCCTTCTTTAAACGTCCCCAGGGAAGGAGAATCCTTAGTGTTTTCCTGGCCATCTGTTCTAGCCCCTAGCCACATTCACTGTCACACAATTTTTCTTTACATCTAAGTTCCTCTTGGTGTAGTCTAAACCACTCTCTGTCTGTTGATTTGTTTTCAGAGGATACTTTCTAATAACCTTTCAAAGAGTTAAAGATCATTTCAATGTCACTCCCCAGTCTTCTCTCCTCCTGGCCAAATAATTCCAGTTCTATTAAACTATGAATTTGCAAGCCTCTCCTCTCTGTCTGTCACATCTGTCTTTAGTTATGGATCCCAGAAACAGACGCAGATTTCAAATTGAGAATGAAGGACCAAGGACTGCGGGGTTCCTAGGGTGCTAGAATGATAGGATATCCAGGTAGGAAGGGACCTTGGAGATCTTCCCTTCTGAAGTCCCTTGCAGATCAATGATCCCGCATATGATGTTTTGACCACAAAAGCCTTGATCTGACAGATGAAGAACCTGCAGCCCCAGAGAGGTGACACAGATTCATTCAAAGTCACAGAGATTGATGAGCATTGGAACAAGGCTGCTTCCTATAGCCAGGTCATCCTCCCTCATTTTACAGAGAAGTAAAGAGGTTACACAACTAATTATGGGCAGAGCTGGAATTAGAATTTAGGAGGTTGACTTCTGGGGTCGGGGAAGGCTCTAGTCTGGAGGCTGCATCTGGCCCTTGGCTTAATAATGGTGTACTGGGAAAAGTACTGGATTGGGAATTAAGAGTCCTGGGTTCTAGTTCTGGCTGAGCTGATCTCCAGTTTATCTTACAAATTATTTATCCCATCCATTTCTTGTGCGTACATAGTTATTTCTATCTTGTCTCTCCTATTGGCCGGGAGCTTGAGAGCAACTACTGTTTCTTTGCCTTTTTTTGAATTGTTGAGTGTCTGAAGCTAGATTTGAACTCAGGAAGATGAATCTTCCCGACTCCAGACCTGGTACTCCATCTACTTTGCCACCTAGCTACACTAAGCATTTCTTTAAATGCCTAGTGCTTAGAACAGTGCCTGGTTCATAGCAGACATTTGTTGACTTATCTCTACTGTCAGTCAACTATGTAATCTTGAGTGATACCCTTAACTTTTTTAGGGTCTCAGTTCCCTTACCTGTATAATGAAATGGTCCTATCCAGCTTTAGTATTCAATGATTTGAGCCTTCCCCGCCACCCTCCTCCACCCCCACTTTTCCCCTCCCCCAATCATGATCATATCAAGCAAGGGAAGACTGTTCCATTGAGGGGATTGGACAGCAGCATTTGGCAGGGATTCTTTAACCCACTTATGGGGCCCTGGGCAAACGTTTGTGGCTGGTTCACTGTTTATTTTTTCCATATTGTTAGGAACAGGGAAAAATGGATACCATTATGCAATTTATCGTAAAGCAGTGCCTTATGAGGCTTTTTGGCTTGCAAATATGTCAATAATGTCTGAGTTGTCGAGACTTTGAAATATGCCCATTTCAGCTCTCATTATAGTAAGATCTGTGGGACAATCTTGGGTCCTATTGGTTAGTGCTCAATTTTTGATCCCCTTCACTTTAGAGGGGAAAAAAACCCTCCAGTTCACCAGGGCAGTTTGGAATCAGTAGAGTAAGACAGCTCCTCAAGGCTGTTTCTGTGTAGGGAGAAGTGACTTGGCCATGCATATCACATTGGCTGGACTGCCAGCAGGGTCTGATCATCTTAACATATCTGTGGTTGACCAAACTTGATGGATTTGCCTCTTTCCCCCTGCCCCTACCCCCCCACAATGCATTCAAGACCTTGCATTAGGGGGCCCCTGGCATTTAGGGAGTTTGAGAAACTTGTCTCTTTTTGCCTAGAGCAGGGGTTCTTATTCTTTTTTTTTTTTTTTTTGTGAAACAGACCTACTTTGGAAGTCTGCTAAAGCCTGTGAGTCCCTTCTCAGAATAATGTTTTTAAATGCATAATATAAAATATGTAGGATTACAAAGGAAACAAATTACATTGAAATTCCATTATCGACATATGAAAAAACAAAACAAGGACCCCAGGTTAAGAGCCCCTTGCCATTTAGTCCAACCTCCTTACTTTACAGACTAGGAAACTGAGCCATAGGGAGGCCTAGTGACTTGTCCAAAGTCATATAGATAACATGTAGCAGATTTGAACAACTGCAATGAATGCTCTTTTCTCTGTCCCACAGTCTTGATGGACTGAAAACAGAGAATCTTTCTGGAATCCTCCTCTTCTACTGAAATATTTTTCTTATTGAATCCAGGGAGACAGTCACTTTCACTTTTGGGGGAACTGTCTCTTCATCTCCTGCTACTATCTTTCCCTCTTTGGGGGCTTGGGGAGGGGAAGAGGAAGAATTATTCATCACCTTGTGTGAGCAGACTCATTACCTCTTTTTCTGCCAAGTGGTGTTGTTATTTCACCAATCAAGCTCCTCACAGGGTAACGATTACTCCTCCTGGCTCATTGCTCCCAATCCTTTGTCTGAGGTCTCTCCTCTCTACTACCCCTCCCTAATATAATAATTCCATCTACTGGTTGAGTCTGTTATTAAGGGAGAGTAAGGGTGTGGGTAGGGTAAGGTGCTAATCCTTTCACCCTCCATAAAAATGGCAGCAGGCAAGGCTTCTGCAATGATATTGAACAGAAAGGAAATGGGAAGGCATTGAGCCAAGCAGTCTGTGCTTGCAGGAGACAAGGCCTAAATTCTTTCCTTACTTTTTCTTCCTGAATTGATCCGAGCTGCATGCCCATACCAGGAGAAGAGGGGGTGCTGGGAGGTCTCCCTACTTCAGTATTCCAAGACCCCCTTTAAGAAAAACAAAAACCCCCAAGGGTAGAGGGTGAGGTTTGGTGCTACTGGGAAGACTAGGCAGGCAGGGAGATGATTCCCAGATGCCAAGAGGTGTTTGTTTTTGTGTGACTTTTCTTAGAATGCTTTCCTCTTCAGTTAGATCACTGGGTCTCTCATTTACCTACTAGTCTCACATTTATCCAGGACTTTTTAATAGTCCTTTCTTGCGTGTCACCTTACTTTAGCTTCACAAACATCTTGTGAGGCAATTATTGTCACTGTTGAGTCACAGAGATGGCAAGTGATTTGCTCAAGGTCTCCCAACTAGTTAGCAATGGGATGAGTTGCTGTCCAGGTGGGACTCTTTCTACCTCCTAATCACAGTCATGGCTGTATTAATCAAAGCTGCAAACTTCCCATGAAAGGTCTAAGGTCCAGTCCAAGACAGAAATTATATAGCAACCTACTTTGGAGAGCTGGGGCCACTGTCTTGGAGAATCTGAAGTTAGAGTTGACCCGAGAGCACATCCCTGTGGTATAGTATGAACTTCCACACTCGTGAGACCAGAGAGGGCTGCATGCCTATAAAAGATAACAGAGACAGCTGTAAGATAGATGGAATTGAAGCAAGGAAGTCTTTTACCTGGGGCAAAAGCAGTTTGGGGGGAAGGGGACTAAATAGGGCCAAAGAAGACCGTCTAAAGGAAAGAGGGGGAGAGGGGACAGAACATAGGGTAGGTTATCCATAGGAACATCCTCATCCCATCCTCCATCTGCTCCAGACTTCATACCCACAGGAGTTAAGGAGAAAGGCAACTCCTGGGGAAAGGGGACTGAAGTTCTGGGAGTTTTTGATCCCCTTAATTTTGTTTTTGGTGGGGGGAAGAAAGAGGGGATAGTGGCCCTGAGCTAGACAAGGGAGTAGAGTCATGCTATATGAAACAGACCAGGTGGTCTGAAGACTGCTATGGGGAGGAAAGCATGCTGGATTCCTGAGGAAAAAGCCCAATGTCCCCATACTAGTTAGATATCTGAACTTAGGGAAAGGTTCTTAAATTCTAGAGCTGGAAGATCATCCTGCAGAGGTGATCAGGTCCAGCTCCCTGCCTCCACTGCCTGAGACAAATGCTCATCTCTCCTAGTTTTAATGTCCCCAGTGGCTAATTTGAACTCTTGTCATAGCTTAAACTCATTTCTCCCCTGAAGGCTGAGGTTGAGGGAGGATGTGGAATAGTTAGTCCCAGACTTTGGCTTCTGTGCATTTTCTCCGTTTCTGGAATGACCTCCCTTTTTATCCGTTTTTGTCAAAATCCTGCTCTTCCTTCAAGGCTCATTGCAGCACTCTGCCTTGTCTGTGAAGCCTTCCGTGATTCCCCCTGCTGGAAGTAAGCTCTTCCTCTCTAAATTTTCATCTGATAGTATACTTGAATCTTTCTTTTGCACTCACAATACACTATCTTGTATCATGCTTATCTATCTGTATACATTATAGGTCATATTCTTAATTTGAAGACAGTAAACTCCTTGAAGGCAAAACCCAATAATTTTGGTGGTTTTTTTTGTTTGCCCGATGCTTAGCACAGTGCGTTGCATACTTTGTTTTGGCTGGGTCTGTGGTTCCATCTAGGTGTGGAAATGCCCTTCACTTATATAGATAGATAACTTTCTGTAACTTACAGTCTTGGACCTGAGGTGTTGAGAGATTAAATGAATGAATAAGTAAAATATTTGTTAAATGCTTATTCTCCTGAGCACTGGGCTAAGGGCCAGGGATACAAATTGAAAAGTAAGAGTCTTTCCTTTCAACAAGCTTACATTTTCATGGGGGACAATATGTTAAATGACTTAAATGATGTGGGGAAGGATTTGAACTCAGGCCTTCCTGACTTCAAGGTGAGCTCTCTGTCCTCTATGCTTAGCTACTCCTTCTCCCAATTTGCTCATAGTTTAATAGCTGAATACATGTTTGTGGAATTGAAACGAACAGTGGTCAGAGACTCCTGAAAGCAATAATCATATCCTTACTTAGTCTTTTTTTTTTCTCCAGGGAATATACATATTTAGTTTTTCCTCAAAGATCCTATTTCCTGTTCTAACTGTGCATGTAACTTTCCGGAAACCTATAGGCCCCTTCTTAGAATAATGTTTTTAAATGCATACAATAAAATATATAGAATTACAAAGCAAAGCAGTTGTAATGAAATACAGCCATCAAAATATTTTAAAAGGTGGGGATCTCTCTGGTTTTATCTAAATGCCTTTTTGGCAGCTTCCATCTCTATGGACTGGATGTTTCAGGGGTCTCCTTCAGCCCCCATGGTTCTGTGGGGTTCATATCAGGAGTGGTCTGGAACCTTCGCCCTTTCAGGGATACAGGGAAGCTCCTTTGGGAAAGAAGGCCAGGCTTGGATGCTTAATCTTCAGTGATACTTTTCATAATCTGAGGCCCCATTCAAATCATACCTGCTCAAACAGGTAACACAGGGTCTTGAACAGCCCAACAGCGGGGTGGCCAGTCATGTTACATATTAGGGCTAACCCTAGAGACTTTAGATCCGGGGATTATCACTAGGATATTTAGGGTAGGACAAATAAAATACCAGATTCCTATCCCTTCCCTCAATATTTGAATAAAACTGAAATTGGGTTAAAATATACATCAAATGCAGCCTTGAAGAGGATTAGAAGAAAGCGGGGGAGGAAGGGAACAAAATTTTATGAAGCACTTACTATGTGTCAGACACTTCTTTTAAGAAATATCAAAGGGCATCATGTAGCTCAAGGGGAATGTGTGAAGAAGGAATGCTGGGGGAGTCCCATTCACTTTGTTTGGGAGAAGTGTGGGCTGCTTGTGAATCTACAAGCCACAGGTATTTTTTAGTACTAGCTAGGAGAGCTGTTTCTTTCCATCTCAAATATCCTCCTTTGGCTGTTATCCTGAGTTACAGTGTAGTATAGTTCTATGTGTCTGGAACCCCAAGATAACTGTCTGTTATGTCCCACTATTGTATAGAAAGGTCTAGGGGAACTATGAGATTGGCTGCTTAAGACCAGATGATGTTTAGAAGCCTTTCACTGGCAAACCTGTGGGACAAAGATGCTCCAAAGCTTTCTCTCCATCAGCTAGCTCCCTGGAAACAGCTCCCGGAGGGAAGCCTAGAAGTCCATCTTGTGCCCAAGATAATAATCCATAATTCTATTGAATTCCCTTCCAGACCAGGGTCGGGGGAGAAGCAGCAGCATTATTATTTCAATTTATCATTCAGTCATATACATATATTTCTTGAGTGCTGGACCTGGAAGACCCAAGACTCAGTCATTCACTGACTCTGGGACTCTGGGCAAGTTCTAAGCCTCTTTCAGCCTCAATTGTAAAGTGACACAATAATAACATCTCCCTTACAGGTTGTTGTGAGGCTCAAATGAGATATTGTTAGTAAAGTGCTTTACAAACTTTAAAACATTATATAAATGCTTTTATTTACCATGTGCAATGCTGGAAACTATTTCCCTCATTGTCTCTGTCCCTACTTTGTCCCAGGATCCCACTCAACTTTTCTTCTTTCTTAATTAGCACTTATTAAAGTACCTACTATGTGCCAGACACTGTGACAAGTGTCAATATTCATTTCTCCTTGTTTTCATAATATTGAAGATTCATCTTCTCTAAGTACCATTCCCCAATACATCCCACTTAGCTTAGATTTCCTCGGTTCACAGTAGCCCCTAGGTAGCTAAGTGATGAGGGAGTGAGGCTAGCTAGCACTGCTTAGTTCAGACTCAAGTGTGACAAACTGTCATTCACAGATGCCTTGTGCTCATCCCTTTTTAGTGTTACTTGAGTGGTTCAGTGTTGACTAGATTCCTTCTGGTTTTGACTAGGAGGGGAGAAAATTTCACAACTCCTGTCTAGTTCTCTAGATTTATTGATATCAGTGAACCTCTTGAACCCATCCAGCACAGCATTCTGGCTAATCACTTTAATCACCAGGAGGCACCCCAGGCTAGATGAGGGCCTGGCCTAGACCACTTGTTCACTCCTTAAGTTCTTATGAATATGATTCCCAATGTATTAATTGTCACTCCTTACTATGGTTCTTTGAAAATGTCTTCTAATCTTGTCTACGTATTTTGCCCCCTGCTTAACTAGGAACTTCCCAAGGCAGGGGCTGTCTCTCTTTTCATAGCAGGAGCTCCCTAGAGGTGAGAACTATGACTCTTTAATCAGAGCTCCTTGAGCTCTGATGGTGACAGCTAGAACTCTTTTTCTTGTATTTGGGAAAAAGAAAAAGGAGAATCTGCGATGAGTCACTCTTACCCATGACTTCTTTCTAAATCAGTATGGAATCCATGGGTTTAGGGTAGAGGAGGGATGCTGAACATGGTGGTAGTGGAAGGAACTTGGGGATGGGGACAAGAAAGGACAGAGTTGTTTCTTACCACAAAACTGTTATCCTTGGGGTTGGTGGTAAGGCTCAAGCCCAGGCGCATGTTATCCTTCCTCTCAGACACGTTGGACAGGGTGACTCTTCCTAATAAAGAAGACCAAGGGGAGTAGGGGAACATCAGAATAGAAGATTGCCTAGGACTCTGCATTATTATAACTAACTTTCTTGGAGAGAGAGAACCTTAGAAAGAATTGGGAAGTTGGCCAGGTTTGTCGCTGGGGTACCCATCAGTTCTTTTCCACCTCAGGTGGCATCTTTTTGCTCCTATTCTGTTCTCCAATCTCCTCTATTGCTCAGGGAGCCACACTGTGACCTACTCCCCCTGCCTTTCCAATAAATCTCTCTTTTTCCCTTCCCTTGTGCTCCCAATGACTCCATCAATGTTGCATTCAAATTATCATCATCATCATTACCATCATCATCATCATGACCTTCATAACCACCATCATCACCATCATCATCATCATCATCACCACACATACACACACATAGAGTTCAGGTCTTGGAAAAGCCCAGATGGGGAGATATATTTGTGCAGATATACTCTGATGTTCTCAAATTTTTCACATAGGTGGCTATGCACAGGACCTGGACCTAAGCTGGAATGACACCTCCCCTCTTGTTAGTTCTACACAGGATTCAAAATCTGAAGCTTTAGAGTCAGAAAGCCCCAGGTTTAAATTCCATTCCAAGATAAATACTGTCTATCTTTTCAGTGTTCCCAGGAGACTCTCTAAAATGATAACTTGTTCAGCAGGTGCTGATCTGCACGAATAGAGGGAGTTTTTTCACTGGGAGTTCCCTATAACAATAAAATCATAAATCCATTGCTCTGTAATTTCCCTTCCCTCCCTGCCCTACCTCCCTCCAAACAAAACAAAACAAAACAAAACAAAACATAACATAACAAAACAAAACAAAACATAACAAAACCCAACTCTCCTTTCTCAAAGTTCTGAGAATGATTAGGTCTTAGACTAGAAGTAGTTGGGGGGAAGGGCCTGAATGTGGGTTACCTGCTATGTACAGTACTCAGCATATTGTCATTTATAGAACAAAGCTTAATATAGGCTTAGAGTCATGGGAGAAATGATACTTCTCTTTCTCTCGTTTTTTTGAGGCAATTGGGGTTAAGTGACTTGCTCAGGGTCACACAGCTACTAAGTATCTGAGACCAGATTTGACCTCAGATTTTCCTGACTCCAAGGTCAATGCACTATCCACTGTACCACCTAGATGCTCCAGTACTTTACCCCCCAAAGAACAAATTCATTTCTCTTCCTTTTGGTTCTGTGGCTGTTCTTTTCTCTCCCCTCTGCCTTCGTGACTCCCTGCCCCAAATCTTTGGAGTTTTCTGAACTTTCAGAAGAAGAGGCTTCAAATTGTTTGATTCTTCCATTCTACCTCGGGAGGAGGAGTGACTTAGAGCAACTGCTTACTCTCAATCCTTACCAAAACTTGTCTTCTACCCTTCTAAGCCCTTTTCAGGGGATGGCCTAGTCAGTTATAATAATAGCTCATGTTTCATAATACGGTACATTATGTTATATCACATTACATTATTATCCATAAATTTCCCCTCCCCCTTCTACCAAGTGCCTCCACTACGTCCCATAAAATATTATATAAAGTGTCATTCTTTAATCAGAAATCAAGTTCCCAAGACAACCTGAGGAGAGGGAATATAGTGTCAAACAACCACCCCTATCTAAGTACTCACGACTGATACCAGGGAGGGAGAATGAGAGGGAGAGAGAGAGAGAGAGAGAGAGAGAGAGAGAGAGAGAGAGAGAGAGAGAGAGAGAGAGAGAGAGAGAGAGAGAAAATGAACTATAGATGGTGGAAAATCAGCAGAGGGTGGTGACCTTGTAGACAAACTTTGCCAACTTTACAATTTTGCCCATAGTTGGTTCTGTGCCCAGACTTTCAAAGCTTCTGCTACTGGGCTCTCTGGCTAGGGACTGCTAATTTTATGGGCTTGGTTCAGTAAACAGACAAGGTGTAGTGGGAGGGCTTGGCCCCACAGCAGCCTGGCAGAGGACAAGTATTTTGTTTTATAGCTTTTTGGCCTCTAGGAAGGCTATTGGGTTGGGGGTCTTAGCTCTAAGGGAAACTTCAGGCATGGCTTGTCTGGGTTCAAGGCCAGTGCTCAGTACAGATGTAAAGTCAATGGAGTGCCCCTTCAAGGTCCATCCTTGGCTCCTTTCAGAGATGCTCCCTGCCCTTTCCATCAGCCTGGGCTTTCATGATGCTCCCTAAAATTGCCCAAGTCCCCAAATGCTGTGCTGTTGATGGCTTCACCAAAGGCAATGCTCTTTCTCTCTTCTTCTCTATCAAAACCTCTCAACTGTTTCATTCTACAGGTCACTGCTCTTATACTCTGGAGATGAGCCGACAAATTCATTCATGCTAATATGGTATGAGCTCATGGTATAGTGAGGTGCATCCAGTCATCTTTTTTTTTGTTTTTGTTTTTGTTTTTGTTTGTTTGGTTTTTTTGGGAGGGCAGTTGGGGTTAAGTGACTTGCCCAAGGTCACACGACTAGTTTGTGTGTGTGTGTGTGTGTGTGTGTGTGTTAAGTGTCTGAGGCCGGATTTGAACTTAGGTACTCCTGACTCCAGGGCCAGTGCTCTATTCACTGCGCCAACTAGCCGCCCCATCCAGTCATCTTCATACCATACTGTGCTGCCTCCACTCTGGCCACCATTGCTGTCTTTCCCTTCTCTCCCCAAGCCCTTAGCTGGAACCCTTGACTCTGCCTAGGATATTGGGGTCTGATCTTAACTTGACCTGAGCCAGGCTTCTATACCTTCTCCCTGTTATCTCTGTTATTGTGCTGTCCTCCCTTCTAACGTACCTTTATGTCTTGCCTTTTCTCTTTAGAAGTAGCACTTTGGGGGCAGGGACTCACTCATATCTGTATCCCCATCATTTATCACAGTCCATGGTACATAGTAAGTACTTAATGAATCATTTTTATCTATCTATTCCTATATTTCAGAGTTTCTTAACTTGGGGGTTTATGGAATAGGTCAATGGACAAATTTCAAGGGGTCCACTAACTTGGATGGGGAAAAATTACATTTTATTTTCACTATAATTGATTTCCTTTGTAATCTTATGTATTTTATTTTATGCATTTAAAAATGTTATTCTGAGAAGGGGTAAATAGGATTCAGTAGGCTGCCATACATGTCCCCTGATACCAAAAAGATCACAAACCCATGTTCTACTATGCCCAAAGGGTTATAAAGCTGCATACTTTCGAACCTAGCAATGCCACTACTAGATCTATATCCCAAAGAGACCAAAGAAAAAGAGATCAAAGAAAGAACCTATATGTGCAAAAGTATTTATAGCAGCTCTTTTTCTGGTAACAAAACTTGAAATGGAGGGGATGTCTATCACTGCTGAATAACTGAATAAATTATGGTATGTGAATGTAATAGAATACTACTGTGTTCTAAGAAATGATGAAGGGATGGTTTCAGAAAAACCAATGAAGACTCATATGAACTGATGCAAAGAAAAGTGAGCAGAGAATGTTGTACATACTAAGAGCAATATTTTAACAATAATCAAATGTGAAAGACTTAGCTACTCTGACTAATACAGTGATCCATGACAATTCAAATGACACATAATGAAAAATGCTGTCTTCCTCCAGAGAGAGAGAACTGATGGACTCTGAGAACAGATTGAAGTATATATTTTTCTTGCTTTTTTCAGCATGGCTAATATGGAAATATGTTTTGCATGACATGTATAACAAGTATTATATTGCTTGTCTTCTTAATGGGTGGGGTAGGGCCAGGAGAGGAGGAGAGAATTTGGAACTCAAAATAAAATAAAAAAATGAATGTTAAAAAATAAATAAGATAAAGAAGAGACAAAAAAGAACCCTTGTTCTAGGGATATTTTCATTTTATCAACAATCAAAGCTTGAAGAGAAAAGAATGAATTTCTAATGGCAGAATATCAGACAATGTGATGGAGAGGGACAGAGTGAATGAGTCAGAAATAATTTATTAAGTGTCTATTCTGTATTCTTAGCACTATGCTAAGTGCTGGGTATAAAAAAAAGGACATTACACTCTTCCTGCCCTTGAGGTTCTCAGCTGTGCTTTAGAAAAATCATTTTGACAGCTGAGTGGAAGCTGGATTGGAGAGAGACATGGGAGAAGACTTTAGTAGGCTGCTACAGTAGTTCAGGAGTGAGGTTGATGAGGTGGCTGTTCTGTGTGAATGGAACGATGGTAGAACTGACACATTTGGCAGCAGATCGGATATCTGGGGTGAGTGTGAGCAAAGAGCTGAGGATGACACTGAGCTTGAGAACCTGGGAGACTAACAAGATGGTGATACCTTTGATAGTTATAATGTTGGGAGAGGGGAGGACTTGAGGGGAAAGGTAAAAACTTCTGTTTTGGACATGCTGAGTTTGAGATGCTTCTGAGATATCCATTTCAAGATGTCAAATAGTAGTTGGTGATATAAGACTGAAGCTCAGGAGGGAGACTAGAGCTGAATATATAGATCTAGGAATCATTAGCATAGAGATCATAATTGAATCCATTGGGAGGTGATGAAATCACCATTTGAAATAGTGTAAAGGGAAAAGAGTACAAGGTCCAAGACTGTCTTGGGCAGGTATGTGTACCTGTGTGGCCGCGAGGTCACGTGCAGCCCTCTAGGTCCTTAAGTGCGGCTCTTTGACCGAATCCAAACTTTACAGTACTCCTTTGACTGAATCCAAACTTCACAAAACTTTTTTTTTCCCCACAGAACTTTTTAAAGGGGATTTGTTCTGTGAAGTTTAAATTCAGTCAAAGGGCTGCATTTGAGGACCTAGGGGGCCACATGAGGCCTCAAGACAGCAGCTTCCCCACCCCTGGGGGGAAATACTTCTTTTCAGTTGATATGACATAGATGAAGATCCGACAAAGGAGACTGAGAAGAAGCACTGAGATAGGTACGTAGAGAACCAGGCCAATGGGAGAGATATTTTGGGACATGAAGCCTTGTATCCCTACACCATTATCTATCAGGGACCTTCTTATATCCAAAAGCTTCCATTAATATCAGTCTTCCTCCCACAGTGCTCCATTATCAGCACAGTGAGGAAGGACTTTGGGCTGGGAAGACAACAACCATGACTAATAACCCTGAAGAGTATCTTGGGATTATTGGGATCTTCTCTCATGCCAGGCCTGCCTAGATTCAGCACATGTAAGAAGGGAGAACAGTGAGAGGTTGGAAATAAGTCCTTATACCCTGTGCTTACAGACCCATGTAGTATATGGAGAGAGGGAAGGAGACAAATAGTACTTCATCAGGGCAGAACAGCACAGTTTTGAGAACTGGATGCTGTCACATTTTTTTTGTTTGTTTGTTTCTGTTGGGTCTAGTGATGCTATTTTCTTGTTCTTTGAGTGTTTTCTTGGAAAGTTTTGCATGGCTGTGCTTCTGAATTACCTGAGAGTCTGGGTACATGTTGTACCTTTAATGAGTTCATGTTGCAGGAGCAGAGAAAAACTATGACTCTGATTCATACCTTCTGAGAATCCTCCCACCCCAAAAGAATGTAAATTCCCTGAGAGCCGGCACTGTGTCATTTTTGGGTTGTATACACAATACTGAGCATGTGGAAAGTATTTAATAAATGCTTGTTGATTGATCAATTGCTCATTTCTTCTCAACATTCATGGATGAGATATGGCTTGAAATTCAGAGAATAACAGTTACATTTCAAAATTCTCTCTTCTTTACACTTTTCCCCCTCCACCAAATCTCCTAATATAAATCTCAGCTAAATTTTAGAAGATTATCAATCTTTTAACTTAATTTACACTGAAGTACAAATGACCAAACTTAGTCTTGCCAGGGCAGTTTCAAATTTTACATTTTAGATGAGAATGCTGCTAGACTAACCCTAAAGGCACTCTGGGAAACAACAATAAACTGATGTGAAAAATTAATCATCGGTAGGAGAGAGGTTGTTTATGATCTTGCCCTGTCTACTTACATTTAAATCAGGGCTGCTAATTCTTCCTGAACATAAGGCTGGCCTTAGCTATAGATCTCTGGTCCCAGCCAAATCCGTGGCAGAAGAAAGAGAATTCCAAGCAGTAGGAGCACATGGAGTGAAGATTGCTGCCTGGAAAGATCTCAGGAAATCCAGAACTTGGGCTTTGTTCCCTTTATTTTTCCACGATGGGGTTGAAACTTATATGGATTCCAATTGCCCCTGGCTGCTATTCACTTTTCCCCTGTGGGAAGAAGGAAACTCCAACATTGTGAACTTTTTGATTGTCTATTTCCTCATCTCCTGGCTTACTCCTCTTGCTCTGCCAGGGCCTCTAGTCATTTAGGGAAAGGACAGCAGCCTCAAATACCATGGAAAGAATGTTGAACTGGGAGTGAGGAAAACCTAGGTTCAAATCCTGATTCAGACACATATTAATTGTGTGATTCTGGGTAAATCACAACTTCCCTGAATGGGGATAATAAAAACACTAGCTTCACAGGGTTGCTCTGAGAATCAAAGGAGACAGTATGCACTTTGTAAACCTCGAAGGGCTAGTTAGTTAATATGATCTCATTCTGTTTTTAATGGGGTTCAGATAGAAACAGTCCTGGGGCAAGACGCGATCCTGCATTTAGTCTTTTATATATTATGGTCTACAGACGATTACATAGGTGAATAAAACAATTGCTTTTTTGTTATTTGAATAAAATTATCGAGATGTAAATAATTCTGTAATTTCACTGTGGACATCCTCAGTACAACTCCAGTAGCAGATTGGAGAACAGGAATGATATTAATATATATCTTATAGCACCCTCACATGATTTTGATCTCCTCTGTCAGATTTCTATATTGTAAAATTTTCTTTCCATCTAGTTTGGAAATTAGAAGTATTTGTTATGGCATCTTCTATCAAAAACATTATCTATAAGTTTTTCTGGGGTCAGTATTACTGTGAAGACGAAGTCAATATGTGATAATCCTCTAATTCTAATCCAATTTGTGAATTAAATTTTCTAGGATATTTTGAGCTCTGTATTTGTTCTGTGGAGATTTGTTGTCCTCTAGTCCTTGAAAGACAGGAAGCTTCTGAAGCATAATTCTAGCTACCAGGTCATACCTTGTTATATATTTGTAGTTCAGTTGTGTCTCTTTGGGACCCCTTTTGGGATTTTCTTGGCAAAGATACTGGAGTGATTTGTCATTTCTTTCTCCAGTTCATTTTCAGAGAAAAATGAGGCAAACAGGGTTAAGTGACTTACCCAGGGTGACTCAGCTAGTAAGTATCTGAGACTGGATTTGAACTCAGAAGATGAGTCTTCTAGATTCCAGCCCTGCACCTCTATCTACTGCATCACCTAGTTGTCCCATTGTTATATACAGAGTTAGTGCTAAATTTTTAGCATGATGTATTACATTTTTCTACCATTTCTTTTCATGATTGATCACTAAATCCAAATTTCTTAAGACTAATGATTCTATAATTTCTGGTGGCAATGACCTGGTCCTGAATGGCTATCAATAAACTCTGTTTCCAGAAACAACTCTAAATAATTCAACCATTTCTTTGGCACATTTTCGTCAACATATTGTTGCCTGAGTTCATATGAATGTCTCCAGTTGCTAAAGGCCTTTTGATTATTTTTTGAATATTTGATTATTATTTTGATTATTGTTGGATCTTGGCTCCATTTTGGAACTGAACCACTTTCAGTAATATTTGACAAATCCAGTGGCGTGTACCTGTTATTAACCTTTATTCCTTCTTATTGGTGAAATGATGCTTGATTGTTCCAAAAGTATTTCTGTAGGCTGTATACCTTTTTCAAAAAACATACTCAAACCCTCTTATTCCTTTTTTTGATGATGAAGTATTCATTTTTCCTATATTTTGTATGGATGCCTTAGAATGATAGGCCTTACATATTAATATTGTTTCTGTTAAGATATGTTCCAAATCTGTTGTGGTTCACTTAACAATTCCAAAAGGCTATATTGAGATGGGTATTGGGTAGGTGTTAACAGCTTTAAAAATGTTCTTCTCATTTAGATCTGCTTTCAGGATGCCAGTAAGTTTCTTAACATATTCAGCCACAGCCTTCTCTTTTATGTCTTTATGAGTGATGTGTTTTGCCTGGAGGAGACAAATGTAGTTTTTGGTACTGTCTTTATCTACTGTTTTAATTGGACCTCTAGATTCATGCTCAAAGTCATGGGTCTCTATCTTTTCTTGGAACACATAAGATATTTTACACTTATTTAGTACAACTGATATTTTACTATCTTTGGAAAAAGATTCCATGAGCTAAAAGATCACTTTGATATCTTGATGTTATCATGTACATAAAATGTGATGCTATGGCTTGACTCTCTCTTTAATACGGAATTCATACTTAATTCTGTTTAGAAGACATGATCATATATTTAAGGCCAGACCAGGGATTCTTAACCTTAGAAGCCTGTGACCTTGTTTTAAAAAATACTTTGTTTTTTAAAAATATAATAGATCTCCTTATTAATGCTATGCATCTTTCATGCATTTAAAATCATTATTCTAAGAAAGAGTTCAAAGGCTTCAGCAGATTGCCAAAAAGGTCCAGAACACAGAAAAGGGTAAGGACCTCTGACAAAATCATAATGGGTTTAAACTACCACATTTCACTACATGATCGTTATAGATTTTATGTCAAATATTTCTGCTAAGAAGTAGGGTGCGACCATTATGTGAAGCTTTCAAAAACTGTGCTGGTATGTAAAAGTAATTTATTACTGAACTGTCTTTGGAGCAAGATTAGGATACACAGAATACTTGTGAATTGACATTAAAATTGAATACTGACAGTATGCGCGTGCTGAGAATCTAGGTTGGCGGCTTGTAACATGGGAGAGATAAATAGGTAAGCCACTGGTAAGTACATTGATGCTCTGTGTACCTTTTAAATGGCCTGAGGAACAGAATTATACCACGTGACAATTACTCAATGAAAGGTTATAAACCAAATTTTGGACTAAAAAAATCCCCACCAAAACCAGGGTGTGATGATTATTTGTTGTCAATGATTATGCAGTGAAATATGTTGTTTTCACGACAAATGGTACATTTTACGTCAATTGTTCTTGACATTTTTATTTCACTGGCATGTTTTAAGGAACAGTCTTCCATGAGGACATGAAATACTCTAGTGTTTTCACTAAATGAGGGTCTATTTTTATATATTTTTCAACACAAGAACAAACTTTGAGGGCAGAATTGAGTAAAAAACTTTGTGATAATCCATAAAACCAGGGTAGATGTTAGGCTTGTTCAATAATTACTGGATCTATAATGAGTTGCTCTGTGAGACTTTTGGGCACACATTTTGTTCCTCAGTCTTTTTCTTATAAGTATTAATAGATTATTTTTTCTTAGAGTCAGGTGGTGAATGCTTATATAAAGTAGATAAAGATATAATTGAACTGTATTTGGAGGGATTCTTGATCTTTAAGGAGAAAATAAGTTATAACTTTAGTTAAGAAAGATGGGGTCAGGCTGGCTTCTGAGGGGAACCCAGCAAAGTGCTGCTAGTAATTCAAGCACAACTGTGAAGTGTTTGAGCCACTGATTATGCTCTTATCTGGCTTCATTGCTTTCTAGTTTTGCTAAGAAGTTAGAATTTCAGTCATCTCCCTTGATGCAAACTTTTCTGTCATTCATTATATTAACTGTCAGCAAGCTTTCTGTTTCTTTTTTGATTCAACTTTTATTTTTATTGTGTTTGGTTTCTTGTGATCATATATATGACCAAACATTTTCCACAATCCCTTACTTTGGTGGTTCTCTCTCTCCTCTGATTTCTTTGATTCTCAAGTCTATGTAGTAAACTTTTGAACTCATGCTGAATTGTTTACTTTGTTTTTTCTCATTGATCTGATTCCTTGTATGGCCTTATATAGATTTTTGTCTTTGTTTCTTTAAGGGAATCTAGATTTTAGGGAGGTAGGAGGTACAATGGGTAGATTGCTGAACCTGGAGTCAGGAAGACCTGAGGTCAAATCTTGCCTTAGATACTTCTTGGCTGTGTGATTCTGGGCAAGTCACCTTGCTATTTTCTACCTTAATTTCTTCATCTGTGTTCAGTTGTTTCAATTGTGTCCAACTCTTTATGACCTTATTTTTGGGGGTTTTATTGTCAAAGATTCTGAAGTGGTTTGCCATTTTCTTCTTCAGCTCATTTTACAGATGAGAAATCTGAGGCAAACAGGGTAAAGTGACTTACCTAGGGTCATATAGCTAGTGTCTATATTCCCAATGCTTAGCACATAGATCATTGTTATTTCATTGTTCTCATCCTTATGATCAATGGCATTCAGATAGATGGTCTTGGGGGCAGTGTTAACCAAGATTTATAAAAGGGGAGTTGGAAGTAGCAAACCAAATATTTCCCCATGACCTTGATTGGGCAAGTCATGTTCCTTTTGAGGGCCTCAGTTTCTCCACATATAAAATTAGAACCACTAGATCAGTGGTTCTCAACCTGTGGGTTATATTTAGTTTATAACAATGAAAATACATCTTGCATATCAGATATTTACATTACAATTCATAACAGCAGCAAAATTACAGTTATGAAGTAGCAATGAAAATAATTTTATGGTTGGGCGTCACCACAATATGAGGAACTGTAATAAAGGATCGTGGCATTAGGAAGGTTGAGAATCACTGGACCAGATGATAAGTTCTTTTTGGTTCTGAACCGATAATCCTGGGAATGAGCTCTATCTGATTTCAGGTTTTGGGGAAGGAATTTTACCCTGACTAGGGCAACAAAAATTAAGAAAATCTAAATCCTAATGATGTGGCACCCTCTTCCACTTTTTCTACTCTCTTTTATAAAATCAAAATCATTCTCTTCCTTCTCCTTCTTCCAATTAAGGGGGAGATACAGAGAGAAAGACAGAGAGAGAGAGAGACAGAGAGAGAGAGAGAGAGAGAGAGAGAGAGAAAGAGAGAAAGAAAGAGAGACAGACAGACAGACAGGGACAGAGACAGACAGACAGAGAGACATAGAAACAGAGACAGAGAGAGACATAGAAACAGAGACAGAAAGACAGAGCCAGACAGAGAGATGGACAGAGACAGAGAGAGACAGAGAGGGACAGAGAGAGAGACAGAGAGAGACAGAGAGGGACAGAGAGAAACAGAGAGACATAGAGAGGGACAGAGAGAGACAGAGAAACAGAGAGAAGGAGAGTGAGACAGAGAGAGAGAGACACAGAGAGAGAGAGAGAGACAGAGAAAGAGACAGAGACAGAGAGACAGAGAGACAGGGAGACAGAGAAAGAGAGAATCCCGACTGTGTTTTGAATTTCTAACCTGTGGAGTTGGAACTGCTGCTGCTGACATCTGGATAAAACGCCATCATGTGACTGGGACAGCTGGTGGTTTGGCTTCTTGGCTGGGATCTGTGTATTCTTAGAGTTTAGCTTTGATGATAGCCTTTCATCCATCTGCTTATCTTCCTAATCCTTAGGGGGTCTCCCTTGCTCACTGGGGAGGAGTCTGGCTCCCTCACAGTCCTTCTCTTCTATCCCCACTCTCAGGGAGGTGGGGCACAGTTGGAAGGCGTGGCTAGAACAGTCTTGATGATTATTTTGAAACCAGAACAGTCTCCCAGGACTTCTGCGTCATCATGAACAGATATCGACTAAATCGGCATTTTTTTGCGACTCTACTAGCTCCCCCAAGAGGTTAGAATATGTGTCAGTTCTTCAATGGAGTTGTGACATCATTCATTCCCCAAAGATGCCCACTGCAACCCATCCATACCTTCTCATTCTTCATAGGTCTAAGGCTGGAAGTGACCTCAGAGGCCATGTAGTATAACTTCCTCATTTTACAGATGAAGGAATAATTGTTTGAGGCTCAGGGAGCCTTGACTTCCCCCAAGGGCTCACAAGTAGTCATCATCAGGTGTAAAATTTGAACCTAGATCTTGAGCCCAGAGCTAGTGGTTTTCCTATCATACTAAACTGCTTCCCATTTCTATGGCATTTTTCTTCATTTCCTCCCATATATCCTTTATAGGGACTCACCCACAGTGATGGGGACCTCTTCTACATCTCCTAGCCCTAGAGAAATGGCTTGTCCCTCTCTTAACCCTCACTCTTACTACATGACCAGTCCACCTCCTTTCTTGGTTATAAATCTTTTTAATGATATCTTTTACATCATTTCACAAAGCAATTCATCATTTATAACATGTTGTATTCATGCCCATCATGCATCTCCCTTGCCTTTTGAGTGACCTACAATTTTCACTCTTTGGAAATTGTGGTATCCCATGATTTGCAGCCAAATGACATCAGCAGAAGAAAATTAGTATTAAAAAGATGGGATTTTGGTTCAGGGAGTAACTTGAGGTCAAATGCAATCAAGCTGGCTCTCATCCTTTATTCAGTTCTGGTCCCAGTTTATTGTTTGTCTGTGGTAGCTTTTCTAAGATGCATATACTGATGGGCGAGCTCTGTGGGTCGTCCAATCAACTGCATACCCCAATCTGGATAGGTGGCATTCTTTATTCACTTGTTTTTTTTTAATCTTGTATAGATAGAGAGGCTGGAGTTTTGTCTGTGTGTGTGTGTGATTTTGGATCTCATTGAGGATGCTCTGTAATGTTTTCTTTGATGCAATCAATATGATTCCATATGAAGGAAAAAATCTGCAGGACTTCATCTAGACTGAGGGTTCTTAATCTTTTTGCATTATAGACTCTTCAGAATGTTTGTGTGTGTGTATGTGTGTTTGTTCTGTTGTATCCGACTCTTCACAACCCCATTTGGGGTGTTTTTGACAGATACTGGAGTGGTTTGCCATTTCCTTCTCTAGTTCATTTTTCAGATGAGGAACTGAGGCAAACAGGGTACAGTGACTTGCCCAGGGTCACATAGCTATCAAGTATCTGAGGCCAGATTTGAACTCCACAAGATGAGTCTTCCTGACTACAGGTCCTGTACTCTATCCACTGTACCACCTAGCTATCTCTTTAAAATGCATAAAAGACACTAAATTACAAAGATGTATTTTTCCCATCCAAGTTCATGGACCCCTGAAATCCATCCACCAGCCCTCCCCCCCAGTTTAAGAACTCTTAATCTATATATAGGTAATCCTCCTTCATATTTGAACTCTGTAGTCTTCCACAACAGCTGCAAACACCTTTGACTGGCATTTGCCTTGCTATTATATGCATTCTTTGTTATTAATAATCAGAGGTCCATCAATAAAGTCCTCTCTGTTGTACCAATCACAAAATCTTGCATGCTCTTGATATATGCATGGGAAATATTTTGTTGGATAAAAGCCTTTAAGGTTCCATGCTGCTCTTACCAAATCGATACTTTTTATAGCGAAGGAACAATAAGCACGGGCAGAACTTTCATTCTCTACATTTTTTAGTTGACTATAGACTGTAAAGATGTGGTCTGACACAGAATATCATTTGCAAAAGCCTGCCTTTTCTCTTCTCATATTTTCCCCCTAGGAAAGCCTCAATATGTATGTAAATTTTCTCTTAAATATTTTGTAGAGATGAAGAAGTAGGCATACAAGCTATTATTTACAGATCTCCTCTTCTTGTTCATCTTCTTGGTAATAGAAACATCCATGATTTATTTTGTCTAATCTCACGGTATCTCTTTTTCTTTCTTGTACCTTGGGGAATGATCCCTTAATATTCTTAAAATTACATATCTTCCTGGATGAGCATCCACTGGGTATCTTGGTCTGGTCTGGCTACTTTACTTACCTTTGTTTTAAAGTGCTATCTCCACTTCCACATGCAGCGTCTTTGGGACTGTGAGGTCCAGCTGTTATAATTTCATTGGCACTGATGGAGAATAGTTCATTTTTAACAAAGTCTTGACAACCCTTTTCCATTTATCATGTTTGTTAGTTTTCTAATTTTATCCTAAAATGCTCTTGGGATCATTGGAGGTCAGTCATAGCATCTCTGGCCAAATCTTCTGCAACTTTGCTCTTTCCACTGCTTATTGTTCTACAAGCTGAAATTGTTCATAATCTTCCATTGTCCTGTTCCTTAAGATTTTACAAATGAGTTTTTACACGCTCAACTTGTTTTGTCCTTGGTTGCTATATATACCTCTGTTCAGCAAACAAACCCCAAATTTGCTATTTGAGGCAGTTTTTAGGCCGTCTTGTTGAGATGTTTTATAATTTGTTTAACTCCAGTAAGAAAATAATGATAGCACTGATTAATTTCTGTTTCTTGATCTATCGCCTAGTTTGTTTAAATAGGTCATCTTGGAGCAGTTTTATTTGCCCAACATTCCTTTTCAACTTTGTTCCAGTTTGGTACTGATTTTGGTCTTTGTTCTGACTATACACAGACAAGGTGATTCAGAAATAACTGCCACCTTGGTAACAGGTTATTTCCTACAGCTTCATTCAACTGTACATGAATAGGAGCAAAGGCAGTGGATGGTAAGAGTATACCATGGTTGAGACTTTGCAAGGCTGAACCAACAGTAGGACAAGGGGCAAGGCGTTACAGTTGAGGTCAACAAACAACCACTTGAGAGCCAAATTTGGCCTATCATCAGTTTTTGTAAGGCCAGGAGCTAAGAATTGTTTTTATATTTTAAAATATAATCAAACTTCATTTCAAAATGTAAAAAGCATTCTTAGTAGGCCATCTAGTTTGCAGACTACAGAATAGAAAATAGTGAAGAGCTGAACTGGTTTACAATGGGGTTAAAACAGTGACATTTAAGTGACTTGTCTAAGTCACATGAGCAGTAAGTGCCCAAAGTAGGATTTGAACCCAGGACCTCCCCACCTCCAAGCCAGAACCATATCCATTATATCATGTTATCCTAGAAAAAAGTAACAGAAGAGTCTACTCTCTACCAGGTGCTATGAGTAGTGTTACCTAGGTTCAGTTTGGAACAATTTCCTTGTATCACTGGACACTTGTAAACATCCCCAGTCTTCTGGTGACCATTGGTTTCAAATGGAGCTCCCACTACCAACCTAGGAAGAAAGAGGAGAGAAAGTGAGTTCTTGCTAGAGTGGGGTATCGGTACTGGTAGAGGGTTCAGACAACACTTAAACAGAAGAAGCAGGGATTAGGGAGAAAGATGTTGAGAGCAAGGGAGGCAAGAAACCATCCTGGAGAAGGGACATCCTCCAAACTTTTTAGTCTGGACCTATGTACCCCTAATAGTCAAATAGACCAGGCAGAGAATCATGACAGAGATGAACTGGTGAGGACACCAGATACTCATAACCCACTCTTCGTGTGCAGAGCCCTTTTCAGTGGCCTTGGCTCTCCCCTAAGTCCCTGTCTTCACTTCAGGCAGAAGAGGCAGGCAGTTCAGGGATCTGGGCCCAGAGAATCAGTCATCTTCAGAGAAATCTGGGGTTTGGCACTTGTATGGAAGGCAGAAGCCCTTTGTCTCTGAGCTTACTTAGACACTCATGTGTGTGTTTTCAGGGAAATTAGGTCTGTCTATTCTTGGGTGATTTACATATAACACAACATCCCACAACATATTGTCTTCTGGTGGAAACAATGATTGGGAGAAAGGGGTGGGAGAGAAGCATGGATTCTTCCTCTCTCTCTGAATTCAGAGAATTCTACTCCTAGTAGGCCCCAGCAGGCAGTATGGAGTGATGATTGTGGCCTGGATTTGCCACTGACTGGTTACGTGACCTTGAAAGTCACCTTTGGGACACAGTTTCTCTATAGGAAAAATGAAGAGTTGGACAAAGTTTTCTTCCAGCTCTGATATTCTTACATTTCACAATGTTGAGTGAAACCTGTCCTGTGTATTTGCCTTTCTATTTAGCGCCCCTTTCTGGGGGAATCTTGGACTACTCGGGTTGGCCCCTACTCTTTCCTGGCGTCTGCCTTGGTTTCAACCGTCTGTTAGTTGATGCCCCAATAAGTAGAGCCAGTCAGCTGGTCCATAACCATTTATTAAATAACTATGTGCTGAGGATACAAAAAGAGGCAAAAAGACATCCTTGCCTTTAAGAAACTCACAATCTAATGGGGGAGACAAGCAATAAAATATGTACAAGCAAACTCAATGCAACGTAAAAAGAAAATAAGGAAAAGAGGGAAGGCATTAGAATTAAAAAATGTTGGGAAAAGCTTCCTGTAGAAGACGGGATTTTAGCTGGGACTTAAAGGAAGCCAGGAGGGGGAAGGGAGTGGGAAGAGGAGGAGATGAAGAGGGAGAGCATTCCAGGCATGGAGGACAGCCAGGGAAAAAGCAATGAGCCAAGAAGTGGAGGGTCTGGCTTGAGGAACAGTCAAGGAGGCCAGTGTCACTGGACGGGAGTAAGGTGTAATAAGACTGGAAAGATACGGGTGGGGGGGGCAGGTTATGAAGGGCTTTGAATGCCAGACAAAAAGATTTTAAATTTGATCCTGAAGGCAATAGTGAGCTGTGGAGTTTATTGAGTATAAGGGTGATGTGGTCGGACTTGTACTTTAGGATAATCATTGTGGTGACTGAATGGAGGATAGATTGGAGTGGGGAGAGACTCGAGGCAGGAAGACCCACAAGCAGACTATTTGAACAGACCAAGTGGAGTGATGAGGGCATGCCCTAGAGCTGTGGCAGAGGAGAGAGGGAGCTGTACTGAGATGTGACAAAGGCTGTGGACTCTGGTAACAGCCTGGATACAGGGGGTGAGAGGGAGTGAGGAACTGAGGATGAAACGTGGGTTGGGAGCCTGAGGAACTGGGAGGATGGCAGTGCCCTCTACAGTAATAGGGAAAGTGTGAGAAGGGGGTAAGATAATGAGTTGTTTTAGACATGTTGAGTTTAATATGTCTACTGGACATCCAGTTTGAGATGGTTGAAAGGTAATGGGAGATGCAAGATTGGAGGTCAGGAGAGAAGTTAGGGCAGATTAGGTAGATCTGAGAATTATTAGCATAGAAATTATGAACCAATGGGAGCTGTTGAACTCACCAGTAGATAGAGAGAAGATGCCATAATCTGTATGCTGCACATGGAACTTTGCCCCAGGCTACTATCTAGAGTAAGAATTACATTTCCTTCTTAGGGAGCAAGCTTCTTTTCTGTGGCAAATACCAGGTCTGAGCCTTAACTCATGGTACTCCTCCAGCCAATGTAGCTATCATCTTTGAGGGTATTTGGCATGGCACTTCTCCCATGTAGGTGAGGATTGTATTTCACTTTGGGGTAACTGCACCTGCAACCCTGACCCCAAGTGTTTTCATTGAGAGTGAAAAAATTTCTAGTTACTAGGTCTACCAATAAAAATATAACTGGCTGATCATAGCTTAGAGTATCATCTTTTACAGTGGAATTTTAATTTTAATAAAGGACCTTTAACCAATCAATCAATAATAATTTATTAGGCAACTACCAAGCACCAGGTACTATCCTAGGCTCTGGAGATAAAAGACAGAAATAAAGCAATCTTTGTCCTTAAGCGGTGTAGATTCCATTTGGGGAGACAAGATGCACGTAAACATGTATTTGCAATATATATATATATATATGAAAATAAAAGTTTTTGCCAGGAAAGAACATTAGCAGCTTGTGGGGGGGGGAGGGGAAAGGCTTCATTTAGAAGATGTCACTTGAACAGAATTTTGAAGGAAATGAGGTGTTCCAATGTATTCATACACTAAGAAATGAATCACTAATGGTAGAATGCAGGCATCTATACCTGTGTGGTAGTGGAATTTATTTTTAAAGCAATACATATAACCAGTGCCACTACCTTTCCAAATATATTGCTTAGGTGATTTTATACTACTATGATGGCAACACCTTAGAGAAATTCTCCAATTTTCTTCCCTTAGCTCAAGTGACTGAAAAGCCAAATCCCTAACGGTCAAAGTGGTTTCTAGGAGCTGATAGAATCTCCCACCCCATTTGCCCAGCTCTGATCTAGAATTCAGAATGGCAATGGACAAAACGCTGTTTGGAATTAAGAGCTTATGAACTAAGTGGGATACGTCCTCCCCGGGGCAGCCAGATAATGATGGATGTCTAAATATAGCTACCTATTAATCATGCCTATTTTTGAGCAGCAGAATTAATTGGACCCATAAAATCTGTTTGTCTAGACTATGGTGACTTTTGGCTACTTTTACAGCTGTTTGTGCTGTCAAGGTCTCCCTCATTTCTTCTAACTGAAAATAAAACAAAATAAATGTAGACCAGGATGTATGGGGCTGCTTTGCTCTAATTTTTAAGACATGGGAGCATAGATTTTGAGCTTGAAGGACCCTTACATGTCATTGAGTCCAACCATATTACTTCACTGATGAGTAAATTGAGACCCAGAGAGGTTTAAATTGAGGATCTCTTCCTCCAAATCCTGTTTCCCACCTGGCTATACTCCTTTTGATTTATCCGTCATACTGTCAGAGTGCTTTCCGACCCTCCCACTCCCACTCCCAGCTCACTTTTGCGTGTTGTCTTCCTGCATTAGGTTGTCAACTCCTTTGAGGACAGGGACTGATTTCATTTTTATACTTCTATCTTCAGAATATAGAACAATGCCTGGTGCAAGATACGTTCTTAATGAACGTTTATTGACCAGCTGACCAAACTGTCTTATTAGTACTTTCAAGAAACAGTCATAAGGGTCAGTATGGGTAAATAATCATCTATTACCTTATAGGCCAACCATGATAATAACAAAAACAACCTGGCACATTTTCTTGGTGTTAAATTGTTTTCAGTCTTGTCCGACTCTTCACAAATCCATTTGGTGTTTTCTTAGAAAAGATAGAGTGGTTTTCTATTTCCTTCCCTAGCTCATTTTTCAGATGAGGAAACTGAGGCAAACAGGGTAAAGTGACTTGCTCAGGGTCACACAACTAGTAAGTGTCTGAGGCTGGATTTGATTTTAGGAAGATGAGTCTTCCTGACTCCAGTCCTGGCACTTTATCCACTGTACCGTTTGGCACACAGTAGGTGCTTAATAAATGTTTATTGATTGATCAATGAATATCAGTAAAAAGAATAAGAGCTAGCATTTACATAGATAATGCTTCAGAGCTTGCAAAAAATGCTTTACATGTTTAATCTTTTCATCAGCCTTGGGATGTAGGTACTATTATTGCCATCCTTTACAGATGGTGAAAATGAGGCAAAGAGAGATTAAGTGATTTGCCTAGAGTCACATAGTTAGGAAGTATCCGAGGCAGGATTTGAACTCAGATCATTTTTGACTCCAAGTCCAAGCACCTTTGCCTTCATGACATTTAACCCAGCATTAGCAAAGTTCCTATGGCCCTTCCCATTTACAGAAGGGGAGTGGGGCATAGCACATGAGAGAATAGGAGGAACAGGTTGGTGCAATACAAAGGATGCTGGTCCTGGAGTCAGGAGACCTAGGGTTTTGTTTTTTTCCTAGTTCTGTCCTTGACTTGCCATGTAAGCCAGGGCAAATCACCTTGGAAAAGTGAGAACTATTCATGCCCTACGTATCTCACAAAGTTGTTGTGATGATGAAATGGAAGGAAAAGTACTTTGGAAAGTTACAAGTGCTTTAGAGACAAGTCAATGGTTTTCCAAATGTTTGGTTATTTGCCTATATCTGAGAGTGCCTAGAACTCAGGTTTCTCAAGCTATCATCCCACTGGGCTACCTGTCTGCCAAGGTGATTTTCCTAAAGTGAAAGAGGCAGCTAGGTGGCAAAGTGGATAGAACACTGGCCCTGGAGTCAGGAGGACCTGAGTTCAAATCCAGCCTCAGAAAGGGACACTTAACTAGCTGTGTGACCCTGAGGAAGTCATTTAACTCTGCCTCTCGAAATTAAAAAAAAAAAGTGAAAGGCTGATTATGCCACTCCCCTACTCAATGAACTGCAGTGACTCTCTTATTCCCAGGATTAAATTCAAATAAATGTCAACTCCTCTGCCTGGCATTTAAAGCTCTTCACAACCTTACCCCTTTCTCCCAGTCTAGTCTTCTCAGACCTTCTTCTCTTCTACACACTTAACAACTGAGCCTGACTGGTCCATTTGCTTTTCCTCCCACACAAGACTGCATTTCTCACATCTCTGCCTCTGCTGGCTGTAGCCCATGCCTGCAATGCTCTCCCCTCCTCTCCCCCTCCTCAGAATCTCAAATTCCTTTTAAGATTCTGCCCAAGTGCCATCTTCTTGATTCTCCTCAGGCACCGTAGGCTTCCCTTCCAAGACTTTCTTGTCTTTTGAGGGGCTGGGGAGGGATATGTATTCTCTTTCCATACTGCCGATAGAAAATGAATTCTTATGAGCACAAGAATTGTTTGTTTCATTTTTGGTTTTATAGTCTAAGTACTTACTGCAGTGATGGCACATTTGTTGTTCAGTCATTTCCTATCATGTTCAACTCTCTGTGACCCCATCTGGGGTTTTCTCGGCAAAGACACTGAAGCGGTTACCATTTTCTTCTCCAGCTCGTTTTACAGATGAGGAAGCTGAGGCAAACAGGGTGAGGTGACTTGCCTAGGGTCACCTAGCTAGTCAGTATCTGAGGCTGGATTAGAACTCAGGAAGATGAGTCTTCCTGACTCCAGGTCTAGCGCTCTATTCATTGCACAACCCATAACAGCAAGAGCCTTGCACATAGTTGTGGTTGTTGTTGATGATTCTTTGTTTTTGAAGAGGACCAATGACATTACAGGTGATGTCTTGACTTGTCAGTGAATTAGATTTAAGTGAGACAGAGGTGATAGTCCTCCTTGAACACCCCACGTACCCAAAGAACATAGTATACATCCAACAAATGGTTGTTTATGGATTGATCACAACAGTGCTTCATTCTTTCCATTTACTTTTTAATCCATGATCCCATTTGATCCTTATAATGAAGTGGGCACTGGGCGTGGTCATTATTTCCCTTTGACCAAGGATGAAACTAAAGCTATTTGCCTATAGTATTATGAATTTAGAGCCGGAAGGGTTCTTAGAAGTCATAGGGTGTAGCTTCCTCATTTTACAAAGGAAGATGCTGAGGCCCAAAGTCACATACTCCTAAGTTGGATTTGAACTGAGGTCTTCTGTCTTTAAAACCAGATGTCATTGTACCAGCTGGCTTCTATTCAATTCAATTCAATCATTTGTTAAAGGCTTATTATACCAAGAACTGGGACTACAGAAACAAAAATGAAACAGTCCCTGCCCTCAAGGAGTTTCCATTTTTTTCTATATTAAACAACTCATCCAAGGTCACCCAGCTCCTCAGAGGCAAGATTAGACCTGGAACCAAGATTTATCTTCTGCCAACCTGCTTAATGCCCTTTACATCTTGCCTTCAATCTATCACAGCCATAACTGGACTGGGTAGCCAGCAAAGTGACTCTGTATTAGCTTTGCCTTAATGGGCTTGAGATTTACCCATCCAATTAGCCTTGCGGTGATATACAACTGCTAAAGCTCAGGAAAAATGTCACAAAGAGCCACTCACTCGCTCAGTTCCCCCCTTCCTAGCAACCTCAGCCTTCCTTATACAGTCATCTCCCGGTCAGTCATCGTCATTCTTGCATGGCAGACAGGATATCCTATACTTTCTGGCGTGGACACCAGACGGCAAACCAAAGGTCGTGGTATATGGCGAGAAATTTCCATCGGCTGGGGTGAGTCATGGAATCTGGGCTCCTGACATTGCTGCTGTGGGGAGAGTGGAGAGAGGGGGAGGACTCACTGTCACTGGGGATGGAGAGGAGGAAAAAGATGATTTTCTTCAGCAGAGACCTCAGGGGGAAAAGTCTGGGGTGTCCTCACTGCCTTTGGAGGTTGGCTTGTCTAAAGGAGACAGAGAAAGGAACACAGTGGTTGAATCTAGACTCAGGTTCTAGGACAGACTAATATGGCCTTCCTTGAATGCGATTAGGTGACATGGTGGAGAGATCACTGGCCTGGAGTCAGGAAGACTACAGCCTTAGTCACTTGCTGGCTGTATGACCCTAGGTCAGTCACTTAACTTCTGTCTACCTCAGTTTCCTCAAATATAAAATGGGGTTAATAACAGCCCTTACTTTCCAGGGTTGTGAGAATAAAATGAGATATTTGTAAAGTGTTCCTTAGTACATAGTGCCTGGGCATATAAGTAAGTGCTTAATAAATGTTTCTTCCCTTCCTTTCCCCTCACTAGGACCTAACCTCCTGAATTTGGATGCAGATTGCTATAGAAGGGAAAAGGCCCCATTTTCTGACCTCAACAGGGCAGCTCAAAGAATCTCCATCAACCAGCTCCACTTTGCTCATCCAATCCTGGGACCCAACATGCTCCTCTGTGTCAGCCAGGTTGGACTCACTCATATCTGCACAGCCCAGATTCATTCCCCAGACTTCACTTTTGCTGTCTCCTACATCGCTGCTGACCCAAAACCTTTTCCCTGTCTTTCTAGCCCAAACTTAAGTCCCTTAAGCCCTACATAAAACTTCCCCTAACTACTCCAGGTCTATTGATCTTCCACTGTGAGCTATTCCAGAATTGCCTTGGCTTTGTACCATTCAGTACTTCTGTATGAAAGCAGCTTCCACCATCAAGGAAGCACAGAACTTCAGAGCTGGAAGAGACCTCAGCATATAAGCTATGACTATTTGCCAGGTCCCATGCTAAACGCTGGGACTATAAATGAAAGTAAGCAAGACAGTTCCTACCCTCAAGCTTATATCCTAATGGGGGAGATGGCCCATAAAGGGGATCTGGCAAGAAGGGTGGTAGAGTCCTGGGTCTTGGCTCAACAGTCAGAGCCCAGGATGGTTCCAGGGGCAGAGTCCAAGGTCCTGGTGGGGAAGAGGTGGAGATGACGATTTGAATAGAGAACGTAAGGTGTGGAGATGACTGGGAAGTAGTGATCCAGGCCAATGCAGACACAGAAGAAAACCCAGCGTAACATATACATTGCTGTCTTGGTCTGAAAAATGCCCTGACAGGCAGGGCCTTCCCTTCTAGATGTCTGCTCATAAGAGAGCCTTCATTCTCTATCCCAGATCACCCCCAGCTGAGCAATGCTGCTTATAGTAATAATACTATCATTCCTAGCTATCTTGTAAATACATATATGCACCCATACACACATGTGCATGTACACACAAACATGCACACATGTATGCATGCACACACACATATATACATATTATGTGTGTATACACACATACACATATACATTTATGAGTCAAGTAATTGGTGTAGTGGATAGAGAACTGGTTCTGGAGTCAGGAAACCTGAGCTCAAATCTGTCCTCAGATACTTCCTCGCTATGTTGCCTTGGACAAGTCACTCAACCTCAGTTTGCCTTAGTTTTCTCAAATGTAAAAAGGAGATAATAACAGCATCTAGGATTATTGTGAGGTTCAAGTGCTTAGCACAGTGTGTGTGTGTGTATTTATGCCTTGTTTATATGATACTTTATGGTTTGAAAAACACTTTAAATATATTTTTATATATTATACATATTTACATGCATTACATATATAATTTCATCTTCACAACAACGCTTTGAGGTAAGTATCCCATTTTACAGATGAAAGCACTGAGGATGAAAGTGACTTGCCTAGGGTCACACAGCTTGGAAGAATCTTGGGCATGATTTGAACTTAGGTCTTCCCGGCTCCACGTACACTCTCTTTGCACCACCCCTAGCTTCCTATAGCTCTTTATATTATATTTGTGACCCAGTTTAGAACTACAATTGTTTCTTGTCTCCATAATTAGATGTAAGTTTTGGAGGGTTGGAGTTATATTTTAGATTGTGACTATATCCTTTACAGACTCTAGCATAAAGCCAGGATCAAAATCAGAATGCAATAAATAGATAGTGGTGGATTTGATTTGGTCCTCAGACCCTCTGGAGGCTGTTAGGCTCTGGGCTCAGTCCTAGGGCATGGAATGGTTTTTAACTTTAATTTTTTTGTGTCATGGACTCCTTTGTTAGTCTGGTGAAACCTATGGACACCTTTTCAGAATAATATCTTTAAATGCATAAAGTAAAATGAATATTATTACAAAGGAAATAAATTATAATAAAATAGTTAACAAAATATTAAGAAGAAAAACAAAAACAAAAACCAAGTTCATGAACCTCCATGTTAAGAATCTCTGTCCTGATAGACTAATGCTAAGAGTTTTAGGCTGCTCTCTTTTTTTGATGGAAGAGGAGGTCCTCTGACCTGTACAATCCAGTGTCTCCTTGGCCTATCTCACAAAGAAACAGAAGCATTTTTGTTTGGTTTGCATCTCCATTTCTAGAAGCTGGGACAACAGTGCCCAACAGCACATTGTGGCAGTTAATTAATAATAACTGAGGAAACAATCCAATTGGTACTATTTATTAGCAAGGCAGGCATAATAAAAGGGTCAGTAGACTCCCCAGTCAGTCCAAAGAACCTGAATATGGAGTGACAGATTTTAACGTATTAAAAACAATCAAATAAATCCAATTAATTACAAGAAAACCAATCAGCATACAAATCAGGATACAAAATTAGGTAATCTGATTTGTAATTGGAGAAAGATTAGGGGCTTTTTAAGTTGGGAGGGGGAATGAGTCAGTTTTGCTCCAGTTGGGAGGGAGATAAGTAGGTTTTGGGGTCTTTCTATTCTCAGAATTGAGAGATGCCAATTAATCGCATCCAGCTGCATTTATGAAACAATATAAGGCTTACAACAATATATGGCTTACACCATCTAGTTTCCCACGGATAATTTGCAGAAAAACAATAAGATGATGAAGAATACATGTGATGGCACAAGATGGAGTCAGCGTTTATGAGCTACAATCTGATTGGTTCTCTTGAAGGTCTTCTGTCTCATCACTTGGCCCATGCTGTGTAGGAACAGCACCATTTTTGTTTGGGTTCCATGTCCATTTCTAGGAGATGGAACAGCAATGCCCAACAGCCTAGTCATTTTAGGTTACCCAATGAATAGAAACATAGACTTGCAAATTTGATAAGGACCCTTGATTGAGCTCAACCCCCTCCATTTACAGATAGAGGATTTACTGCTTTGGTGAATTACCTGAAGTCAAATGGAAAATCAGAACCCGGGTCTCCTGATTCTAGTGCTTTTCCTTCTATACTGCAATGACTCTGATAACTCCAGTTCTGCTAGTGGTCTGCCATGTCCCTGAATCTCCTCCTGCTTGGTCAGAATCTCAGCTTCTAGACATAGTGTAGGGAGTAGGCCTTGAAGGAGTAATTGGAAGACATGGACCACCAGTTTCAGACTGGCTACTTACTGGCTGTGTGACCCTGGCCAAAGTATTTTAGCATCCTGATTTTCCTCATATGTAAAATGGGGACAAAAATATTCTTCCTTCTTCCATAATAGGGTAGGAACAGAAAATATGGTGTATGTGAAAATGTTCTGCACATATAAGGATGTGGTGAAGACTATTAGTCTTATCCATCCTTGTGGACAAGAGGAACAAGTGTGGGCTGGAGAAGAATACAATTAGGTATTTCCACGGCTATCTGAGCAATGGGATTAAAATAGAGTTGCTTAATAGGTGGCTGCCAACCTGGAGGGTGGTCTCCATTGGTATGCTCCAGGGCTCTATCCCAGAACCTGTTCATTTCAATGTCTTCCAACATTCATCCAAGGATGGGGGTGAAAGTTTAGCTGCCATTCCCATCACATTTGCATGTAACACAGATCTGAAAAGACCTAACAGGTAGGACTGCAGTCATTTCTTTGTAGTCTGGAATCTTGGGCAAAACTGAGATGAAATTTAGCAGGCATGATGGTGAACTGCTATGCTTAGGTTAAACAAATCACCTAGGTAACAAAGCCTTAGAGGATTGCCTAGAGTCTTGAGAAGTTAAGTAACATACTCAGGGTCACAGAGCTCATGTGTCTCAGAGGCAGGGCTTGAACCCAGATCTTCCTAAGACTAAGGCCAGTCCTCTGGACAATTTGCCTCATTGTATTTCTGTGTTACTTATGATAACATTACTCCTAATAATAAAAATGGTAGCAGCTCCCATTTCTCCAGGGCTTTGAGGATGATGGAAAAGTGCTTTGAAAAGGGAACAGGGAAAATATGGGAGGGTAGAAGAGTATTCCATGTGATCTGAGGGGCAGAGTTGAACAAGTTTGTTTGGAAACTAGTCAGCTGGAAAAATATTTCCCTCACTATTTTTGAGGGGGAATGAGAGGACTGGTGTTCTTCAACAGACATGGGCCCCATTGCTTTGTGTAGTGGTGGGTGTGAGGGCAGCCAGATGGCACAGTGGATAAAGCACTGGGCCTGAAGTCAGGAAGACCCATCTTCAGGAGTTCAAATTTGGCTTCAGATACTTACTAGCTGTGTGACCCTGGGAAAGTCACTTAACCCTGTTTGCCTTGGTTTTTTCATCTGTCAAATAAGCTGGAGAAGGAAATGGCAAACCACTCCAGTATCTTTGCCAAGAAAACCCCAAAATGGATCACAAAGAGTTGAACACAATGAAAACAATTGAACAACAATGACAAAGGACTGAAGCCTTTATTGTGGCCCCTCCTGAAGCCCCTTTCTCCTCTCCTGGAGATTCTCCCAGTCATTCTTCAGAAAGACTGTTTTACTTTGCTGGGATTATGATTTTTGATAGCTAGATGGTATAGCAGATAGAGCACTAAGTCTGGAATCGGGAATCTTTCCTCAGACACTTATTAGCTGTGTGACCCTGGGCAAGTCATTTAACCTGTATCTGTCTCACCTTCCTCACCTACCAAATGGGGATAATAACAGCACCTCCCCAGGGTTATTTTGAGGGTAAAAAGATATAATATTGGCTAAATACTTTGCAAACCTCAAAGCACTGTAAATTCTAGCCATTATTATAAACTATAATTTAGTCTTGGGTCTTCAGGTCAATGATTATATACTAAGCACTTGCTTTGTGCCCAGATCTATGTCAGAAGTTGTGGAGGAAAGAGGAGAAGATGAAGAGAAATTAATTGAAAACATTATTTCTGCCTTTGAAGAGTTTGGAAGCCCAGTTTGGAGAGACAAGATTAATAAACAGGAAATGATTGGGGAGCAGTACAGCATGATAGATGAACAAATAATGGGAATATGATATATCTATCTATGACATATAAAACACATGTCAGAAGGTCAGTGGATGGAGAGGCAGAAGAGACCTTGGAGGTCATCTAGTCCAAACCCTTTATTTTATAGATGAGAATAAAGGCCACACAGCTAGGAAGCAATGTCCTTTCTTAAGGAATCTTTACCTTCATCCATATGGCTACACCCTCCACCAACGCAGATCACAGCTCTTTCCATGACTTATTAGATGGTTTCATGAGTTGCTGTGGCCAAGATGACTCACTTCCTGATGATGAGTCTTTCTGACCTTTGCTAGGCTTGTCCTTGGATGAGAGAGATAAGTATTCTATCACTAGGTCTGTAAAGGAAACCTTTCCTCTTTGGTAGGACCTGTTAGAGCACAGCTTTTTGAGAATCTAGAGCCAATAAGAATTGGAAATCGAACGGATGTCCATCAATTGGGGAATGGCTAAGACACAGTGTATGATTGTGATGGAACAGTATTGTACTATAAGAAATGACAAGCAGGACGATTTTCAGAAAAACCTGGACTTACATGAATTGATGCAAAGTGAAGTGAGCAGAACCAGTAGAATGTTATACACAGTAAAGCATTGCTGTACAACAACCAACTATGAATGACTTAGCTATTCTCAGAAATACAATGATCCAGAACAATCCCAAAGGACTCACAATGAAGCATACTGTCCACCTCCAGAGAAAGAACTGATATTATCTGAATACAGATTGAAATATGCTATTTTCACTTTCTTTCACTCTCTTTTATTTGAGTCTTGTACAAAATGACTAATATGAAAATATTTTACATGACTGCACATGTATAAACTATATTGGAATGATTACCATCTCAGGAAGAAGAGGGAGAGAAGAAGGAATAGAATCTGGAACTTAAAACTTTAAAAAATGTTTAAAAATGGTTTTAACATGTAATTGGTAAAAAAAAAATTATACATATAAAGAGGAGAATTCAGAGCCAACCTCTGGGTTTCATTAGATTGTGATCTCCTCAAATACATAGACTGTATTTTGCCTTTCTCTGTATCCCTAGTACTTTGCACAGTATCTGGCACATAAAAGGTACTTAATAAATGCTCCTAGTAGTTGACTGACTGACCTCCACAGCTATCATAAGGAGTGGGAGTTTAATGGAGAACATGCCTCTGGATGTTCTTCTTTTGCTATAGTATTTTATTAATCTCATTTCTCCCTTAGAGAAATATATTAAAGACCAGGAAGGAGATAAAGCACAAGAACTATTATATCTCATTTATAGTTTCTACCACCTCAATTCCTAGAAAATATGTCACCAGGAATCCCACTGATATTTTGAAGACATGGAAAGCAGAAGTCTATTCCTGGATTTGGTTGAATTTAGCAGATAGGAGAAGGAATACCCTTTGTCAAACCTACTGGGTCTATACCCTTGATGCCATGTCAGAATGTCAGGGGCTAAAGGAACTGTTTCTTTTCCTTATAATTCCCTTCACCTCCTGAGTCCTCATTTCTTCTCTTTCCCCTTCTTCTCTCCCTTCCCCACCCAAGCTCCAGTTGACTGATATTTCAAGAAAATCAGAGTTAGAGCTAGGAGGAATTTTAGATAAAATTTAGGTCAGGAGTTCTAAATCTATAGTCCATGAGCTTGTTAAAATTTTTTTTTGATACTTCTGTTATGATGTAATTGGTTTCCTTTGTAATTCTGTAGATTCTATTTTGTGTATTTAAAAATCTTATTTGGAAAAGGGATGTGTAGACTTCTTCTCTGAAGAAGTGTCAAAGGAGTTCATGACCTATGAAAACGGTTAAGAAGCCCTGATCTAGATCAATATCTCTCATTTTACAGATGGATAAACTGAGGCTTCCAGAGAAAAAGTGCTCACAAGGTGCTCATGGTCATATTGATAGTCAATAACAGAGTCACAATTTGAACTTAGGTCCTCTGACTCTAAAAGCCAGTATTCTTTTTGGTATACCATGTGTAAAAGTAGCATTAATAGATTAAATTGTATATACGTAGGAAGACACCATTCTGGTCTCATTTAACTTTCCCTCCACCCCTTCATACTCTGGTCTAGGGAGCTTTTAGGCCATCATTATTTAATACTTGGGGTTTCTAGATTTTTATATATAATCTCCTTGCCTCATCTTAACTTCTTCATTCTCAGTCACTGGTGCTTGTCACTCCACTTGGTTCCTGTTACTTAAACCAACCCTAGGGGTCTAGCCTATAGATCTATTTTTCTATTCAGTGTCTTATTTCTTCAGGAATAAATTGGGGCAGGGGTCAGAAGGGAGGGAGAACATATCAGGTCTCATTTCGGAAACTGAGCACTTAAGGGGAACAAAGGAGAAACTATTCTTTTTGTGAGATTCTATTTTCTTTTCCCCCGTGGAAAATGTAATCTCCTCCAGTGTGTGTTTGAGTACAGCAGTTAATACATTCAAGATGGGAATGGGCAAAGTGCTGAGCACAGCAAGCCAGATGAGATGGGAGCGTCCATGCCTGGAAAACTGCATCAGTTATAGAGTAACAGGGGAATGGTTTAGGTATGTTGAGAAAGAAAGGACCTGGCTGTCCAGGAAACTGGGTAGCAAGAGAGAAGAATAAATGTACTTATAGGGCTTAGCTGAACATGGATACTCACCCTATTCTGAGTTATACCATTTCAGTCTGGATTTGACAGGGCAGTAAATAATAACAACAATAATTTTGGAACAATCAGACATTACTTCACTGAGCAATAGTAATGACTGACAAAAATTATATGGTTCTGGATTTGTCAAATGTAACCAAAATTGACTTATGTGTAAATGGAGTCTATGAAATTGATCTGAGTGGAATTAAAAGGCCCTTTGTGAGTAACATCTTCATAAACCCAACAAACATGCCAACAAATGACTAGATGTGTATTTTGTTTTGTCTTAGCAGAAATGTAGGGGCTGACAATAGAGATTCAGGACCAGGTCACTGAAATCAGAAATTACAGAAAGATGATTTTAAGGGGTCCTGACCTATCTATCGATGTAAATTTTGCAGAGCAAAGAGTGCAGGAATTTAGCTTGTAGAAATTTAGCACCTACTAAGAGACTACCTGGTCTTAGTGACCAGATTTATACACAAGAAGCTTGCTATCCTTTTAAAATGAACAGATGGCAAATGCCCAGTCCACCAATATAGATCCCAAAATATTCTTTTCCCCCCACTTAGTAGCATTTTATTTTTCCAATTACATGTAAAGACAGTTTTCAACATTCACTTTTTATAAGCCAAAATATTCTTAAGAATTCAACAAACCAGCTGTACTGAAACTGCAACATTACAACACCCAAAACTGTTGCCCTAAATTGCCTGGATATCACATTGATCCATGTAAGTTTAAGAACAACATTTCAATTAGCTATTGCCATTCTGAATACCCATAACCTCCAATTTATGTGGAATGAAGAATTCTCAAAATATTAAGACCCAGCAGAAGAAATGAAAACCAGATGGGGACAGAATGAAATACCCATCACTCCCATCAGCCTGTCTGCTCCAGAATTGTTCTAAAGATGGAACCTGCAGAAGATACACTCACATTCCAATACTTGTATTCAATTACAGAAATCAGTCATTTTATATACTTATGCAACAGGATGCTGAACATTAAACACAAAACGGGAAAACAATCTGTTCCCAGACTGCCTTTATCTGAACTCACTCAAATATATGAGGAAAAGAATGAGAATGAGAATCATAATCATTGACATTTGTACCTTCAAGTTCTGCCAAGTACTTTGCATACATCATCTTATCTGACTCTCCCTACAACCCTATGGGGTAGCTACTTCACATATTGTTATTATTTTTCCAATTTTACAGATGAGGAAACCAAGGCACAGAGGTGCTGAGTGATTTACCTAGTGTTACACGGCCTCTGGCATTTGAACCCATACTCCTAACATTTAAATCTAGCGCTATGCCACACTGCCTCATGGGCAATGTGGTCTTGCTCTAGTCATTCAGAGGTCAAGTAGAAGCCTGGGTACCAATTTTGGGTGTTCCACTGATTAGCTATTAGGCCAAGGCAAATTCCTTTACCTCTCTGGGTCTCAGTTTCCTCATTTGTCCAGCTGAGTGGGTAATAACTAGACCTGCTTATCTTATTGGGCAGCTTTGATGATCATATGAGGTCATAGATGTGAAAATGCTTTGAACAATTTACAAAGTGCTCTAAATGCTTTGGGCTGGGGGAACTTCAGGCACCCTAGTGCTGCTGGAGAATATCATTCTGGATAGGGGGACTCTTGGAAACTCTCTTTTTATATTGATATAGCCTGTAATACGGGGTTACTCCAGCTCCTACTCTGTATTTCAGGGCTAAATCCCATGGCTGAATCTTACATGCAGGTATTGACAAAGTATAGGCAAGCCATCCCAGCCCCTTGAGCTCTGCCTATTGGCCATTTTCTTCCAGCATAGTCTGCTGCTTCCCCCCTACCATTTTTGCTCTCAAAAATCAGAATGAACATTATGAAGGACTCTTTTGCCCCTACCCCCAATCCTTTCCCAAGTACTCTATAAGACCCTGTTTGTTTTTCCAAGTTAAACTCAGCGATTTTTCCTGTTTTATAACAAACGTTCTTCTCTGAAAATGAAACATAAACATGGCTACAATTTAAACAGATGTGCCTCACTGGAATGTAGAGGTCTAATTTCATGGTGTATGTAAGTACTATATTTTCTCATCTGTTGCTTGGCAGAGAAGAATGGAGCCTAAGAAGGTCCTGTCCTTCATTCTGGGTGCATTTCCTCTTGTTAAAGCTAACGATAACAATCTTTCATTTCACTTTGTTGATTCATTCATTCAACCAACGTTCGTTGAATGAATGAACAAAATCTTTTATATAGGTTGTCCCAGAATTCTTAATGCAGTTTTAAATTACTAGAGTTTTAATCTACTTAAAGCGCTAACTTGGGGGCACTCTGTACATACAAAGCAATACCAGACGGTGGGAGATACAAGCAAGAAAAAAGGAACAGTCCCTGCCCTTAAGACAAGACAAATAGAGAAATGACTAGAAGACAAATCACTCATTAGAGAATCTCAGAGTTGGAAGGGCCTTCAGAAGCTATCTGACTTAAACAAGAACAAAATCTGATCTTTAACATCTATGACAAGTGGACATTCAGCTGCTAATGAAGGACAAACAGTGAAGAGAACCCAATGGTATCTCCTGAGGCAGGCCTTCCATTGTTCCTGAGAGCTCTAATCAGGGGAGTGCTGGTAAATGTTTAACAACCAACTTTCTGGGGAAAAGCTCTTTACAACCAGCTTTCTGAGGATGATAATAATAATAATAAACATATAGGGGATATACTTTAAGTTTAATCTGCATTATTCACATTTCCCCTATCACTGTCTAGACCATCAACAAGACAACAATTTAAGTCCTGATTTGTAAGCCTTGATTCTGAAGTATAAATGTTTGTTTTTTTTTTTAACAGTTTCAAGTCCCTGGCTCTGGTTCTTAGATAACACTTCTTTGTATCAAGCCTACACATAACCATCTGGGTCTTCCACAGTTCCTAGTTCTGTGCTCTGGGACCAATTAGAAGTGAACCCCTATTCCATATGACAGCTCTTTAAATACCTGTTGCGCCTTTCCCTAAGTCTTCTCTTCTCTATGTGAAACATTCCTATTTCTTTCAGCTGACCCTTATAGCTTCAAATTGAGGCTCTTCATCCAGTACAACATAAAAGTTCAGTAACAGAAATCAGGGAATTATGGAAAGTTCAGAGGAGGAAGAGATTCCTTCTCTTTGGGGCTGTGGAGATCAAGGAAGATTTTCATGGAGAAGGTAATATTTATATGCCCTGAAGGATGGGTAGGACTTGGGCAGACAGAGGTAAGGGGAAAAGGGAATTAGAGGAGAAGGGAATAAAATGATCAAAGGTACTGAGGTAGATAAGCTTAAGGAATATTAAGGGAATGGGGAGAGTAGTTCAGTTAGTCTGGAGAATAGAAAGTGTAAAGGGCACCAGTGAGAAATAAGGTTGGAACCAAATTATGAATGCTAGGCAAAGAAGCTTGGAATTTATTCATAGGATCATAGGCTATAGGTCCACAAGGCACCTTCGAAATCATAATTCTTTGATATTCTTTAAGAATATTCTTTATTCAGTAAGGACCAAAGATGTTCAGTTACTTGTCTAAATAAACATGGCTAATAAATAATGGAACTAGGATTTGAACTCAGGCCCTTTGACTTCAAATTATGATCTCTCTCTGTCTCTGTCTCTCTGTCTCTGTCTCTGTCTCTCTGACCTTCTCAGTAGCCAGTAGTGAACTGTTAAAGGTTTTTTTTTTTAAGTAAGTAAGCTATGTAAGGCTAGTAAGGCTATGACAAGAGTTGTGCTTTATGATGATCAACATGGTAAGAGTTTATAAAATGGATTAGAGGCAGGTAGTCTATTTAGGACAGTGGCATCAAATTAAAATAGAAACGAATCCCCATAGGTCACATATTGACTTAGAAAATCACATATTAACATTGTTTATGTTGTATTGTATTTATAATTAATGTTGTTAAACATTTCCCAACTATATTTTCATCGAGTTTTGGCAGCAAAACTTGAAGTTTTGTAGGCAACTAGTCCCCGTTTGGAATAGTCCAGATCAAAGTCAATGAGGAAATTAACTAGAGTTGTGGCAGAGGGAATGGAAAGAAGGACAGAAATACAAGCAACATTTTAGATGAAGGATCCATAAGACCTGGTGATTAATAACAGTAGTTTGCAATATAATGCTTTAAGGTTCATAAAGTGCTTTATAGATATCGAATTTGATCTTTTTGATATTATATATATAAATCAACGTATATTCTATTTAATATAGAATTGAATTTGATTCTTAGAATAACCTCTTCAACATACAATCTAATTCAATCCTCGTAATAACCTTGTGAAGTCAACACTCTTATTCTCTTCATTTAACAGATAAGAAAACTGAGGCTCAAAAGTTAAGGGATATCCCTAGGATCATAGAGTTACTAAGAATCTGAGGCAGGATCAGGACCCATGTCTCCTGAATTTTGAGACCAATGCTCTCAGAGTTACAAAGAGGTGATAGTTAATGCTGGGAGTGGGCATGAAATTGCCAAGAGAAAGAGCGTAGGGAGAGAAAGGAAGAATATTGAGAACAGAAACCTTTAGTGTATAAGAAGCAGGAGGAGGAAGAGGAACTACTTGAGATGGACAAAGACGGGCCAGAGTTGATAGGAGAAGAATAGGAAGAATTCAGTATCCTGGAAGCTAAGAGATGAGAGCATTTCAAGGTCAGAGTCAAAGCAAAGTATAAGGATTAAGAAGAGGCTTCTAGGAATAATTCTGGTAGTTGTGAACAATTTGCTTTTTGGCTGGATTACTAGGAGAGCTATTCCAAAGTTAATGTTTATGGCTTGTTTTGTTTTTAAAACATTTCAGTATAATGTCAACTCCTGTGTCATTAATTATAATGAGCAAGTCTGGCTCTGAAAAGGAGATGAGAAAATGTACCTCTTCCCCTTCTGTGCAGAGGTGGAAGATTAAGGCAGAGGAACAATGACTGTCCTGTCAGATGTGGTTGATGTGTGGGTCATTTTGGTTGAGCTGTTTTTCTTAATGTTTCTTGTTATCCTTTGTAAAGAGGGTTTGGAAAATTGATGGGCATCCTGAAATCTGGAGTTCAGAGGAAGGAGCATTCCCCTCTTAGCATGGAGAGCGATTGGGGATTCTCATGATCTTTGAGGCAAAAGGCAGAATGGAGTCATGTCCTGAAGGGGTATAGTATACGTGGTCTGCAAAACAGACTGAGAGGAAGGGAAGGTGCTTTCAGAAACTGAGCAGCAGAGATAAGAAGTCTTCCCCAGCCTCACCCAAGTCTTAACAAGCTGAGCTAGAAAGACTCCTCAGAGCAAGGGCAATAGGAGAAAGGAGGAAAAGAGGGCCATATGGCCCCTTCCATGTGCATCCTGGAACAAGAAACTCAGTCTGAAGCCTGGGGTTGTTGCTTTTCAGTTGTATAATCATATCCTATTCTTTTTGACCCCACAAGTCCATGGGATTTTCTTGATAAAGATACTAGAGTGGTTTCCCCTTTCTTTCTCCAGTGTATTCCCATTTTACAGATGATTTAGCTGAAGCAAATATTGATTAAATGACTTGCCCAGGGTCACACAGCTAGTAAGTATCTTAACTCAAATCTTCCTGTTGTTAGGTCTGCTGCTCTATCCTCTGTACCACTTAGCTACCTCATGGGTTTATATACACCTTCTCTTTAAGGACCAAGGGAAGTACAGACAAAAAAGTCTGCAACTCTTTCTCCAACTTCCCTTCTCTGTGCTTGTCCAGGAGCAGAGAGAAACACACATTTCAGTTAGGGCAGAGAGCCAAACCTCTGCCTAAATGTTAGGAATTTTCCAAACTGGAGGCTCTAAGCTATGGTGATTTTTCTACCTTTTGTCTGGTATAAACTCCATAAAATAGCAGATGAGGTGGCCACATGGACCCACAGGGATATGCCCCTGCGCTTAAAAAAAAGCTAATTTAATTAAGCTAAAATAAGCTAAATTAGGTTTTAAAAATAAGCTTAAAGACTAATTAAATGTCCAGAGATGGGTGAGTGAGATGCCAATGGGGTCAGGTAGGAGAGGGCATTGGTGGGTAGTGAACAGTGCTCTCAACTCCTAACTCTAAAACTAGTCTTTTTTCCCTTTACACCAAGTTTCCTCTCCTAAAGGGCTATGCCAAGCTGCCCCACATGTTGAAATCTGCCTTTGGGGAATAGTTTGAAGAGTGACTGATTTTGCTGAGGGCTCCCTGATAAGCAAAACTCTCTTCTCCATCAATTCTGACACTTCTTTTGGGGTTAAGGAATTAAAAGCCCCTGTTAAAATACATGGATGTTATCCAGGAAAAGGTAATGCATTAAATCATTATCATCCACTGACATCTTACATGGGTTTGGTTTCTTAGATAAAGTAAAACCTTCATGGAATAGGAGATAGGACAGGGAGTTTTTAGGAAACAAGAAGTCTGACAAGTAAAAATTATTTGATATTTTTATATTGTTTCCCCCTTATTAATAACAATAACAAACATTTGTATAATGTACACAAATTTCGAAACACTGTCACATCTCTTAACTTGATTTTCTTCCCTGTGAAGTAGATATGGCAGGTATTACAGGCCTTCCCTGTACGGAAGAAGCAGCTTAAAAAGTCTGACAGGCCCCGGTTTTTCAGGAGACTTCTCCCATTCTATCATAGCTTTCTTTGAAGCATCATCTGTTTGCTCAAAGACTTGAACTGCTTCTGCTCTCCTGTTCCCTTCCCCCTTTCCCTTTCCAGATTGTGACTAATGGCTACTCTTCCATAATTATTATTATTTTGATGAGGCATAACCAAACAAAAAGGCAGTGGGCTAACTTGAAACATATGATGGTGAAGTCTGTGATTAAATTTCTGAAAAGCCTGTCACTCCTAGGATTATAAAATAATTCACTCAGCAGTTGGGAGGGTCATTATCAAATTGGGACCTTCATGAAGGAAAAACAGCGGCAGCAGTAAAAGTGGCACCAGGAGCGGTGGCAGTAACTCAGGGGTGAGTATTCTTTGCTCCATTCCATCTGGGCTCTCCAATCAAGTTTTTGAGTGGGGATAAAGAAGGCCTCTGAAACACAGAGACCCTTGTCCCTGGACATGTCTTTCCTCATTCTGCCAAAGAACCAGAAGTGGTATTATTTACAATCTAGCCCTCCTCACACATGTACTTCAGTTCCCTAGTTCTCTATTCTCCGGATAGGTCTCTGCTCAAGTCCAAGAGCCTTATTTATTCTCCTCCTTCCACCTTTTTCTTCTTCTCTTCCCTTCTCATTTCTTTCTTTCATCTCCTTCTCTTTCCCTCTCCTCAAAGGATCACTGATCTACAGCTGGAAGGGTCTTGGCAATGATCTAGTTTAGCCCTTCATTTTACAGATGAGGTAAATGCCAGTGAAGGGAAATGAATTGCTTAAGGTACAAAACATAGTCAGTGGCAGAGAAAGGATTTGAATACAGATCCTCTGATTTACCCACTGTAGCAACTATGTTTTTCTCTCTTTGTCTCTATGCCTTTATCTGTTTTGATGTTGCTTTTTTGTGTGTCTCTCTTACAGGTTTAAGAAGTAGTGAAAAGCCAGAAAAAAACGACTAGAAGATGATACTTCTTAGTAAATTTACCAGGAAGAAAGAAGAAGACAGTAAAGATCAGCATGCCAAAAGAAAGCTCTATCAGAATTCTGCAAGGATTAGAAAAGGATGTATAACCTTAGAATCCATGAGCGACTTATGTCTATGAATGTGGTAGAGGCAGCTGGGTGGCTCAGTAGCTAGAATGGCCAGGCTGGAGTAGAGAAGACCTGAGTTGAACTGTAGCTTAGATATTTACTAAATGTGTGACCATGGACAAGTCACTTAACCTCTGTTTGTCTTAATCCACTAAAGAAGGAATTGGTACGCTACTCCAGAAAACTCCATAGACAGTATTGGCATGCTTTCCTCTACAGGGTCCAAAAGAATTGGACACAAAGAGGGCAACTAGGTGGCACAGTGGATAGAGCACTGGGCTGGGAATCAGGAAGTCTCATCTTCATGAATTTAAATCTGTCCTCAGGCACTTCTCAGCTGTGTGACCCTGGACAAATCACTTTACCCTGTTTGCCTGAGTTTCCTCATCTGCAAAACAAACTGGAGAAGGAAATGATACTCCAATATCTTTGCCAAGAAAACCCCAACTGGGGCCACAAAGAGTTAAACATGACCAAAAAGACTCAACAACATGAGTTTGGTCCTTGTGCTGCTGTGATGGAAGAAGTTGGTGACAGGTGAGAAAAGTTATCAACAAGGGGTTTTAACATCAAGCTTCTCAGAAGACCCCCAGAACAGTGCACAATCCAGAGTGTTTTTCCACTCCATACCAGGAGTTTTTTTTTTTTTTAAACATTTTCTGTTTTTACTGCCCCTTTTGGCAGTAAAGCACATAGGATTACAAAGGAAGCAAATTATGCAATTATCAAAATATGCTTAAAAAAATCAAACACATATTTTAACAGATAATCAGATTAAGAATCTCTGCTCTAAGGTAATTAACTCCAGTCACGATAACAGAAAAATATTTTGCTCAAGCTTTGGTGAAGATTAAATAGCAATTGATAATAATTAAAGATCAGTGAGAAAGCCATAGATTGTGCCTAGGCAGCTGTATTTCTTTAAATCTTGTTCTAATTGAGAACAATCTGTTATGAATATTAAGATTAGTAAGACAAGTTATGGTTTGTGCTTCTTTATTAAAGGAAGTATTTTCTATTTTAATATTTTTAAAAAGAATGTTTGTGAGGTAAGTGGATACTACTCTATTAGGTAACTGACGCCTGCGGGAAGTCTAGCTAATTTGACCACAGACCGTAACCAAGGTGGCAGATCTATTTACCCTGTAGTAGCGTATGATAATTGAAGACTGCTTATGAGGAAATGAGCAATCTCTTGAGTGTTAGGGAAGGGAATAAACATTAATCATGTACTTTCTACCGTCAGGCTCTATGCTAAGCCCTTAACAAACATCATCCCATTTAATCTTCTCAACAACTGTGTGAGGCGGGTGTTACAATTATCCCCCTTTTACAGCTGAGGAAATGGAGGCAGGCAGAGGTCAAGTAATTTGCTTAAGGCCACACAGCTAGTAACAGTTTCAGTCTGGATTTGAACTCGGGTCTCCGGACTCCAGGCCCAACTCTATCCATTATGTGACCCAGCTGCCTCCATTAGCATTGTAAAACTCAACCTATAAAGTGAATTTTCTACAATTATTCTTCATTTGATTAAAGCTGCCCCTTCCTTTCCTTTTCTTCTGCTTAAGATGGATTTACAGTCTATGCCAATGAGCTGCTGAGGTTCCAAAGCAGGGAGGATGAGATGGAGGGGCACGGTCAGGAAGAAAAAAAAAAACACAAAAATGCTGAGATGGCAAGTCCCTCCAGCTCTACTTGAGCAGACCAAATTAAATTTATTTTCTTTCCTGGAGATTAGTAATCGTGAGTCTCTCCTTTCAAAGTTTCCACTACCAGGATTATACTTCTTTCCCCTTAAGTGTGTAATGCTTGGCCCCTTGCCTCTAAGAACTCAGCATTAAGGAAATTGTCTCGGCCTAAACAACATGTCTCAGCTACTTCTGCACTATGTAGATGTCAGTGAGTAAGTTGGCGTTTACCTACATGTTTGGTGACACACATATGACCCTTGGGCTTTCTTTTTTCTCTTGTGGTCCTGAAAGAAAGAATGGGAAGGAGGGAGAAGGCAAGGAGAGAAGGGAGAAAGAAAATCCAGAGAGATGGAAATACCTCTTAGAACTGCTTTAAGGCAGGCACCCAAGTGGCATAAAAGGTTTAGAAGGTTGCCAACTACCCATATTCAATGCTCTGGGAACCTGGCACTATCTTGAATTACTCTGATGCTCTCTTTTTGAAGATGTTCTCTTTGTGAAAGAGCAGTGAGCAGAGGACTGGGGAGGAAAGAGGGGAAGCCTCCATTGCCCATCCCCACCTCCCTAAGCTAGTTGAGGACAGTTGTCTAGGTTTCTGCTCTACCCTCCCTCTGTGGCTATGTTCTTCTCATTTCTATGTCATACACTGGCTTCCAGAGTCTGATGGAGTGGCTTGGATTGAGCCCAAACCCTCTGCTACCCTGCAAGTGGAGTTTCTTTCTCTAGATAGAATATGTCGAGAGTTTCATCCTATCCTTGGGCTTTGCTTCTCTAGTGATTTATGCTTTAACCAGAATGAGTCATAGTGGCTTGTTTTATTTTATTTTTTGTTCCAGGAGAAAATAGCAGAGGGCATTCAACTGCCGTTTCAGAGGATCCTATTCTTTCTGGCTGATGCCAGGAAGAGTCTCAGCCATGGCTAAGTAGGGCCAGTTTGCCTTAGGGCTATGGCCCTGAGGGTAGGGACACCCACTTCAGCTGTAGGGCAGCCAGGGGGATGGAGACATGACAGGATGGGGGGAGGGAGGGTCTCACATTCCTGCAGAGCAACTCATTCCCTAAAACCCAAGCCTCTGTTTCCTTTTGCTATGTTTGTGTGGGCAGGACGACAGAGGTTATTTGTGGCCATCTGCTTGCTGTGGAATTGGGAGAAATGCAGTCATAAAAGGGTCTGTTTTAACCAGATGTTGAAAATGTAGGACCCCCTCCTTGATCCATTGCCTATCTTCAATGGCAGTGAAGTCATTGTATCCTTGGGCATTATTTCCAGACTCCCAAGAGTGATCGCTGGCTGTCCTTGTCTCAGCTGTGGCTGGGGCATTGTGGTGGAATGGGAAAAGCCCCTGATTGGGAATTAGGAGAGCTGGGTTTTAGTCCTGGCTCTGTCACTGATTAGCTTAGAAACCCTGGGCAAGACACTGCCCCTCTCTGGGACTCAGTTTCTCCATCAGTAAAATAGGAGGAGCAGGATCAGTTGATAGCTAAGGTCTTTTAAAGATCTGAAACTCTAATGAATCAGTGATCATGACTAGTCAGTTCTGTTCCTTCTAACCCATGTTTTGAGATGAGTCAATGGCCAAGATGCAGGAAGGAGATGAGACTTCTTTGGAAATCAATGAGATACCCATAGGAGAATCTTGGAGAGGCAGGGAAGGAGCCCCTTTGATGCTTTTCTGGTGGAGAATACCAATGGCTGAGCCCTTGGCATTTGGACCAGAACTGTGAATGGATATTTGACAACGTAGGATAGGGATAAGGTCTAGAGCTATCCTTTTTATTGGTACAAGGAAACTTTACTGGTATAGGGAATTTACCTTCCCTTAAACTTACAGATTTAGAGAGCTACCTAGAGAACTGAGATGTTAATGACTTCTCCAAGGTCACCTCAACACTTTGTATTAGAAATGGAACTGGAATCCAAATTTTCCTTGTTTTGAAACTGACTCTATGTCCATCATAAAACTACATCTCCAAACATCTTACTGCTCTGCACCTGGTCTTAATAACTCAATATTAGGATCAAGGCATTGAAGATCCCAGATAAAATGCAAGTAAATGTGTTATCTGGGAAGTATAGCACATTAAGCCAGTCAGCCATGTAACACCAACAGAGGTAGCTTATCAGATGAACTGACTGTCTCCTAGTAAGGATGAATGGGATACTACAAAGTCAAGATTTAATGGGGGTAGGGAGAAGGTCTAGAACTGGTATTGTGTGAGAGGGTTGGGCAGGACTGTATTACAGTGGGGGAAGTATGGAAAGCATAGGACTTCACAACACGTGGGAGTAAGGGTGGGTAGGGGGCAATGACACTGGTCTTAGAATCAAGTTTCCTTATTTCTAAAATAGCATAATAATATTTGTACTGCCTATCCAACAAGGTGATTATGTGAAAATTACTTTGTAAATTCATGTAAGTGAGACACTTATTTAAAAGATGGCTGAAGGGATAGGGAAGACAATTTTGCTAAATTCACAATTTTGCTTAGGGCTAGTCCAACATAACATTCTTGTATATGTAATGTTAAATGGGATTTAAGTTCTTCCCTGATCATTAATAAGCCTCATGCAGAGTCCATTAAGGGAAGCTTGCTTGTAGGAAGGTTTTCACACCTTTTGTTAATTTTAATTAGTCTCTGAGTCATAAGGGTTGTGATGCCCTCTGGCTCTAAAAAGGAGATATGTGTGTGTGTATGTATGTATGTCACACACACACAGACACACTCTGAGGTTAGTATTTTGCTTTGGGGCTCATTAATTAGGGTTCTTGTGATTTGACCAGATGAGACTCTAGGTAGCCATTAGGGAGTATGCTGGCTTTGAAAAACCCAGATATTGGTGCTTCTGTCTCTGGTAACTATGTATGTATTGCCCTGGTCAGACACTTAGATCTATTTGTTGATCTGTGCTAATTTCTCAGACAATTAGAAGCCCTGTCTGTTGGCCTTTATTTCTCTGCTTGTATTTTCTCTGTTTATATTTCCCTGAAGTTCAGGGTACTGACTTTCCCCCTGAACTAGTGAATATAATTAAGAAGATTGTTGACCCCTTGAACAGCTGTCTTTCCTAGTAAAACAGATCTAAGAACTTGTGCTAGCAGCCATCCTGGGTATGCCAGTGTGGTTGCTGCTACAGTATGTATCTTTTGGTTTGTGCCCAAACAAAATGGAATATTTTGGTAAAATACACTGCTTGGCTACTACCCTCCACAAGCCTACTTTTTTTTGGTATCAGGGAGCAATGGAAAAATGAATTTACTTGTACTGTCTCCATTCCGTGGGAAACTAAAGCTTCTTTCAGGTGACCAAACGGTACTACATGCTTCTAGGAAGAGATTTCCTCAGGTAAGCGTATAGTCAAGTATGGTTTATCTATCTCTTGTACCAGTGATATGAATTTGAGGGAAGCCAGGCTATCAATGGAGAGATGAATACAAAATTCAAAGTGGAATTAGGCATGTATCCATGTGGAGTTATTTGTTAGAGGAATAGTTTGGTCTTGACACAGTTTTGCTCTATTGATTTTACTGGTGACAGTTGTATGATGGGATGAAGTATTGAGAGTCTGTTTCAGGTCTGTCTAGTAGTCTCTCTAAAATGGTAGAGAAAGGGAATGAGTGAGATGGTACCAAGGAAGACAGAAAGCAAAAATATAGAACAATTAGCCATGCAAGGTCAAGAAAACACAACAAATTTGGTGGGTTCAGGATAAATCCCACGAATATGCAAGCAACAGAATTGTGGTTTGTTTGTTCAAGGACTATGGAAATCTGTCTCCTTTTCAAACCTATTTACCCTGAAGAACTGGTGAATTTCAACTGCCTCTGACAGGTCTATGCAGTCAAATCTCCATTGTCTGCTTTGGAGATGATTTAGTTTCAAGATGCTACCTAAAGTTCCATTTTGGATTGTTGCTCAGCAGATTTTAAAGATAATTTCCCCTTCTTACTCAGCTGGTGTGTTCTTAAGCAATCCAAGTCAATTTGACTACTATACCAGTACAGGAAGAGGTCATACTTTTGCCTCTTCTTTGCCTCTCTCTCTTCATCCTCCAATCTGATTTGAATAAATGTTGCATGGTTCCCTAAAGTGACATTATGATTGGCTTTTATTTATTCTTCCCCCTCTTGTTTTTCATAGTAAAAGGCATGATAGAATATCCTGGGACGACTCATTGCAAAGGTCCCAAAACTTCTAACAAAGGGGGGCCAAAGAAAATAGAGAGGTCAGAAGGTATGGTCAAGGATGAGGCTGTTGTTGATCTTGTCACACACACACACACACACACACACACACACAAATCATCGTTGCCCAAACCCCTCGATGTACTCTTGCCAATACCTCTGACAACTTACAACATAGCACACTGAACAGAACAGAACTTTGACCAGAAGTCCAGAGCCAATTAGGGAGCACAACACACCCCAAATTAGCATTGTTCTTAGACTTAGCTGCTACAGTTGTGGACCTTGGTGCTCTCTACTCTAAGCCATTGAATCATGCAGTTTTCACAATAAATACATATATTTACTATTACCATTTTGTAAAATTATTTTTCTGCATATGTCTGTATAAAGGGTATACTCAGAAGGATCCTAGTAAGACACTCCATAAGTTAACTCCATATTAACAAGATTGTGACAGATGAGATCTTTGATCTGGTATTGACTAGGTATGAACCAGCCTTGTTTTAAGTGTTCATCTCACTTTGGAGATATGATATGATAAACATTTAATAAGTATCTATTATATGCTAGGTACTGTGCTAAGCACTGGAGATATAAACAAGAAAAAGAAAGATAGTTTCTGCCCTCAAAGAGTTTACAGTCTAATTCGAGAAGACAATACACAAAAGGAAGCTGAAAATGGAGTGTGGGATGGGGGGAAAGGGGGAGATGAGAGAGGGTAACTTGGCATGGGGGTCACAATGAAGATGGTGGTGGAGTTGAAACCAAGCAGAGAAGCTAGTGGCAGATGAAGAGATGGCTGGGATCTTGAACTCTCTATACAGGAAGGATAGGGGAGGAGTTTTTGCTCTACCCTCCAGTCCTCCAATTGGAAAGACAAAAATAACTGAGTTGAGGTGTGAGTAGCAAAGCTGAAACAGTCTCCATGACAGTGTTTCCTGGTGATGAGCTAATCTTGGCCAGGGCATGATGAAGATGATGTAGTTGAAGTGAAGAGATGATATTCACTGATACTTATTACCTTGTTAATACATCATTGTTTATGAAATTAACACTAAAACTATACTTAATCTCCAAAGGTGATGGAAGATTTTCTGAGATACACGCAGAAAGGAAAGAAGAACTGAGATAGGGCTAGATACTCAGTGGGGGAGCAAATTAAACTTCCTCCTCTTTCTGTACTGTGAGTTGTGTGGACTGTGCATATCTGGGGCAATCTTAGAGATTCTCTAGTAACTCCAAGTGTTTTTCCCTGTTGGAGAGGAATGGATCTCAAACTCATGGTAGTACTATAAGTCTGGAGGACTGTAGAGGTTCTTGGGCGAGGCAGAGCTCATTAAAAGAAGGTTTTGCTTGACTCTAGCAATGTTTTTGGTGGAAAGCCTCTATCAGTTCCGAGATATGCACATTGCACATTGGTTTTCATGTCTTCTCAGGCTCATCCTTCAGCTAGTTCACTAGATATCAGATGCGGTCCTAATGCTTCTGTGAGTTGGTAATATCTGGAATAATGTATTCTTCTTTCCCAGCCAATATTGTTAGTGATGAAGACTCAAAGAGAATATTTCAGGGTTGGAATGAGTCTGTCATAGTAGATATCCATGCAAGGAATACAGGGTGAATATTGGATATGGAGGAAGGTGAGAAAGTCTCTAACTAGTAGGCTGCCAGACTGAGCAATGGGGAAGGGATCTGCCATATTTTACACTTGTTTCCAGGAAGGTTTGCTGATGTGGTGATTCAATTCAATAAACATTTATTGAGCAATTGCTAGGGGAAGAGGATTCAATGACAGTCAGCTCCCTGTCTGTATGCTACTTTGGCTGCTTAGAGGACATGCTGCAAATCACCTCCAATTCTCCCTGCAGTCATAATTATAGGGACTACAGTGTATGGGATGAGTCCAGAAGAAAAAGCATAGTTTTTATGGAAGGGCATGTTTTGGGCAAATGGGAGAAGCCCCAAATTCCATGGTAGGCAGAAGAATGGCCTAGTTATCTTCTGGTAGGGGGCATAGTGGTATAGGGACTGTTCCAGGTTTTGGTTTATGCATTATATCTGTACCTGAGATTGGGAAATGATATGCTGTGGACAGATGAATCTTTATTTGACTAGCTGTGAACAGAAAGTGATTCAGAAATGTGAGTCAAACTAAGGAATAAGAGTCCATTAGAGACTGACCTTCTTTTAAGTGTAATCACCCTGCTCTCTTGGAGGGTGGGCAACTGGGCCTGGGCTTAAGAGTCCTGGACCTCCTCTGAATTAACATCAATATCTCTTGTTGAGGATTATTGGCTGCAAAGTTTATAGTCTAGAAAAGGACTAGAAGAGGTGATTGAATCTGTCACATGTTCACATTTCATAGAGGAGCATCAGTCCACAGTTTGCAGGGTCTGGGAAAGTAGGCGATGGTGAAGTTGAATTTATTGACTCATAATTTCTAGTGGATCTGGAATGGGCTCAACTTTTGCATTATCTGACAGTGTTCTAGGTTGTCAATGTCAATGCGGAGTACAATGACTCCTTGGGATGGTCCATCAACTATTCTAATATGTCTTTCCCTAGGATCAGTCTGTTTTAAATTTTGTAATTCCCTTCTGCATTAACCAACTTGTGGGCAAAGTAGGAAAGAGATCACACATCCTGTGAGAAGACAACCTTCATTATAACATTGGGTGAGTCGTTAAGAAAATCTTCACCAAAAATTGCTTATGTAGATCAGAATAAATGAAGATGACAGCTTAAGTGAACTGTTTCTTCTCTTTAGTAAATGTATCTATCTCTGTTGTCCAGTGGAGACCCTTAGAATAATACCTCAGTAGATTAGTGAGCAATATCATCAGGTATAGAATCCAGTGATGATGCAGTGGAAGTAACCCCATGAAGCAAAGGAAGTTGGCCTTCATGGAGGCGGAGGCTTCCTTATTGTAGTATTATACCTGTACTAGCAAAGTCTCCTTTTTTCATGGGTCTATAGATTCCTTGCTGTCCTATTATAAGCCCTTGGAATTCCACATTCTCAAGTAGGTATTTCTCCAATTTGGCTAATAATATCTGATATTTCTGAGGGCACTGGAGGATGACTTGGACCCCAGGAATGGATAAACCACTACTGCCTGATGCATCAATTCTTGCATTCATGGACCTTTGAAAAACTATGGGGATGTTACTGAACACCCTCCCCGCCAAATAAGCCACTATTCATACTGATTCCCTTCCATTACTGGACCTTTTTATATCTGGACCTTTGATACAATGATATAACCTTTCATATCTGTATCTTTGATACAATGAGAATAGCAGAAAGGATGTAGGAAGTCAAATAACTTCTCTGAATGACAACAGATGTTCTAGCTTTCTGTGCAACTATGTTCACTTGTAAGGAAACATTCTCTGCTTGTAAAACTTGTGCTTAGAGGAAAGCAAGATACATAACTCTCATTCACTTACATTGAGACTGGTCCTATGTTCTCCATGCACCATGCACCCCTTTCCTCTTCTCCCTCCCTCTCTCTGCACCAAGGGTTCAGTTGGTGAATATCATTACTACGACTAACTGGCACATTGGATTAGGTATCAAGGATAGGGACCATCCGTCCTGCAGAGTGATGGCAGGATGGTGACAAATATTAATTGTTGCTGGGATCAGTCATAGAAAAGTTTTAGCTTCCCACAGTTCTTTTAATCAAATAGTACTAGGGCTCTGGTGGGAAGAGTTAAAGGGCCAGATGAACTCCATCTTTTGGTTTTTTCCCAAGAACTGTAAGGCCAATATCCTTGACCTGGTCAAGTAGGTTGGATTGTTCAAAAGTTTTTCTGCTACTCCCAGAACCAGGTTGATATACGATTGAGCATCTTGTGTTGGGTCAGTTTCTTTTCTTTAACAGTGCTAAACATGTCTTGATAGTTCTCATATGTAGAAGTAAACTCTGGTGTGGGATCTAGGTGGAATTTCAACATCTCCTTTAGTTCCAGAAGAAATCCTTCTGCATTGTCCAATATAGGAGTTTATAATTGGTGGTGGTCCTGTGAGTGGACAGCCTGATCTCCTAGGTGAGACCTTATGAAGGCTACTTTTCTCTTGTCCAATAGGTAATTCCTGAGGGTAGAAGTGCACAAATTATATTGATTGGGTCAGGAACCCTGAAAAGTCTCTGGCAAAAAAAATCTGGGTGACTTCAGATGCTCTTTGGGGTTAAGGCTATCATCTCCAAATACCTTTGCTGGGTCCTGGGACAGCTGAGATGGTTGGCACAGTTTTGTGACCTCTGGCGCACCCTTCTGGGAATCTTGAGCTTAAGCAGGTGATAATTAATTATAATATATAATATGTAATTATATATTATAATTTTATTTTTATATACATATAATTATAATTAATTAAGCTGCTCATTGGGCAAGAATGTCTTAGATCATTCAAAACCAGAGCTGCTACTAGGAATTCAGGCATGTGGGGAAATTCAGTTGTGGGGAAGAAGGGGAGAGAAGGCATATCTAAGGTATGACCATCCTTGTACATGGCTGAGGTAGAATGGAGGCAGATAAAGATGTTGTGGGAGTTGAGGAGGTTGAAGTACTGAAAAGCCAGAAAGGGGAAGAGGAAGGAAGGAAGAGATTGAGGGAGGAGGAAATGTGACCTGGAAGCACATAGATGACAGCAACAAGAATCTGGACTTGATGGAATAAATTTGAAAGGAGAAAAGGTCACTGTGGAGTGATGGTGGCAGAGCTTATAGGACCACAAATCTTTGAAGGGACCCCAGGGACTACTCATCTAATCCAATCTTAATTCTCAGATGAGGAAACTAAGACCCACAGAGGATAAGTGACTTGCCTGAGGTCACAAAGACACTAAGAAACGGGCATGATTTGAGCTCAGATCTCTGACCTTCCATAGATAGTGCTCTTTCTACTGTACCAAGATGCCTCCAAAAGAATTTGAAAAGGATAGTGGGGGGCAATACCAACTCTTCCTTCCAATTCCATGTGAGTATGGCATGGGGCAGGGTGAGGGCTGGTGGTGGAGAGGAACCATCAATCTTGGGGAAGATACTAAATGATGTGGTATCTCTAGGAGGAATCTGATTCTTAGTGATTTTCCTAAGATAGAAACAATATGGAAGAGGGAGTCTAGACAGTTTTTTTTAAAAAAACAATTGAGGAGGTTTACTGAGAAGGACAGACTAGAAAAGGAGGGTGGAAGAGAAGGACTGCTGGGAGGGCTAGGGAAGAGCTCAATAGAGTTGAGAATGCAGGAAAAGTGCTGTTGTTGTTAGGTTGTTTTAGTTAAGTCTGACTATTTTTTAATTTTTTCTTTTTGGAGGGGGAAGGCAGGGCAGTTGGGGTTAAGTGACTTACCCAAGGTCACACTGCTAGTAAGTGTTAAGTGTCTGAGGCTAGATTTGAACTCAGGTCCTCCTGATTCCAGAACCAGTGCACTATTCACTGCACCACCTAGCTGCTCCCACGTCTGACTCTTTGTGATCCTGTCTTGGGGTTTTCTTGGCAAAGATACAAGAGTGGTTTGCTATTTCTTTCTCCAGCTTATTTTTATAGATGAGGAACTGAGGTACACAGGGTTTAGTGACTTGCCCAGCATCACACAGTTATTAAGGGTCTGAGGCCAGATTAGAACTCATAAAAATGAGTCTTCTTGATTCTAAACCCAGTGCTTTATCCACTGTGCCCCACTAGCTGCTTTATAGAAGAAGTAGGAGAGGAAAAAGGTTTTCTCCCAGGCAGCAGGTAGTTCTAATCACAGGGATTAGAGTAGCAGGAGGCAAGAATTTGCAGGCCTGCTGTAGTTCATGGGGAGTACCATGTGCAAAGAAGCCAAACTGGCTTCCAAGTTCTAATTAGCATGAAGAACAAGTGCTTCCTCAGAACTCTACTTGGAGATGGTTTTCCTCAGCTGATTACAGTGGGAGGGGATTCTTTTCTTGACAGGAAACACGTCGACTGTTATAACCATAGGCAGCAATTTATTGAATGTTTTCTTTGAGCAAGAAACGGTGCTTGATAAAGACCAAGGAGAAGTTTTATGAGACCCTACCCTCAAAGAGTTGACTTTGGGGGTGGCTCTAGATGTCTCCAGTGCACATTATACATAGCACTTTCAAGTTTGCAAAACATTTTATAGATGTTATCTCATTGAGCCCTCACAGTAACTCTAGGAGATATGAAGAAAATGAGTCGGGGAGGTTAGGTGGCGCAGTGAGTAGAGCACCGGCCCTGGAGTCAGGAGGACCTGAGTTCAAATCCGGCCTCAGACACTTGACACACTAACTAGCTGTATGATTTTGGGCAAGTCACTTAACCCCAACTGCCCTCCAAAAAGCAAAAAAAAAAGAGTCCAAGAGAGCGTAAGTTATTTGCCCAGGGTCACACAGCTAGTAAGTGTCTGAGTCAGGATTTGAACTCAGGCCTTCCTGACTCCAGTGCTCTATCTATCCACTGGTCTATGTAACTGCCTCTGTTCTCTGTTTTAGATGAGCTACTCTTTCTTCACCTACAGTTCACCTGCACTTATGTGACATAGAAATAGAGTGGAAGTATTCAAAGGTTGGAAGACCTAAATTTGATGCTAGCTGCCCTTGGCACTAGCTCTGAGAGTTTGGCAAATTGATGATCATTTCTCATCCTCAATTTTATCATCTATAGGATGGGGATCAAATGAGTAATGTTTGTCATATACTCTGCAAACCTAAAAGTGCTACATAAAACCAGTTATCATCATCATTAAAGGATACATTTAGATGGCTTCCCTAATTCAAGGTACGTATGAACTGAAGCTTATTCCATATCAGAGCCTGCCCCACAAAGGAGGTCGAAGCCCTGGTGTGGTTTTGCCATCATCTCTCTATCAAGAGGTAGATAGCTTACTTCATCATCAGTGTTTTGCAATCGTGACCCTCAGTCTTTCCAAGTTGTTTTTCTTTACAATGTTGTTATTATAGAAATTATATTTTTCTGGTTCTGCTCTTTTCACTCAGGCTCAGTTCATACAAGCCACCCCAGGTTTTGCCAGGGACTTAATGTAGCTGGATATTTTATGGAACAGAAGCTGGCCACTATCTCTCTATTGGAAAGTTGGATGGACTGCCCTTAAGGTACAATTCCCGTTCCTCAAATTAGTGAGTATATGACTGGTAGGCGCCCCTTGCTAAGTCACAGTACCAGAGAACTGATTACCTCCTGACTGGGGTAGTTCTGAATGACGACTGGAATGAGAAAAACGTTGCTTTTGCTGGTGATAAATCTTCTGGATTAAGTTATTTCTTGCTTTACTTTCCCCTGAAGTTTATAGACTTGAGACTGAGTGAGACTAATAATATTGGATCCAGACAGACGTATTGCAGGCAGCTTCCTGGTTTTGTTCCCAGTCTAGAGATGCCTGCCTTCATCATAACAGGAGCTGAAAGTGCAGGGTAGGGGAATGAGAGGAGGGTGATCTGGGCAAGACCCTTGCTGCGATAGCCCTAACCATTCCATCTTCTCTCACTTACTTGAAAGTGCCCGCTGTTGGCACCTTTAGGAAGAGCAAGAAGTATGATGAGGAGAGAAAAGAGGGAGGAGAGGGAATAGAAAGGAATGAAAGAGGGGGTGGAAAAAGAAAGGAAAAGGGATAAGGGAAGAGAAGGGTGCTTACAGATTCTTAAACCAATGGGGAAAGGCAACCCGGGCATAATGAATAAAGAGCTGGCCTTGAAGTCAGGAAGACTTGAGTTCAAATGCTGGCTCAGACTCTTACTAGCTGTGTGACCCAGACTGAGTCACTTATCCTTTCTAAGCCTCAGTTTCCTCATCTGTAAAACAGGAATAATAACAGATAGCATAGATTTCCCAGGGTTGTTGTGAGGATCAAATGGGATATTAGGTGTAAGGTACTTTACAAATGTTAAAATGTTATATAAATGGTATTATTATTATTATTATTATTATTATTAAATGTGATCATGTAATAGAAGAAGCTAGGTTGTACAATGGATAGAGCACTGGGCCTGGAGTCATCAAGACCTTTATCCTTCTTTATCCAGCCTTAGATTCTTACTATCTGTGTGACTGTAGGCAAGTCATTTAACCTTTCTCTGTCTCAGTTTTCTCAACTATAAAATGGGTCTAGTAATAGCACCTACTTCCCAGGATTGTGGTGAGGATCAAGTGAGATCATGGCATATAGTAGGTACTTTACAAGCTTTGTCTCCTTCTTTCCTTCCTTTATAGGACTTAGAGTTGGATAAACCAAAGGATTAAAAGACAGAAAGTGCCTCAGAGATCATCTAGGCAGGGTTCCCTCCCCATTCTATAAATGAGAATATTCTCTAAGGACTAAAGAGTTGAAGTTGCTCGCCCAAGGTCACCCAACTAGGAAGTAGCAGAGCCAAGCCTTGTAACTTGAGATTCAGAATTGTTTCCATTGGACCATTCCACCTGAATGGTGGAATGTTATAAATAGATGTTTTATGGTCTATTCAGAGAAGAACAATATTTTCCAAATCATTCTCTCTTGAAGAAAAAAGGCTCATGGGAGGCAGCTGCCTTTTAGTTATCTGAAGTTGTCTGGGGTAAATAGGAAGGATGAGATCCTATGTGGGGGCAGGGCAGGGATGAGGGGTGAGGTAGAATATGAAATGGGGAGAGAGGGAAAAAAGAGAAACAAGGAGAGAAGTCCTGAAAGGGGAAGTTAGCTCCCAGCATTAGGAAGGTGGATCTTGAGTTAGAAGGGACCCGAATTCCAGTTCTCTCATTTGACAGATGAAAAATCTGGAGCAACTCAGAGAGGTCATCAAGGCAGTAGGCACAAGAGGCAGAATTCGAATCTAGGTCCTCTGATTACAGAACCAGTTCTGTTTCTGCTGTATCTGTATTCTGATGTCCCAGCTGAATCCTCCCTTTTGTTCTTTTCTCTAAAGTCTGGGATAACCCCACCCCTGAAAGGAAGTTTCCTCCAGCGCATGTAGCTGCCAGTACTGGCCAGACTGCCCTGGGAAAAACATATAACCATGGTGGTATTAGTAGCAGGTGATCCAAGTTCAACTGTCAGCCCATCGTTTGCCTGGGCACAGCTTCACACCCTGGCACAACATCCCTAAGCTCCTTCTTGCCAGAGGACTGATTCTGGTGGGCCGGCAGTGGGGTGGGGAAGGAAGCACATCTGTCTGTCTGCTGCCACAGTCCTTTGTGGGTCCCCGAGATCTGTTCTGCCTTTTGTCTCAGCTATGAAATTTAGGAGCCCAGAGTCACTGGGATCACCTCAACCCAGAGGATCCAAAGCTCTTCCAAACCATTCAGATGCAAAGCTGTGGCCTAGTGGCAAACACAGGGACTGTCTACACTTCTTGGTGAATGGTTCTACCCTCTCTCTTAATCACATCTTTCTCTCTTCTCTCCACTGTACCTACTGCCCAGAATCTTCCTTTCTATCCCTGTCCAATCAATCTCTTTTCTTCTCCCCTCTCCCCTTCTCTAGCCATAAATGCTAATTTCCTTCCCTTCTTTCCCTCCCAGCTTCCCTTCTTCTCTCCACTGTCCTGAATCTTCCCCTTTGTCCTCTATCCAATCTCTTTTCTTCTCTCCCTTTCTTTATTCCTCTCAATTTCCCTCTCCTGTCCCCCAGTATATATAGGTTACTCTGCCCCCCAACACCTCTACCTCCATATATCAGAAAACCTCTTATTATAAATAAAGGAAATGGTCATTTTTTTTCCTCATAGGATTATAGATTTACGGTTTTAGATTTAGTTAGGTCACTGAGTCTAACCTCCTCATTTTCATATGTAGAGAGTCTGAGGCCCTGCCTAGTCACCTGGATATTAAATGCCTGGGATAAGATTCAAACCCAGAACTTTCTGGCTCTATTTATCAAATATCAATATATTTATCAATATCAAATCAATATCAAATATTTATCAAATCAAAGTCTCTATTTATTCATTATATCATGGTGCCTCTCTGCCTTCTCCCTTTAGACTGTTTTAAATGCCAAAGGGGAATCCCTTCCAGAACCTCTTTGGAGGCTGTTTGGCTTCTCCTTACAGACACCTGGACCTCAAGGGAGTTGGTGAGATGAGGGTAAAAATGTCCGGCTAAGGCTGAGGTCTGCTTTGACCTTATACTATAGGCTTTGGAGGCAAACTAGAAACTTGTGGGATTCAGGTTTGTTTTCTCTTGGCACCAGGGGACTTCCTGCTCTGGGGGACCAAAGGCTCCAAGAAGCCCTCTGTGTAGGCTTCACCAGGGCTTCTGGGACATCAAATGATTTTGGAAAGCCAGCATAACGATTCAAATGTAAATGAATTAGAGGCATGTGGATTAAATTTCCCTGAAAATACACAGGGGCTCAGAAACTCTAGTAGAGAGCATTTGGTGCAACAGGAATTGTTGTTGTTGTTAAAACTCCCAAACATTGGGAAAACTGTTCAAGATGTCTGAGGGCCCCAGTGCTCGGTCATCTTCCCCCATTCTGAATTCCAGAGGAGTGAGGGGAGGAGCTGTTAGAAAGGAGGTATAGAAAGGGTCAGCCCAATGAAATGGAAGAAAAACACATTCCTTCCTTGAGGCTCCAAGGAAGCACTGTTAAGTAAGGTATAAAAGGTTCCTTTGGTTCCTTCATCTCAGTCACATTTAGATGGATTGTCCCCACAGACAGTGAGCTCCTAGTGTACTTCAAGAAACTTTATGCATCCTACAGTCCAGGATGGATCACATATGCCTGAATACATGCAAAATTATGCATTGCTGACCAGGAAGGAGTTAGGAAGGCCTGAATTGGGATCTTATCTCATGTACTTCTAGCTACATGACTTGGGACAAGTCACCAAACGCTTCTCAGTATCTGTTTATCTGCAAAATGGAGATAGCACCTACCTCCTAGAGTTGTTGTGAGGAGGAACAAATGAGACAATGTAAATAAGGTGTTTTGTAAACCTTAAAGCAATGCAAACATTTTTAACTAAAAGAAATTATTTGCTTCAATGATCCTTTGATGATCAGTATCAAACATGTCATAAAAAAGATCCTTACCAAAGGTGTTAACCTCTATCCTGGTGGATTCTTTGGTACAGAATTCAAATGGTAGAAAGATTTTTTGATGGATGGTCAGATTTTCCAGATGCTTTTACTTGGGGATTTTATTGAATTGACAGCATAAAACTCTAGAATACTATGGCACCTCATCAACAAAATCCATGATGGCTTGAAAGACATTATCCCAACAATCCATAAGGGAAAGACCACGTGAATGAAGGATGCCTATTTCTCGGACTATAACAGCTGGATGAACAATCTATTGGGTTATTATGTCATTACAGCTATCTTGAATTTGTTATACTTTACTCCCTACTATCTTAAGAAGGGGGAGCAGTGGCAAGTGGTAAATTTGGTTAGGTTTGGAAAACCAAAGTATTTATTGGCCCAGATACTTTCCTCTGTCATCTACAACCCAAGGTCCCCAGTGGGAAAAAGTTTCTTTTCCTTTTGAGAAGCATAAACATTATATATAATATAAAATGAATAAAAGTGCGCTCATCTACTATAATAAATTTACAGTACAAAAGATAATGCCTTTTAAATATATAAGTTTAAAAAAGGACCAGGAAAAATTGATGAATATTGATACCATAATAAGAGTAATTCTTGGTAATAGCTATTGGTGACTCGCTCCTTTAAAAGAGTCAAAGATGGTAACTGACCAGGACTTGGGTCAAAATGGGAGGTGGTTGGTGATGGATAAATTGACCTTTATTAACACACTTCCAAAAAGCAGGGTTTGGAGTAAGAGTCTGATGAAGCTGTCCCTACTAATAGTGAGCTCTATCATCACAGGACCTCTACCTTGTTTTTTTCCCCATCTTATGACCAGCAAAGTTGGACCTCCTACTCCTCTTATTCCTATAATTTGGAGTTGCTGTTTGATAAGGTAAAAATTTTTTCAACATGCTATATCTCTCCATACTCTCATCCCTATCTACTTCAGCCCTGTCCCTACACAGTTCATTCCTTACCTCTGACCTGTCCTGTCATTGGGTCCCTTGGAAATCTGCACCCTATCTATTGTTAATGAATTCCTTTTCATCCTATATGCCTTTATCTCATACTCTTTCCATGTTCTGGCTCTCATAGAAACCTGTCTCCTTCTCATGAATTTTCTCTTGTCCTCTCTGGTCTATGCTCTTGGAAGATTACTTTGGCAGCTGTGTGGAGGACAGATTGGAATGGGGAGAGAACTGACACAGGGAAACCAATCAGGAGATCATTGCAATGGTCCAGGTGAGAGACAGTGAGGATCTGAACCAGGAGAGTAGCTGTTTGAGTGTAGTGAAGGGGTCATTCAGACACAGAGATGCTGTAGGGGTAGAAGGAGGATTTGGAAGTTGATTGGATTCATGATGAATGAGCATGAGGAATCCAGGATGACACTGAGGTTGTGAATATGGCAAATGTGTGTGTGTGTGTGTGTGTGTGTGTGTGTGATAGTGTTTTAGGTAGTAATAGGATGAGGAAGTGGATGGTTTCAGAAAAACCTGGGAAGACTTATATGAGCTGATGCAAAGTGAAGTGAACAGAATATCGTACACAGTCACAGCAAGATTGTAACAATAGTCATCTGTGAAAGACTTAGCTACTCTGAGTAATACAATGATCTATAACAATTCCAGAGGACTTGTGATGAAAAAATGCTGTCCATCTCCAGAGAGAACTGATGAACTTTGAGTGCAAATTGAATCATATTTTTCCATTTTATTTTTCTTGCTTTTTTTCTCTTTCACAACACAGTTAATGTGGAATTTTTTTCAGTTGTCTCAATCTTGTCTAGTTATTTGTGACCCCATTTGGGATTTTCTTGGCAAAGATACTGGTGTGGTTTTGCCATTTCCTTCTCCAGTTCATTTTACAGATGAAGAACTGAGGCAAATAAGGTAAAGTGACTTGTCCAGGGTCATACAACTAGTCAGTGTCAGGTCAGATTTAAACTCACAAAGAGGAATCTTCCTGATTCCAGGCCCCAAACTATTCATTGTGTCACCTAGCTGTCCATGATTTCATATGTATAATGGATATCACATTTTTTTACCTTTTTAATGGGTGGGGCAGGCAGGAGGGAAAGAATTCAGAATTGAAAATAAAAACTCTTAAAAAGAAAAAATTTAAAAATGGCAAAAGTGATAATAGGAAAATTTATGAGAAAGATAATGAATTCTATTTTAGACATATAAGAGAAAGATCATGGGTAGACATTAGGAAAAAGATAATGAGTTTTGTTTTGGTCATGTAGAGTTTGAGTTTGCTACAGGATATATAAGTCAAGATGTCCAATAGAGAGTTGGTGATACAGTAAAGGAGCTTGAGGGAGATTGGGGCTAGATATATAGATGGTGGGATTAGCCTAGAGGTGATCATTGAACTCATGGGAGCTTCTGAGATAACAAAACCAAATTAAAGAACATGGAAGGAAAAAACAAGAGGACCCAGGGAAGATCCTAGAGGTATACTCACAGTTAGAAACCAGAATATGGATGAAGATCCAGCAAAAAAGATGGAGGAGTAGTCAAAAAGGTAGGAGGGGAACCAAGAAAGAGAAATAATCCAAAGAGAGTATCCAGAAAGAGATGATTCAGTACTGTAGAGGGGCCAACAAGGATGAGGACTGAGAAAAGGCCAGTTCAAATGCATATTCTCCTCCAGTCACAAAAATGTGTTGACCAAGTCCGCTACAAATTTATTCTAACTAATCTCTAAGTGAGCCCTCAATGCTGAATGGCAACCTTTTCATTCTTCCCTAATTGTATCTCCACTGGTGGAAAAGTACCCATTTCAAATGATCAATAAGCATTTATTAAATATCTAATAGATGACAGGCACCATGCTAGATGTTGAGGACATGAAGACAGAAATGAAATTATCTTTGCTCTCCAAGAGCTTACAGTCTATCAGGAGAGACAGTATATAGGTCTATAAGTATAATGATTACAAAATGATTACAAAATTATTTTGTGGGATAAGGCATAGTGATTTGGGAGATACATAAAGGCTTCATGAAGAGAGTAGCACTTAGGCTGAGTTTTGAAGGAAATTAGGGATCTTAATAGATGAATAGAGGCAGGTGAGGAGGAAGTAAATTCCACTTATGAGTCTACAAAAGCAGCTCAAGAAGGGCCATCCAATGTCATGTATGAATAACTGCAAAAAGGCCAATTTTACTGCACCACAGAGTAAATAAAGGGGAATAATATGTAATAAAGCTGGAAAAGTAGGGTGCTCCAAATAAGATGCAAAGAGCTTTAAGTTAAACAATACAAAGGAGACCACAGAACCACTGAGGTATAGAAGCATAGGCTAAGACAGAAGAAATTGCTGTAAAATCTCTCTGGAATCAGCTAAAAAAAATATATCAACACCCATGTGCCTACCCAAACAGATATCAGATGGAGGGGTGACAGCCACCTAATCCTTGGATTGTGAGACTTGTTTAAATAAAAAGTACTTTGGAATGAATATCCAAGAAATTTATTTAAGTTACCAAGTTGACAAGAATTTATTAAGTACCTACTCTGTATCCAGCTCTATGTGCTGAATGTTGGGTATTCAGAGAAAGTTGAGGGAGTCCTTGTCCTCAAGAAGCCCACAGTCTAACAGGAGAGAGAATATGTGAACAATTATGTACAAACAAGTTATACAGAAGATATACTGGGGGTGATGTCAATGGGAAAGCACTAACACTAAAAGGCAATGAGACAGGCTTACTGAAGAAGGTGGGATTTTAGTTGAGACTTGAAGGAAACCAGGGAAGTTATGAGGTAGAGATAAGGAGTGAGAGCATTCCAGGCATAGGTGGCAGTAAAAACTCATAGAGTGGGAGATGGAAGATCTTGTTTGAGGAACAGCAAGGAGGCCAGGATCCCTAGATTGTATAGCACATGGAAGTAAGGTATAAGAACATAGAAAGGTAGGAAGGAGCCGTGTTATAAAGGGCTTTAGAAGTCAAACAGAGTATTTTATATTTCATTCTGGAGGTAGCAGGGAACCTCTGGGGTATAATGAATGGGAGGAGGGAGGATGAATCGGTAATATTGTCAAACCTGTACTTTCAGAAGATCATTTTGATAGTTGAATTGAAGATGGACTGAAGTGGAGAGAGACATGAGGCTGGGAGACCAAGCAGCAGTCCAGGTATGAGTCTGTAAAGTCCTGCACCAGGATGATAGCAGTATAAGAGGAGGGAAAGGTAGAATCAACAAGACTTGGCACCACATTGGATGTAGTGGGTAAGAGAGAGCAAAGAGTTTAAGATGACATGTAGGGTACTGTGCTTGACAATAATTGGAAGGTTAGGAAGGAGGGAGGATTTTGGAGAAAAAGATAATGAATTTGTTTTGGACATATTAAACTTAAGGTTTCTATTATACATCTAGTCAGAGATATCCAATAGGCAATTGGAGATGTGAGACTAAATGTAAGGAAAGAGGTAAGGACTGGATAAATAGATCCAGGAATCATCTTTATGGAGATGACAATTGAATCCATATGAACCAATGAGATCACCAACTTAATAGAGAAAGTAGAACATTAGAAGGCCCAGAACAAAGTCTTGGGAGACATCCACATTTAGTGGAGAAGTCAGCATGAAGATCAAGCAAAGGACACTGAGGAGGAGCAGTCAGACAAATAGGAGGGCCAGGAGAGAGTAAAACCTAGAGAGAGGAGAGTATCAAGGAGAGGAGGGTGATCAAGAGTGTCAAAGGCTACAGAGAAGTCAAGGAAAGATGAGAATTGAGAAAAGTCCATTAGGTTTGGCACTTAAGAGTTTTGTAGAGGTCAATTTTGGTTGAATGAGGCCATAAACCAGATTACAAAGAGTTAAGAAAAGAGGGGAAAGGAAGTAAAGGTACCTATGATGGCCTTCTCAAGGATTTTAGCCCCTAAGGGGAGAATAGGTCAACAGAGTAAGTAAACAGATTAAGTGATGGTTTTTTGATGATGGGGAGACTTGGGTATCTTTGTAGGTAGTATGGAAGCAGCTAGGAGATAGGGAGAGACTGAAGATAACTGAGTGTGTAAGGGTGATGGAAAGTGTGATCTGTTGAGAAGATAGGATGGAATGAGATCATTTGCCAAGTGCTTTCACAAGGAGAAGGACTATCTTTTTTATGTGAGACAGGAGTGAAGGAGGAAATGGTGGAGGAAGGTATCTAAGTGATTAAGATGAGGAGGAGGGGAAAAGAGGGAGCTCAAGGTGAATGGCCTCAATTTTTTCATTGAAATATGAGGCCAAGTTCTCAGTGGAGAGGGCAAATGGGAGCCACAGGAGGTTTGAGGAGGGATGAAAAGGTTTGGAAAAGCCATTATGGTGTTTTATGTGATATTGAATCAATTAGGGAATTATAAAGGAATGTCTTGCAACAATGAGGTCCGGTCGAGATTACGGAGGGTACATTGCTAGTGGATGAAGCCAGCATAGTTTTGTGGTTTTCTCCAGCTTCTTTCAGCAGCACATGAACGAGAGAGAAGGTAGCAGATGGTGGGGATAATCCAATGCTGGGGCTTGGTAGGACAAGATTGACAATTAGTAAAAAGGGGAAAAAGACTTGAGAGAAAAGGTTAAGGTAGAGAGGTTCAGCAAGGGGCCTAAATGGGAAAGGAAAAACAGTGTAGACAGTACTGGATGACCTGGGAAAGAACTGAGGGGTGGAGAGATTGGAGGTTATGACGACGACAAAGAAAAGGATTAGGGGTTGTAGGGACAGATAGAAGGAGAGATAGATTGTCATCACATAAGAGAATTTCATTTTACAAACATTGAAGTTGCTTATTTGTGTGTGATGGCAAGATCAAGTGTATGACCATCTCTGTCTGTAGTTGAGGTGAGATGAATGAATAAGTCATGAGAAATAAATTGAGGAATGGGGTGGTTAGGGTTTTTGAGGGAGTATCAAAATGTATATAGAAATCCCCTGGTATAAGGGCAGGTGTCAGTAGGGAAGATTCTGAGCCAGGCACTGAACTTATTGTGGAAGAAGGTTTGAAGGGTAGTAGATAACAGCTACCAGAATCTTGATTAGGTGATAGATATAGATTGATTGAGCCTCTAAGAAGGAGAGATTACTGAGCCATGGGTGTTAGACAGACAGTCCAGAAGTGTGAAGCAATGGGTATTCACTTCTGACCCCACTACCAGTGAGTTAGGGATAGGAGTGAAAGGGCAACCAGGGCTGGAAAGGGTGGCCAGGGGAGTTGTGTCAGCAGGATGGAGCTAGGTCTTAAGATAATGGAAGAAGTAAGAAAGGAAAGGTTTTGTTTTTGTTTTTGTTTTTGTTTTTGTTTTTTGCAGGGGGTAAGGCAAGGCAATTGAGGTTAAGTGACTTGCCCAAGGTCACGCAACCAGTAAATGTCAAGTATCTGAGGCCAGATTTGGACTCAGGTCTTCATGATTCCAGGACTGGTGCTCTATTCACTGCACCACCTAGCTGCCCCAAGGAATGATTTTAAGATGAAAGCAAGTTTGTTACTAATGGAGCAGGCATTTTGAAGAACATGGTGAAAGGGGTGGGTAAATATATATATATTTATTTTGGGGGGTTAAGCAATCAGGGTTAATCAACTTGCCCAGGGTCCACTTACAGCATGTGTCAAGTGTCTAAAGTAAGATTTGAACTCAGGTCCTCCTGACTCTAGGGTTGGTGCTTTATCAACTGTGTCACCAAGGTGCCTGTTGGTGAGTAAATCTTAAGTGGAATATATGTGTGTGTGTGTGTGTGTGTGTGTGTGTGTGTGTGTGTGTGTGTGTGTGTGTATTTGGACTGAGGGGATGGAGACAAAGTAGTGGTAGACTGGGAATGGGATTTGTACCATGAAAGCCAGGGGTTCAGAATCACTGGGATGAGGAGGGCATGATAAGGGTGAGAGTATGCCAGTCATTGAGGAATGAATTCAGGCTGGTTATCATTGTCTGCAGGAAACAAGGAGGAGGCAGGGCATACTGGGTATTCTTACTGGGCATTACTGAAGTTTTGTTGCCCTTTGGGTTTAATTCCTTATAAAATAATTTAACAGAGGCTGTTCTGGGCATGAAAGTAAGTCTGGGTTCATCTGCCCAAGTGCTAAATGAAATTAGCTTGTGGGCATAATGAGAATCAGATTTTGTGTTAAAAAATTCTATTTCTCCCTTTCTCTGAGGCTTAGGTCTGGGGGTGGAGGTGGGGAGTGCTATTCAGTGTGTTTTCTATAGGCAGAGATGCTGGGCTTCTATGAACCTGGGGGAATGAATGGGTGCAGGGGAAGGAGGTCCCCAGGGCTAAAAGGGAAGGCGAGGTCATGGGGACCATAACCGGATTCATGCTGACTTAGGCAGACAGAAGGGAGTTTGGTTGGGCACAGAGATGTCCAGAAAGTGCTGTGTCTGCCTAAAGCACCCTAAGCGCTACAATCATCTTTTTGTTTGTTCTTCTCAGCCTGCAAATAATCCCCTTCAGGCAGAGAGGCAACATCTGGCTGGAGCCTGCTCTCTGGCCCTAGCGCTTCTTCATAACGCTTCCATCTGTGCTTTGGCAGCAGCTCAGGGAGCCCAGGGAATTGGTCCTGGCATTTAAATCCTATTTATCCTTCAAGACTCATCTCAAATCCCATCTCTTCCAAGAAGCCTTCCCAGCTTCCTGCATCTTTCATGGTGTAACAGAAGCTCCTTGAGGGTGGGATCGGTTCATTTTTGCCTTTGTATTCCCAGTCTGTTACAGAGTAGCGGCTTAATAAATGTGTATTGATTGAAGGATCTCTTTCTTCTTTAGCTTATGACACTTTTAGGCTGTCCCATACCACTCAGAGGAGCAGCTAGGTAGCTCAATGGATAGAGTACCACGCCTGGAGTCAGGAAGACTCATCTTCCTGAGTTCAAATATGGCCTCAGACACATGATAGTCTGTTTGCCTCAGTTTCCTCATCTGTAAAAAGAACTGGAGAAGGAAATGGCAAACCACTCCAGTATTTTGCCAAGAAGATCCCAAATGGAGTCACGAAGAGTCAGACGTGAGTGAAACAACTGAATGACAACAACAAAGATGATGTGAGGGACAAGGAGGAAAGGATAATACTGACTGGGGAAGGGGGGAATCAGGAAAATCTACATGGTGGAGGTGATAATATTTATTTATTTATTTAGCTTTTTGGAGGAGGGAGGGGAGGGCAATTGGGGTTAAGTGACTTGCCCAAGGTCACACGGAGATGTTCATATTTGAAGCAAAAAATGATGCCAAAGAAACAAGGATTCAAATGTGTTGTAGGGAACAAAGCAAGCAAAGAGATAGAAGGGGAAGTATGTATGGACGATAGCTAGTTATCCAGTCTGGCTAGAGTGTAGAGTAGGTGAAACTGAATCCTATGAAATATGGTAGAAAGAAAGAGTTGGCTTTAAATGCTAGACTAGAGAGACAGACAATTGGGAGCCATGGAAGAAATTTGAGCAAGGAGTAATATAACCAGATTTGTATATTAGGGGCAATTAACGGAGCAGGATCACAAAAGATGGATTAGAGGGCACTTACCACTTCTTACCACTGATCTCATGTTGCTGCACAGTGTAGCCAAAGAAGGCTTCTTTGGAGCCTGGGATGATCCGGGGCCTCTTGGTGTCCATGTTGAAGGCATTGCTGAACCCTGTAGTGAAGAGAGAAGATAGGACAGTTACCCCCATACAGAATAAGGGAGAGGGAGCAGGGAACAGGACAGAGATTGATAGGGTAAGACTTTTTTTTCTTTTTGGAGGGCAATTGGGATTAAGTGACTTGCCCAGTCACACAGCTAGTGTGTCAAGTGTCTGAGGCCAGATTTGAACTCAGGTCTTCCTGATTCCAGGTCCAGTGCTCTATTCACTGCACCACCTAGCCACCCCAGATAGGGTAAGATTTCTATATCTGGGAAAGTATATTTGAGGACAGGTCCTTTGGGACTCCCAGTCTGATAAGTGACCTCAAGATTTCAGACTATGAGACTGACATGACACAAAAACTTGAAAAAGATATAAGTCTCAGAGCAACAAGGGTTCTGGTAGGTGAACTTTACTTCATCTTGCCCAGAACCAAGTTTTTATGTCACTTTCTGTTCATTTCTAAATCATGCCACCTTGATCCCCACCCCCCACCTCTCTCCTTTCTAGCTCCCTTTTGTGCATTTTCTTTTCTCCATCAGAATGTAAGCTTGTTGAGGGCAAGGACTATCTTAATTTCTTGTGTTTATATTCTCAGTGCTTAGCACAGTGCCTGGCACATAGTAATTTTTTATAGTAATTTTATAATTCAGTCATTCGATCATTGTTATTTATTCTGATCCTCTTTGAGGTGAACATCTTGAGAGGTAACAGTCACTAGCCAGGCTCTTCATGATCATGGGACTACTCTACAGCCCCCTCTCCCTTGGGTTCTGGAGAGGCCAAGATTTTGAGCCCAGCTGCTAAGAACACAATTGCACAACACTGGTTCTGAAAGGAACCTTTTTTCCCTTTATCCTTCCCCTTCAGCCCTGTTCCTTTCTTCTTCTTCCTCCTTTTTTTCCTTCACCTTCTTCTTCATCCTTTCCACCCCCTCTTTACTTTCTTCCTTCTCTAATTTTGTCTTCCTTTTTCCCTTCTTTCTTCGCCTTTTCATCCTACTTTTGCTATTGCATTTCTTCTTTGGTTTCCCCTTGTCAGCATGGTACAAGGGAAAGACTTCTGGATTTGAAGCCAGAGGATGTGGGTTTAAATACAGGGCCTGCTACATGCTGCATGGGCATGTCTTTGGTCCTCAGGTTTGCTCATCTATAAAAAGAAGAGTGTTGGTTATAATTTATACGGTTCCTTTCAACTCTAAATCTATGATTATCTTCTTTTTTATTCATTTCCTTCTTTCTTCTCTTTCTTTGCCTTCCTTCTTCCTTCTTTCTCTTTTTCCTTTCTCATTCTTTTCTCATTCTTTTTCTTTTTCTCTGCCCATCCCCTTTCAGATGGAATTCCTAGTCCCTGGGAGAGTCTGAGAACATCCCAAACTCGGATGATCCCAGGGCTGTGAGATGCACTGACTGGGATGTCCTCATTATGAACTATGTTGGAAAACATTGTTTAGGCTTCTTCAGGCACAGCTGTTCAGTCAAGGAGAGGGAAGACAAAGAAGTGAAAAAGGAATTTAACCCTTCTCCTCTCTGTTATTTTCCCCTTTTAATGAATGAATGTGTTTTTCTTGGCATATATTCATTGAGCACTTAGCACCGTTGACCAACATCTCCTTGGCGCTGTCCACTGTCAGGTCACTCCTCCATCTCCTTGCCTGAATCACCATCCATATCCTGCCTTCTAACTGTGAGTGTACTCCAAAGCTCCATTCTTGGCCATCTTCTCTCATTCCTCTATACTCCTCTCACTTGGTGATTTCATAAGTTCCCATGGGTTCAATTATCATCTCTATGTAGATGATTCTCAGATCTTTATATACAGCCCTAGTTTCTCTTCTGGGCTTCAGTCCCATATTATCATCTGCCTCTGGGACATTTCAAACTGGATGTATTATAGGCATCTCAAACTCTACATACTGAAGACATATGGTTTCTCCCAAACCTACCCTTCTTTTGAATTTCTCATTTCCATTGAGGGAGTCAATATTATTCCAGTTACATGGGTTTGCAAACTTGGCATCATCCTCAACTCCTCATTTCCCTCCCTCCCCAATGCAGATAGTCCCCAAGTCTTGTCGATCCTATGTCCCCTTCATCTCTCATATCTATCCCCTTCTCACCACTCAAATGGCTACCAACCTGGCTCAGATCCTCATCACTTCTCATCTGAACTATTGCAATATCCTAATTGGCTCAATATCCTAACAGCCTCAAGTCTCTCCCCACTCCAATCAGAAATACGTGTTTTCTGATGGTCTTAGGCAACCCATGTGACCCCTGCAAAAGGGTCATTCGACCCCAAAGGGGTCGTGAACCACAGGTTGAGAACCATTGCTCTAAGATCAAATATAAATCCATCTGTTTGACCTTCAAAATCCTCCACAGCCCAATTCCAACCCATCTTTCTAGCATTATTAAACATTGCTTCCCTTTATGTATTCTTTGGACCAGACTGCCCTGCTTGCCAATCCCCTCTCCCATCTCTGGGTCTATATATGAACTCCCCCATGCCTGGAATTCACTGACTTCCTTACCTCTGTTGAGCTTCCTTCCAAGCTCATCTCAAACACTACCTTCTGCATGAGGCCCTTCTTGTGTCCCCCCCACCTACAGCTGCTACTGCCCCTCCCTCAATGACTTTGTGTTTATTTTATATATATCCTATATATAATTACATATGGATAAGCTTTTTCCTGAGAGAATGTAAGGTTTATGAGCAAAATAGGACTCTCATTTTTGCCCTCCCATGTATTCCCAGGGCCAAGTACAATGCTTGGGGCAAAATAAATGCTTATTAATTGAAGAGATTGGAAAACTGGTAGTAGAGTGTATGTGCGTGTGTGTGTCGGGGGGGGTAGGGTTATGGGCTCATATGGGGTAGTAGAGTGTGTATTTGTATGTGTGTGGTAGGGCTGTGTGCTCATATGAGGGACTGGTAGTAGAGTATGTGTATATGAGGGGTTGAAATAGGGAGCTAGTAATAGAGTGTGTTTGTGTCTGTGATAGTGTTGGAGACTCATAGGGAGCCGGTAGTAGAGTATGTGTGTGGTAGGATTAGGGGCTCAAGTAAAAGACAGAGAGTGAGTAAGTGAACGTGTGTGTGGAGTAGGGTTGGGGGGTTCATATGAGGGACTTGTGTGTGTGTATGTGTATGTGTGTTTGTGTTGAGTTGGGGGTCTGAATGGCAGATGCAGAAGTTTTAGATAAGTAACTTGTTTTGATAAAATCATCATGTCCTCATTAGTCAATTCAGGAAGTCTCAGAATCCAGAATCCTGCATATGTTTACACACACACACACACACACACACACACACACACACTCGTCCCCCTACCTTCCTACACAAAATTCTTGGCGGGTAACATTCCGCAGGCACGATTGTTAACTAGAGCCCTGGATTCTTCCTGGGTTTTCTGGGGACACCACCCTGCATTGCCTATTCCTTCCTCTACCCTAATCTGTCCAAGAAGGAGAACTGGAATGTAAACAGAAGGAGAGCATGCCACTACCAGGCAGGGAAATCTAGGCCTGTCCTCATTGTCCCAATCTGCAGGCTTGGATACTCCATAGAGGAAAATTGTGAAGTTGGAAAAGCTTGTCTTCAGAGATTCTCATCTTCCCTTTGTATGACCTATTTTTCCTCTTCTCCTCTCTCCTCCTGGCTGTGTGTGACTGGTTCTTTCATATTGTCAGGGAAGTCAATGATAGGTCAGGATAGTATAATGGGAAGAAGACCATATTTGGAGCTGGGTGGCCTGAGTTTGTGTTCCAGATATTTACTAGCTATGTGACCATGGGGAAATCATTTAATCCTTCTGTGCTTCATTTTCCTCTTCTGTAAAATGGGGGCAATAAAACTTGCTTGGGAGAAGGCAAAATGGTGGAGAGAGAGTGGGCCTTTGATTCAGAAATATCAGGGTTCATTTTTTTCTGTGTGAACAAGGGTAAGTCACTTGATCTCTTAACATTTTTAGTAATTCTTTTAGACTGTAACTTGTAGCCCAGTTGCTCATTAGTATTGGTGAAGGGAGTTTCCTCATTGGGCATATAATGAGATCATAGGTTTGAACCCCAAAAATTAGGAAGGAAAAAATACACTATTTGTCATCCTAGATCGTTTAAGAGAAAATAGCTTATAAACCTTCATGACATAAATGTATTATAAGTTATTCTAAACTCATTCACATAGAGGTATTAAGTAATAAGTATGAGCATAGCTTATATATGTACATGCGTTTGTATATATGTATATTATATGTACGTGTGTGGACACACAGATATGTTTTATATAAGGGAATGAAGGGAATAAGTCTTCATATAGAACTTACTTTCTACCAGGTAGTGTCCTAAGTGCTTTTAAAAATACTGCCTTATTTGGACTTCAGAACAACTCTCTGAGGTAGATACTATCATGATCTCCACTTTACAGTTGAGGAAACTGAGGCAAACAGAGGTTAATTGACTTGCTCAGGGTCACACAGCTAGTAAGTGTCTGAGACCAAATTTGAACTCAGTTCTTCCTGAGTCCAGGCCCAGTGCCCTTCTTTCCTTCATTCCTTCCTTCCTTCCTTCCTTCCTTCCTTCCTTGTTCCCTTCCTCCCTTCCTTTCCCTTTTGAAGCAATCAGGGTTAAATGACTTGTCCAGGGTCAAACAGCTAGTAAGTGTCTGAAGCCAGATTTAAACTCAAGTCCTCCTGAATCTAGGGCTGATGCTCTATCCACTGTGCTAGCCAGCTGTCCTAAAGAATGATATTTTCAAAGAAAACCTCAGGGGTAAAGCAATAGTCAACTTGAAAGAAATGAGAGAAAGGGACTGTACCTGAGATTTCACTGGTATAGGGCACTCCCAGTTGGGAAAACTTTCTCTGCCAATGCAGGTTGGCACCTTCTCTATAGTTGAGACTAGAGAGTTGCCAAGAGATTTAAGGAGTTTAAAAGCTTGCTCGGTAGACACACAACCACTATATTTCAGGGGCATAACTTGAACCCAGGTCTTTTTGGCTCTGAGACTGGCTCTTTTTATTCACCATGCCAAAGGTGTAAACCACCACCAGTGATGGTCTTTTTGGTGAGAGTAGGGAGTTCTGTTTATGAGGTACCCCTTAAACCATACCTGATTAGCCATTTAATTTGTCTCTGTGTAAGTCAAGGCATAAGAGAACAAAAGAGAAAGGGGGCTCAGGATAAGAGCTGGCCCCCCCCCCAAAGGCTTTTTACTGTTGACAAAATAGAAAGATCAACCCATTTGGGAATATTCCTGCTGTCCTCTTGCCCCACACATTTATTGTGATGGTATGTTGGGAAAGGATTAGTATACTCCAGGCAGAGAGAAGAGGGGAAAACAACCCAAACTGGGGAATTAAATTATAATGTGTTGGTTTTTCTCTTTGAGTTGGCATTCGCCTCTGACCAGATTGAACCAAGTGAAAGCAAATTTCCTAAAAATGATGTCAAAGCCAACTCTCTAACCTTAGCTCCAATGAGATCTCTGAGTTCCTTCTTCTGGGGGAGGTATGTTGGAAGCTCTAGCTTCTCAGTCTCTAAGAATGTGTTGGTCTCTCAGACTGATGAGTTTGTTTAGTGAAAAACCCATAATGCTGTTTTTGAGGGGGATAAAAGATAACATGCCAGAAGAAAAGTCTCAAAAAACCACTGAAATTCTTGGGCAATGCTTAGATTGTCTGCCCTCAATATACATAACAGAAAAAGATAAACTAGTATTCTGGGACAATATTTCCCTCATTTGATAGAGTTTTGAACCATGGCCAATGTGACATCAACTTGTTTTCCTTCCCTCAGAATCTTTTATCTTATTTTTCCAAAAGAGATCAGTTATATAGAGCAGCAGGGATATGTTCATATGATTCCCTTCTCTGTGAATTACTCTGAAGTCACAAGTTTCCAAAACTCCATGTTTCAGAGATGCTTAAAAATGTAAAGTACGACATCTTATCCCACCTGATCCTTCCCATCCCAGCCAGTTTCTCTTGTTCCTGTCTCCATGACTATCAATCACAAGCACCTGGAAAAAAGATCCTGGAAGATTCTTCTTAGTGTAAGCTTTGTAGCTTTGGTTCATTTGATAACTAAGTTGCACACTTAATTAAACAAATGTCTCATCTTTTCTAACCACTATCTTGGCTAGCCACTGTGGTGGAAAAATAAAGCTAAATCCCCTCCCCTCATGGAGCTTCTAACCTCATCAGGGAAGCAAGACATAGACATATGAAGCAATCAGTGAATAACTGAATAGTAAATTATGCTGGTACCAACTATAATAGAATAATAATAACAGACATTTATATAACTTAAAGAGTTATTAAATTGGCAGAGCACTTTACAAACAATTTCTTATTTTATCCTTATGATCACCCTGCAAGGTAGGTATAATTATTATCCCCAATGTATATATGAGGCGACTGAGGCTCAGAGGAATTAAGAACCTTGACCAACACTATATAGCTACTAAATGTTTGAAGTGGGATTTGAACTCAGATTTCCCCGACTCTAAGTCCAGCACTCCAGATCTGCTATGTGATGATGTCTAAGGCATCATAGAAGAGATGGGAATTGAGATGACATTTATATTATATGCAGGTTTTGTTGAAGCTCTGTGTGTGTATTTGTGTATGTATGTATGTATGTATGTATGTATAGGGGGAGTGGTTTTAGAAAATAGAGACCATCTGGGCCCCAGGGAACATAAGAAGGAAAGATTTGAATGACGGAATAAGCATAATAATGCTCATTCCAGAAACTGTGAAGGGAACAGTCTGATTGTCCAGTAGATTCCAGCAATTCCCTTACTTTCATCCACAGGGAATTCTTGGTCTAATAGGATAGAGATTGTCTCTACTCCCGGGAAATTCTTACTCTGCTGAAGGAAACACAGTCCTAAAACTGTAGGAAGTTCTCAGTCTGATGGGGGAAATATAGTTCTGTCTCTTGGAGAGGTCTCTGGTCAGTAGGAGAGGCAGGATGATCAGTCAAACACCTACACCGGCCACAGCCAATTCCAGCCATAATGACACATTTTTTTTCCCCCTGAGAAAACTTGTCCTTGGTTGAAAAACAAATAACATTATTGATGGCCTTTATTCAAAGCCTCTTCTGTTTTATAAGCATCCAGAGCATATGTTCTATTAGCATAGCCTTCAGAATTCCAGTCACCTCCACACCACAGTGAGAAGTTGGAGTAGGTCATTAGTGCACGGTCAAGGTGCATAGAGTAGCACCTAGTAGATAATTGTGAAGGGGCAGCAGGGCCCAGCCCTTGTGCACACTTTTGTCTATAGTCTCAGGTGGCTTGTAGCACATTCCAATATACAAGAACTTTTCTAGGTGGACACACATTATGTTATTGTTGTTTAGTGGTTTTCAGTCATATCCAACTCTTTACGATACCTTTTAGGACATCATCTTGGCACAGATACTGGAGTGGTTTGCCATTTCCTTTTCCAGCTCATTTCACAGACGAGAAAAATGAGGCTAACAGGGTTAAGTGACTTGCCCAGAGTCACACAGATAATAAGTGTCTGAGATCAAATTTGAACTCAGGTCTTCCTGATTCTGTGTTCAGTCCTCTATTCACATTAGCTGCCCCTACACACACGTTATAGGGAAACTCAAATAGACACATAGGAAAGTAACTTAGGTAACCAGAATCTCAAGTTCCATGGCTCTGCAAAGAAGATTGTGTTTTGTGTTTGGCTTTCATTCTCTCCTTCCTTCAAACACAATGAGTTTCATGGTCACCATCAAAGGTCAAGGTAGGAACACCAGTTCAGAAGCCTGGGGTGTCCCTATAAGGCAGTCCCAGAATGGGAGAGATGCTCATGCCTTGCTTAGGATAACGAGCACCAACTTCTACGTTTCTGTCTCCCAGATCAACTGCTATGCCTTCCTCATTTGTGCTAATATTCACCCAGGTTGCACAGGGGTGGTCGAAATGTTTAGGATTCCTGCTGGCAGCTGACAAACACAGACATTCAGCAGATGATGTAGAGGCCCTGGTGCGGTGTGCAAGCCAGCATCTTTCTACCTTCTCGAACTGGGGTTAGGCATGGAAAGAGTAAGATGACATGTGACCTTTTTTTTCTTTTCAGAAAGATCTGACACTATCCTGCTACCAAGGCTTCATCTTTACAAGAGGATGATCATATGTAGCTAAAAATGTTCATTTGAGTTAAAACAGTGGAGCAGGTTAGTTAACCCTCCACTGCAGTCTGTCTTCCATTCAGCCACTAAAGTGCAGGTCTGATCATGTCACATCCATCTGCCTGCATTATAAGTATTTCTTATTTGCTTCATCTTCTCTCTATGGGTTGTTAGGCTGATCTTCTTTAACTAATCATGGATCTCAGGAAAAGTCTTGAGATGGTCTGGGGCTTGATCTTTAATAAGATCAAGCACGTAGGACAGAACTTACTAAACTTTATAGAGTATCTTTGAAAAATCAAGAGATTTTATGAGAGATAAATAAGATAGGATGGAGAAGCACTAGAATAATTTTCTTTTAAAATTGTCTCAGAAGAGGATGCTCCTCCCTAACCCCAGTGGGAATCAGTATGGTAATTTAGATAAGCTGTCCCACTTTTGTTTTAAGCCTCCATTTGTGACTGAGTAGCTGCTGTATAAGTTGGCTTTCTGTAATAAGATAAGAACTTGGGTAGCATAGTTTGGCAATTGGTTTGTTTTAGGGAGGGTTAATATTTATATGCACTGATTAATAAAATTTTCATGTAGAAATTAATAAAGTTTGCATGCATTGACAAGTATAAGTTTAATTGGTGTTTCTGTTGTGTTAATAAATGTAATGATAAATGGATTTTAATTTGTCCTTCAATTTGTCCAATTTGTCCTTCAAATGATACATGTGTGTCCCCTAAGCTTAGTAAACAACTATTAACACATATATGTTCCCCAGATTTGGTAACCAACTCCTAATAATGTATGTATGTCCCCCAAATTTGGTAAACAACTACTACTGACATATAAGTGTCCCCTAAATTTGGCAAACAGGTTCTAAAGCTGTATGAGTATTCTCCCAGTTTGGTAAATAACTACTAATGACATATGTGTGTTCCCTACATTTGGTTAATTACTGCTAATGACATGTGTTTGTATCTTCAGTCTGGTAAATAACTGATAAACTCTTGCTAATGATATTAGGAAAGGAATGCTTTGATTGGTAGTTTTGTTTCATCACAAACTTAAGTAATTGGTGACCGAATTCACCTACAATTGGAGATTTCAGGGTTCTTGTTCACTCAAGAGTAATACTGATGGATGGAGGCTTGCTACAATACCATGTTGGAAGGAGACATGTGGCCTCTTGCTGGAAAGGAAATCTTATACTGAGCACTGGTATGAAACATGTTTATTGAGACCTCTAAATTTCAGGTTTGTGGTTTGTTTTAAGGAGGGTTAATATTTGTATGCATTGATTAATAAAGTTTGCATGCATTGGCAAGTATAAGTCTAACTGGTGTTTCTGTTGTGTTAGTTAATAGATGTAATGATAAATGGATTTTAAGCATGTATCATTCATTACCTACTCCCCTAGCCACCCCACAGCGTGATTCCTATGTAATATAATAAAAGAAACAAGTATTTATTGTGTCATAGTGTTCTAGGTACTGGGCTAAGTGCTTTACAAATACTGTATCATTTAATGCTTATGACTACTGTGGGAGACAGGTGCTAGTACCAGAAGTGTCTAGTACTCGAAATGCTGGCAAGGCCATTGGAGAGGAAAAGGAAATCCAGAAAAGGAAGAAAGAAAAACAATCACTCTTATATGTGCTTGAGTGCCCTGAAAATCCAGGATAATCAACCAAAAATTACAAGAGGGAATAAATGAGTTTAGCAAAGTTGGAGGATAGAAAATAAATCTAGGAAAACCAATTGCGTTCCTATATACTAATAATGGCAAATATGGTACAACCAACTAGTGAAGTAAAAAGATATATATATATATATATATATATATATATATATATATGTATGTATGTATGTATGTATTTGCTTTTTGGAAGGGGGAATGCTGGGCATTTGGGGTTAAGTGGCTTGCCCAATGTCACACGACTAGTAAGTGTCAGGTATCTGAGGTCAGATTTGAACTCAGGTCCTCCTGACTCCAGGGCTGGTGCTTTATTCACTGTGCCACCTCACTGCCCCAAGTTTCTACATTTCTAAAGGAATTTAAGTGCTATTACCATTATCTAAATTTCATCGCCCTGGGGCAAAGCCCCACTATCCATGAATCTGAAAAATGTGTCACCCAAGAGGAGAATAATAAAACAAATTATGGTCTATTAACACCATGGAATACTGCAATAAGCATATGAGATTGATTGTTTGGGGGGGGGTCCCCCTTAAAATTGCACAATATAGTCTACTAGCTCACCTACCTTATCTATGTATTAAAGCTGATTCCATTACAACATGAGGGAATGATGATATACAAAGTTATATTAAAAAAAACAAAACCACTAAATACTTGGGTATTAATTTTACTTGGGATACAAGATGTCTATTCAAAGAAAAGCATAAAACTTTAATGAGAAAAATAAACTCTATAGAATGATGCAGTGTGTTTTTTTTCTTAGCTAGAATGACTCAGTGTTGTAGAGAGGAGTGCATTTCCTATGATATTAAATTATTTAATGCAACACTAATCTCTATGGGATAACATATAACTTGGAAAATGGATAATGAAAAATTCATCTGGAAGAATAAACCTACCTTTACCTATGATTTCATTAGTGTAGGGAACTCCCAGGGAGAAAATTCAGTCTAACAAAGCAGATCAGCAACTGTTCTTTGATTTATAATGTTAGAGTCCTGGGGGGGGGGGGCAGGGTTGGGATGGGCACAGAACTGAGAGCTTAAGTGACTTGCCCAGAGCCATGAGTCAGTATAAAGAAAATTATTTTCAGAGCTTGACTTGAACTCAAATCTTCCTAATTCCCAGGCCATCTCTATACCTACTATACCAGCTACTATTTTTTTTTTTTTTTTGCTTTTTGGAGGGTAGTTGGGGTTAAGTGACTTGCCCAAGATCACAGGGCTAGTTTTTTGTGTTAAGCATCTGAGGCTGGATTTGAACTCAGGTACTCCTGACTCCAGGGCGGGTGCTCCATTCACTGCGCCACCTAGCCGCCCCACCAGCTACTATTTTAAAACATAACAACAGTGACCTTAACCTACCAAGTTTTGTAGCAGAAGCAAGTGTTTATTAGTACAATTAGTTAACAGGATAGAGTAAAATAGCTTGGGTCCATACCTCACAGTATATAAAATGAACCAGAGTTTAACATTTAAAAAAAATAATTCTAAGAACTAGGAGAAAATAGCTATAAAGGAGAGATCAGTTTACTTAAACGAATGGAAGGATATCAATAGACTAGGTGGTGTAGTGCAAAGAGTGTTGAACCTAGAGTCAGGAAGAATTGAGTTCAAATCATAGCCTGAAAGCTGTGAGTCCCTGAGCTAGTCCCTTAACTGTCTGGCTCAGTTTTCCTGTTATAAATAGGAATAATAATAAAAACTATTTTCTATGGTTGATATGAGTATAAAATGAAATAATATTTGTAAAGTGGTTTACAAACCTTAAACCATTGTATAAATACTATCTATTATTGTTAGATAAAATTAACATTGGAAAATATGAAAATGAAATTTTGAATATTGAAATGTATACAAATACATGATGGATTTGTGATTTTGTCTTTGTGGGGAGTTTTTGGTCACATATAACACATATAAGAGAGATAGCTTGGTCTAGTGGATAGAGTATTGAGCTTGGTGTCAGGAAGCCTTGGGTTTGAACCTTCCCTTACTAGCTGTGGTAGCCTAGGCATGTCACTTAATGTCTCTGAGCCTCAGTTTCTCATTTGTAAAACAAAAATAACATTAACACAATGTTGCACTGTTATTGTGAAATTCAAATAAGATATATATGAGATACATATAAACATATATAAGATACACATATACATGAGATACATATATAAGATACAAATATACATAAAATGGATGTAAACTTTCTATCACTATAGAAATGTAAGTCATCATCAGCATTATTATTGGAATTTTTCTGTGACTTCATAGACAAGCGACAAGAAAATGACCAAAATAAATAATACGGTAAAAATGTTATGAAAACAAGGAAAGAGATTGAATGGGGAAAATTATGTAATAGACCCAACTGATAAGGAACTAGGTAGTGTCACTATCATCTGCTTCTATCTGAACCAAGAAGATATGAACAGTTTCCATGGAAGGGAACAGATTAGCAACTAACATGTGGAAAATCACATGGTTTCACTAGCAATTAAAAACCCTCAAGTTAAAACAGCTGTAAAGTACTGGACCCATGAAATAACTGTAGCAAAAAGAAATTAAAATGATTTAGTTAAAAATGAATAGAGAGATGCTTTAGTTTTTCTGGGAAATCATCAGCAATGTGTAATAAGAAGTATACAACTGTTGATACTTTTGACATGATGATTCCACTTCTGGGAATATGCCTCGTGGACATAACCCCAGAGGAAAAAAGGTAAATTGCACAAATATGTTGTTAGAAGTACTGTTTATAATAGCAAAAAAAAATTACAAACAATTCAAACAAAATTGTAAGTAGCTTTTTGTTTTTGGCTTAGGATAAGTTTCAAAAAATATGATGGGGAATAAGCAACGTGAGAAGTGTCCTTAAATGAACTTTGAAAGACAATTTGGGTTGCTGGAGGTTGGGGGAGAAAGAGGGATCTTGGGTCACCATCCCCTGTGGGTGGAGATTAGAACACAAAGTTGGTGAGGAGGAAGCTGTTTCTCACTCAGAACTTGGATTAGAGTAAGGAGACCCTAACCATGTTTCTGTCTCCCATTTTCACAAATTATTCTTGCTTGCTAGGTACTAAGCTCAGTTTCTACATAGCTAAAGGAATCTAAGTGCTATTAACATCTTCTAAATTTCATTGCCCTGGAGTAAAACCCTAGTCCACTTGTCTTGGTCATGAATCCGAAAATGTGTCACACAAGAAGGGAATACTAAAGCAAATTATGGTCTATTAACACCATGGAATACTGCAACAAATAGGTGAGGATCATTGTTTTTTTTGGGGGGGGTGTCCCCATAAAATTGCACAACACAGTCAACTAACTCACCTTACTTATGCATTAAAGTTGGTCCCATTACAACCTAAAAGAATGATGGTCCACATAGTGAATTTCAGTAAGGTCCTTGGCAGATGACTTCATCATGGCACAGTAGTCCATTAAAGGTAAAAGTAAATGGACATAAGAACTCAGTTGAGATGCCTGAGTTTTTTCTTTTAGGGTCCAAGAAATAGAAAATATTCACAGAAGAAAAGGAGATAAGAGAAAATTGGGAACTCGTCAATAGACCACTTAGATGGATTCATGATCATCATGCACAGAGATACAAAGTGGAGAATAATTAACACCAAGCTACAATTAGATCCAGTTGGTTCTGTCTTGGTTGCCAGTGCTGGAAACTTCCAAGGAACATTTAGAATCACCTTCTTTGATACTGAAATCCAATGTCTCATGGCAATCACACAAACCTACTTCCTAGATCATTCAAGAGGTGATGCAAAGTATATAAAAAAGCCATAAGGAAAATTTGACCACAGATGAATTTCTTTTATTGAAAGCATCACTGTAAAGACACAGCTTGGCTGAGGGTATTGGAATCCGGCTGAGATTTCTAATGCCACCAAGTTAGAACTTATGCCTTTAGTTACTTCCTTCATCCCATCATCTTATCTAAACTCATTTCTCTTCCCAATTTCCTTTTATCTATTGCTAGCACTCTTATCCTCCCCAGCACTCTGGCTCAAAACAATTGTTATCTCTGATGACACTTTCTTCTTCTCCCCCAACATCCAATCATTTGCCAGTTTCTTTTCATTCTACCTCCACTACATCCCTTGCATCTGTGTGCTTCTCTCTAGCCTCTAAATTCATCTTCCTTCCCATGCACCCTTCCCTGCAATCTCTCCCCTTTCCTATGCATCCCACACTGCCTAGATAATCTTTCTAATGTTTAGTTCCAGACATATTACTCCCTTACTTAAAAACCTTCTGTGATTCCCTATTGCCTTAAGGATGAAATATAAACTATTTAGCCTGTATTTAAGGCCCTCCAGAATTTGACTTTTCCCTACCTTTCAAGGCTTTTCCCCTCATTCTTTTTCTGGATGCTTTCTATGCCCTAGTTAGACTGGACCAGAAGCATCAAACTCATGCCCTAGGGCTACTTTCAGGCAGTAAAACTTCAGAGTGACAGAACTAGATTAAGATGTAATTGGAAAATGTTTAACAAAAATTTTTAAAATGCAACACAATATATAGTCTACTGGCTCTTACCCAAACCCAAGATGCCATTTCAGTGCCTCCATGAATTTGAGCAGGCCTCAATGGCTAGACGACAGACTCAAAATTTTAATAATCTTTCTCTTTCTTTAAATCTTAGTTCATTTGCCTTCTTTGGGAAGCCTTCCCTGATCTCCCTCCCTGAAAATGCTCTAAATGTTCTCTTCCTCCTAAAATTTTCGTTAGCCTTTTTGTCTGGGTAGTTCCTTTGCTCCATGACACCCTATCTTTGTAATGATAATAACAGACATTTATACGATGATTTAAACTTTACAAAACATCTTACATACATCCCATTTGAACTTTGAGAGGTAGGTATTATCTACCTCCCCCTATTATAGATGAGTAACTGAGACTCATACATTAAATGACTTGCCTGGGACCACACAGTTGATATGTCAAAACCAGGATTTGCATTCAGGTCTTCCCAACTATAAGCTCTGCATGCTCTTTACTACCCCATGAAGCTTCTTTTGGGGGATACTTACCTGACTACAAGCCATATTTTCCCCCTACCCTCACTCTCATCTCAGCAAACAGGAGAATGAAAAGTCCTTGAGGGCAGGACTGCAATTTTTATCTTTATATACCTAGTATCTGATACAATGCCTTGCTCATAGTAGGTCATAAATGAATATCAAATTGAATCTCATAATAACTACTGAGAGTAGAATCCATGTTGGGAATGTTTTGCTTTTAGGGTCTACAAGTGGGACCCATGAACAAAATATCCTCTATATCCAGGGATCTATACAGGGATATAGGGAAAGGTGGCAAAAAAGAAGGGAGCTATTGGCATCTTAGAATGATAGTCAAGTAACCAGGGTTCTAGTCCCACCCCTGACAATAACTAACTGTATGACCTCAGTGAAGTCACGTCAGTTTTTAGGGACACATCCTTGGTTATATAATAAGGTAATTGTACAAGGGGATTTTTAAGGTGCCTCACATTGTTATTACATAAGGGAATTTCTCAGTATTTCAAGGATTTAGAATTTAATCACTGCATATACTCCCTTGACTAACAGCTTCTAGGCAGTCTCACTAAAACAGGGGTTCTTAACCTTTTTTGATGTGTTATAGTCCTCTTTGGTAGTCTGGTGAAGCCTCTGGACCCTTCACAAAATAAGATTTTTAAATGCAGAAAACAAAAGATATAGGATTACAAAAGAAACCAATTATACTGAAACATGGTCATCAAAATATTTTTAAAAAATAAATCAAGGTCATAGACACCAGGTTAAGAACTCCTTCCCATAATTTAGTAGATGGTTTTTAGGAGTTGTGAGGTCAAAACAGTTCATCACCATTTCAGTCATTGTGGTGGTGAAGCCTCTGTACACTTAGCTAGGCTGGTCTTTTGGATGATAAATAATTGTTCTGTCACCAGACCTGCACTCAAAGTCTTTCGTATTTGCTAGCACCTGCCAGAGCCTGCATTCCTCTGGCATACACTTTGAAAATTCAAATGATTTCCATCTCACCAAGAAACATGAGATTAGGATTTTTGTTGGGGCGGGGGGGGCAGGGTAGGAGACTCATTAGAGGCAGCTAGATAGTTCAGAGGATACAGCATTAGGCCTAGAATCAGGAAGACCTGAGTTCAAATCCAAGCTCAGATAGTTTACTAGCTGTGTGACCCTGGTCAAGTCACTTAACCTCTGTTTGCCTTGATCCACTAGAGAAGGAGGTGGCAAACCACTCTAGTATCTTTGCCTAGAAAACCCCATGGATACTATGATTCATGGACTCAAGAAGAGTTGGACACAATGTAGCGACTGAATAACAAGAACTCTTATGCTATTAAAATAAAACGTGACTACAAAATTTGGGGTAGGAGTTGGGGAACAGAATGAACCTATGAAACAGAAACCAACAAGTATTAGTCCAGTAGCATTGATTCATCACCTACTATGTGCTGGGCACTGTGCTCAGTGGAGTAAATATAAAGAAAGGCAAAAGACAACTGTTGTTTTCAAGGAGTTTACAGTCAAATGGGGAATATGATATGCAAAGACCTATCTACAAACAAAATATATTTGAGATAAGTTGGGGGCAGTCTCAAAGGGAAGGCGTTAAAATCAAGGAAGACTGGGAAAATTTCTTGAAGAATCAACATAAATTGTTGAGGTTAGCTGCCTGCGCAAATCTTCTCAAGAAATGGCCCATTTGAGAAAAAAAAAATTATAAGGCTGCTACTTGGATACTTCCTAAAGCTCACCAAAGGCTTCCCTAAAGAACAAATGAATAAATAAATGAAAGATAAAGCATTTATCAGGTATCTACTAGATGCCAAGCTCTGTGCTAGGTACAGGGAAGACAAATGAAAGGGACATAAGCCTTGCCCTTGACAAGTTTATATTCTCACAAAGAGAGATACCACTTATGGGGAGGGATGATCAAGGAAGTTTTGGGGGGGTGATCAAGGTGAGTATTGTTTTGGGAATTGGAGTGATGAATAGTATCATAGGACAGCTAATTGTCACCCCATATCCAGAGGGAATTGATAGTAGTTTTGATGTTTTTATTTGATTTACTATTTTTGGAATAGCAAAAGGTGGAAAGTGAGTAGATTCAGAGCAGATGACCAAGATGTCTTTTTATTTATTCTCTGTTTCTCTGTCTTTCTCTTTCTGTCTGTCTCTGTCTCTGTCACTCTCTCTCCCAAAGTGGGGAGATACTATATGAATTTGCTTATGTGTTTCCCAACTGCTCCATGCATATGAGTGTCCTGATTCTAATCCCTGGTACTGGTTATTGAGATAAAAATATCCCTAGGATAAAAATGGACAGTTTATCAAACTACCATGGCTGATGGAAATATTCTATAAGAAAATTCAGCTGCCTCTTCTCTGTTCTATGCTTAATCAGGCAACCTTCTGGTCTGTAATTTGAACTCCTTAAGGGACCTACCCACTAGGAGGGAGTGCCCTGCTCCAATATTGAGAAATCCTTCATTCATTTTAAAATTCTTTTTAATTTTTCAATCAACAAATATTTATTTCCTCCCCCTCTCACCCCACACCTGGGGACTCTCCAAATCCTTGTAACAAATATGCATAGTCAAGTAAAATAATTTCCAACATTGACCATGATCAAAAATGTATGCCTCATTCTGCATGTGGAATCTGTTACTGCTCTACCAGGAGATGGGTAGCATAGATATCATCATCCATCCTCTGAGATCATGGTTAGATCAAAGTTTTTGAATCTTGCTAGCAGAATCCCTAGTTCTAGATTGGCACTCTCATTTGTAAATCCCATTTGAGTCAGTCTGGATAGGGCAAACGGATTCCCTAGAGCTTGAGCTCCCTGGGATGAACTGATCAAACTGAGTTTCTTAATCTGTAGATTTGAGAATACACTCATGGAGACTACACTAAGAACCAGATGAACTTCTAAGGTCCTGTGTGACTAGCCAACTGGCCCATCTCCTTCCATTTTAATTGCAGCACCTTTCAGCTCTCATCATACTATGATTCTGGGAGTCTAAGATTTTATGAAGCACTAAACTTCAGAGGGAAACAAATCTGACAGCGGGAACCTCCCTTTCCGGACAAACTAACCATCTCAAAGGGCCCAAGATAGTCAGGGCTTGTTTTTCTAGAGTTTTGGCTTGTCTTGTTTGTGCCCATGGGAGTTAACATTGGAGAAGGGGTGGAGATGGGGGGGTGAAGCAGTACCAGCTAAGGGAGTGTCTCCTTAGAGAAAAAAAATAAAAAGGCTGTTCCCTGGGTGGGAGAGATGCAATTTGTGGTGAGGCTTTCCCTCAGCAAGAGGAATGGTGCTGTGAGGTCTCTGACAGACACCAGGCTATCCTGCCCTCTTTCTTTGAATGGGCACTAAAAAAAGGAATTGTGGGGGCCCTTCCCTTTCAAACCCTCCGGGTGTGCCCAGGCCAAGGTACTCCTTATACTATACCCATATTCATCTTAATGAACCAAAGACTCGATTTCAACACTGGAACTGCATAAGAAAAACAGTAGAACTTCACTTATTTAGATGCTTGAGGGAAGGAGCTTCTGGGTAATGGAATTTTCTGATTATCTGAGATTGAATCCAAAAACATTTTATTTTTAAATCTTGGTCCAATTCCCCCTTCCCCCTAAATATCTGAGATGATTTTCCTACTTTAGGCAGTAATATCCAAGGACATGGATTAAGTGTTTTTGTCAAAATGGTACAATGGAAAAATTTAGAGACATCTCCACTCCAAATGTTCATATGGAGTGTTTGTGCCTGACCCATGGTAGAGCATTCCAAGCTCATATTGGTCTGATCAACCATAGTCAGACACCCTGTACTTTGACCCCAAATTCAAGATGTCATTGGTCCTCTTTGAACACAAAGAAAAACAACCAACAATGGAAAAACTACCAGTTGTGGAGCTGAAGGTCCCAAGTTCAGATTCCATCCCTTATGATTATTAGTTCCTGTGTGACCTCAGACAAATCACTTCATCCCTCTGAGCCTATTTCCTCATCTCTAACATGGATGGCATCTGAAGTCCTTTTCGGTTCCAGATCTATGATCTTGACTAAGGAGCCTGTAGGTCCATAAGAGAAATCTTTGCCACTCACCTCAAAACACTTATCTAGAGGGCCAAGACCATTCTTCAGATCCCCAAGGTTCTGGGGCATGAATGCTTTGTCACCTGTTTTACCACCATCTTTCCATCTTCTGCTATTACTCTGGGGATAATAATCAAATCAACACCATCATTGCTAATGGAAAGAATGTGATAATCTTTTGTCCTATGACTCCATTCAGGGGCAGCTAGGTGGTGCAGTGGATAGTGGATAGTGGATAGAGGGCCTGGAATCAGGACGACCCAAATTGAAATATGACTAGCTGTGTGACCTTGGGCAAGTCACTTAACCCTGCTTATCTCAGTTTCCTCATCAGTCAAATGAGATGGAGAAGGAAATGGTAAACCACTTCAGCATGCCAAACCCCCCCCCCCTCCAAGATGCCCATCAATTGAGGAATGGCTGAACAAGTTGTGGTATATGAATGTAATGAAATACTATTGTTCTATAAGAAATAAGGAGCGGATGTACTTCATAATAACCTGGAGAGACTTATATAAGCTGATGCTGAGTGAGGAGAGCAGAACCAGGAGAACTTTACACAATTACAGACACACTGTATCTGTGACAACTAACTTTGGTGGACTGGGCTCCTCTCAACAATGCAGGGTTGTAGGACAATTCCAGAGGACTCATGTTGGAGAGGGTTATCCATATCCAGAGAAAAAAACTACAGAGACTGAATGCAGATTGAAGCAAACTACTTGCTCTTTCTCTTTTTTGTTTTGTTTTGTTCCTTTTTTTCTTGTTGTTCACTCCATTGGATATAATACTTCTTTACAACTTGACTAATGTTTAATGCGAAGGTTTTGCAGAACCTATATTGGATTGCAAGTTGCCGCTGGGGGGGGGGGGGAAGAGAAGGAAAGGAAGAGGGAAAAATTTTGCAACTCAAGGGATTATGGAACTGAATGTTGTAAACTAAAAGTAAATAAATAAATTTAAAATAGAAAAAAAGAAAACCCTCAAAAGAGTCATGAAGAGTTGCGCATGACTGAACAGCAACAGCAATATGGCTCCATTCATATGTGACCTTGAAAAAAATCACCTTTCTGGGCTTTGGCATCCTCATTTGCAAACGAGTGGGGTGGAGTCAATAGTGTTTAATAGTCTGCTCTATATCTTATTATCTTGGGCTGGCCTACATGGCCACAAACCAAATCCCACATTTCCTGGAGTGCTTCGCCTCCAGGGTGTTTTGCCATGACCTTGACAAAGGCCAGACATCTCCTTGGCATTCTTACTGGGAGAAGGTCATAGGAGTCATGATTCTCATATAGGCTGTTGGAAGTCATGGAAGCCATTTTCTCCTATTCCTCCCGGGTGAGGCAAAGAACACACATTCCCGAGCTGCTTGTCTAACCTAGTCCCCTTCTGTGCCTCTGTGTTTTGGCTGCAATGTTTTTGTTGGCAACCCCCTCTCTACTCAGCACCATTCTCTGATGAGAGAAGGAACAAAGAGAGAAAGCAGGAGAGAAGTGGTGGTTACCCCAGGAAGCCCAACTCAAGAGAGAGGGAGGGCAAAATGTTGATGGGGAGGGGCCCAAGTGAGTCCTAGATCAAAGTCTTGTCTGAGTGTGGGGCTGGCTTGAGGGGGAGCAGGATAAAAAAGAAAAAGGAATAGGATAGAGTTTCTCACAGCAGATCTGCTTAGTCTTTGTCATGGACAAAATGACCCTCTAGAGATTCCCTAGTATTCCCATGAAAGAAGAAAATGACTCCTGCTTCCCTTCTCAGGGTGCTTGGTCAGAGTTTTCCAGGGTGGTGTGGGAAGCTAGAGTTGGGATTCCTTTACTAAATCTGGCTCACTCTTCAAGCCAGAAATCTCTATCAATAACAAAGAGAGATGAGATGAAGCTCTATAGCTTTCCCTTCTTTGATTCAGGAAGCTCTAGAAATACCACCTCCTCCAGGAAGCCTGCCTAAACTGATGGGGATGGCTCCACTCCATCTCAGTCACCAAAACTCTTCAGATAAAATTACTTTCCCCAGTGAAAGCTATGAGGCCAACAATTTCTCTTCAGTGCTCCTTGAGATCCCTTATTGCTTTCCACAAATGCCAGAATTCATGACCACCTAGAAGCATCCTAATGTATTATCCCACCAGCCTGCCCTCCTTGTTTAGGGTTCTACAACTCAAAGAAATAAATCTCTAATGGTAGAATTTTTGGAATCCATGTCAAGAGGTCAGGGAAGATATTTTTAGTTTGGGTTGGGATATGGGGCAGGGTGGGGCAGGGAGAAGCTAGATGGCTCAGTGGATAGAGTACTGAGTGTGGAGTGAGGAAGACCTGAGTTCAAATTCAGTCTCAGACACTCACTAGCTCTGTGACCCTGGACAAGTCATTTAACCTCTACTTGCCTAATCCACTGGAGAAGGAAATAACAAGCCACTCTAGTATCTTTGCCAAGAAAATCCCATGGGGTCATGAAGAATCAAACATGACTAAATAATAACAATATGATGGAAAAGTCTTCTAAGTGCCTTTCAAATCCTACTACATAGGAATCAACTGGTCTGTCCAAGTGTTAGGCCATCCTTCCCAAGCCTACCCTTCCTCTCTCATCCTATCTTATCTTACCCAAGCTATATGACTCTTCTTCCTTCATGGAATTGTAACACGGTGTTCATTTATTTATTTCATTCATGTCTTCCCATGTGGATTCATTTGTATATTGCCTTTGTTGCTCTCTTGATAATCAACTCTTTCAAAAATTGCTAATTAATAGCTAATAGTTAATAAATATCACCGTTTCCAAATATATCCCTCCCCAATCCTATCCAGTTAGTCATCTCTTGTAACAAAGAAGTAAAGAGAACGAGAAAAAATTCAATTGAGCAAAATGAAGCAACACATTCCAATGCTGTATATGCACTGCTGGGGACAGCTAAGTGGTACAATTTATATAGTGCCAGACCTGGAGTCAGGATCAAATCCATCCTCAGCCACTTACCAGCAACGTGACCTTGGGCAAGTCACTTGACCTTGTTTGCCTCAGTTTCCTCATCTGTAAAATGAGCTGGAGAAGAAAATGGCAAACCACTCTAGTATCTTTGCCAAGAAAATCTCATATGGGGTCATGGAGAGTTAGATATGACTGAGAAGACTCAACAATAACAGACAATGTACACTGATCCATACCCCTAGTTTCCTACCTCTTCAAAGAAGATGGAGAAGTGACTGTTTTCCTCTCTTCTCTGTTGCTAAGCTTTATTTTCATAATTATACAGCACTTAGGATTTTGTTGTTGTTCTTTCCATTTACATTGCTTGGGTGAGTTAACTCTTTTTTTTTTTGGAGGGCAGTTGGGGTTAAGTGACTTGCCCAAGGTCACACGGCTAGTTTTTTTTGTGGGTTAAGTATCTGAGGCCAGATTTGAACTCAGGTACTCCTGACTCCAGGGCTGGTGCTCTATTCACTGTGCCACCTAGCTGTCTCGTGAGTTAACTCTTAGAAGATGTTATGTTGGTTATCTTACCTGGTATAGTTTCCCAGACAGCAATTTCCCAAACTTATTTGGCCTAGTGCTCCCTTAAAAAAATACTTAGCACCTCTCGGGAAATCTACCTTCTTTTAACCCTTTAATGTTTTCTTAAAAATTTGTGTCATTTCAAAAATCTATAAAATTCTTTTTAAAAAAAGGATGCATCTTAAATTTGATAAGTTATTGTAAAATTGTAGATTTTTTCCCCTGCACTGACATTTTAATGACTCAGCGTTGTGTCATGTAACCATATAGTATTATATTGTAAACAAGTTACTACACGCACATATACTGATGCATGTTGAACTTCCTGACAATGTGATGTCTTTGCCTGCCAACACTTGCTTGTTAAGACTTGTTGTCAAAATTGACCATTTATGGGTTATAACTTGCATTTTGTGTGTTTATTTGGAAAACAATGTAACCACTATGACTTTAACTCTGTAACACAACAGATAAAACCTATATGAATGGTTTTCCAAAATTTTCTTCTCTTCTTTCCTTATACTTCCACCATTCCCTTATTTTTATTCAATGCCTTTCTAATTGCACCAGAAGCTACTACCACCCTCCTGGATTGTTCCAGCACTCCCCAGGGGGTATCATCCACTTTGGGAATCTATGCCATACAGCCTAAAGCACAGAATAATTCTCTCCACCAATGTGTATCTCATCTTCTCTGCAACTTAAAGAGAGTGGCCTAAAGCCCTGACAGATTAAGTGACTACCTGCCCTAGGTCACACAGCCCATCTGTGTCAGAGTTGGGGCTAGAACCCAGATCTTCCTGGCTCCCATACTGGTTGTTGATCTCCTAGGTCAAACTATGGAGGGAGCTGTTTAATCAAAGCTTTTCAGTGATGGTGATACCAGTGTCTTTGACTTACCTAGTTAGTGGCAGATACACAATTAGAATCCAGGTTTCCTGACCACCCTTCTCCAGTGATATTTCTAGTATATCCAACATCTTACAAAGGCATTCTACCATGTCCTTGATAACTATGTAACTTCAACTATATATGCAAAGAGCTGGTTGTTGATCACACATATGTGCATTCAATCAATGAACCTTTACCAAGTCCCTACCATATGCTATTCACTGGGAGTAGGACATAAAAAATGAATCAGTCTTAGTTCTCAAGGACTTTATGTTTGATCAAAGAAGACAACATGTACAAATGTGTGTGTATAAGAAGGTTGGATTTGAGCTTTGATATGAGACATTTTAATTTGTGTTTTGAGACTGGGTTTCTCTATCGTTACCAGGTTAGAAGTGGCAGTGGCTACTCACAAGCCTATCACAGGTGATTATTGGAAGGGGTCATATTGTAAAAAACTTTAAATGCCAAAAAGAAGATCATATTTGACCTGGATATAGGGAACCAAGAGAGTTTATTGAGAGGGGGTCAAGTGGGGAAGGGAATGTGAGTAGACCTATATTGTGAACCGGAGTGACTAGAAGGATGGTGGTTCTCCAGATTCTAATAAAGAATTTCAGAAGAGCTGAAGGGTTTGGGTGGTGGAAGAGGGGGAGTTGTTTTGTACATGCTGAGTCTGAGATGCCTATGGGATATCCAGTTGGAGAGACTCAAAATTCAACTGATTGATTGAGATTGGAGCTCAGGAGATAGATAAACTGCTCTGGGAATAATATGAAGATTTGGTAACTAAACCAGTCATAGATGAGGAGATCACCAAGTGAGACAGTGTAGAATATTAGGGAAGAGGGCCCAGGGCAGAACTTTGGGGGATACCCACAGTTAGTGGATATGACACAGATGAAGATTCAGCAAAGAGGATTGAGAAGGGATAATCAGACAGGTGGATGGAGAACCAAGAGAGAGTAGTAACCTGAAAACTGAAGAAGATTCAAGAGCAGAACAGTTTTTATAGAGATTTTATAGAGATATCAACAATAGCAGAACAGATTTTATAGAGATATCAAGAAGATTGAGACCAGGCAACGGACCAGTATTCAGAGACTGACATTCCTGCTGTTATCTCTCCTACATAACAGTCCTCCTCTGGTGATCATATCTGGGCACCTCAAAGTCAATGGACTGGGTTGGTTGGATAGGTGGGGAATTTGACCCTACTGGGAGGAAAGTAGTGAGCAGAAAGGCCAACATGCATTGCTATAGTCTAACCCAGTCCCCACCATGCACTTACCATACAAATATACTCAAATTCCTTCCCTTCTGTGGGAACGTGAATAATGGGAATGGAAATAATGAGAATAATGACATAGGAATAATGACACTATCTTCAGTCTATTTCCAGTTCTGATTTTATCTATAATATTCTCTGAGACTTGAGGCAAGTTACTTAAATGCTCTTTGGCTCGGTTTTTCCATCTGTAAAATATCTACCTGTGTAAAGGTGTTTTGTAAGAGATGATGAGTATCAAAATCTCAGAGAATGACCTTCCTCTCACATCTGTCCATCACTGACTTGAGCAGCAAAGCACTTATGCCTTAATCTGTTCACTTTACAGTGGGTTCAGAGTAATCTCCCAGATTTTTAGGGCCAATGTAAGACAGGCTATGACCAAGGCTTCTCAGACTAGTGGATCAATACTATGACCAGACTATGACTCGGGACTGGTCCTCTAAGTCTCATCATCCACTGCTGGGGTGTTCTCAAGTCTTGAACTGCAGAGGGAAGAAAGGAGAAACAGCCATAGCCTCTGGGGCCAGGAATATATTTGAACCAATACATTTTCATAGGAAATGGAGCCTTTCAAATATTCCTCCCCCTCTTCTGTTTTCTTCAAAGTCTCTTTGTGCAGGGAACTCTTTACACTGTAGCACTACTGTTCTCACTTCTCCTTTAGTCTTCTCAACAAAAGCCAATGGAATATACTTGGCTGGAAAAGTTTCCCAAAAGGATATGGTCTCACACTGGGTTGGGCAGGGCTGAACTGGTCTTCTTTTAATTTCTTCCTCCTCCCCTTTTTGCCACCTCTCCCTTATCCCTAGACTCCTAGTAACCTCATGTTGACCTGGGTCCTTCCAGTAAAGGAGTTAAAGGATCTGATATGTCAAATGTGTTACCCTTCCTAGGGGAACTGCTTTTCAAAAGAGGAGTCAAGAAAGGGCAATGTTTAAGGAATGACTCCCTATTGATGAAATTTGAAGCATTGGTAATAAGCTGCTAGAGGAGATATTTGGAGACTTGGCAAGACCTTCTAGGCATCCCCTCTATCATACCAAATTGGTTACTACCTATTTTGCCTATCTCTAAGGTTGATCCTGGGGTCTAAAGGACATTTGCTCCAACTCTAAGATGAGGAAAAACTTTGAAGAATTGATGAAACACTAAGGATTTCAATGGTGATATAGAGGCAATGGAATTCAAAAGATCAGGGGAAAAATAAATATGTGCCAGAATATATCCCATTCTGATGGGATTGGCAATGATTTAGCCAAAGGAATGACTCCTTAATGGTGAAATTTGAAGAATAGACAAATAGGAAATAGAGTAGATATTTAGGGGCTAGGAAAGGTCATTTGTGAAGGGCAGTGTATAGAGTGCTGTAGTAGCATGGAATCAGGAAGACCTGAATTCAGATCTGGTCTCAGACATTTACTAGCTGTGTGACCCTAGCCAAGTCACTTAATCCCTGTTTGCCTTAAGTCACTGGAAAAGGAAATGGCAAACCACTCCAATGAACTTTGCTAAGCAAACCCCACAGACAGTATTGGCATGATATGATCCACAGGGACATGATTCAACAACAACAACAACAACAAAGATTTTCTAGGCATCATCATCATACTACCAAATAGGCTACCATTTACCTGCTTGTCTGTAAGGCTGACTCCGGCGACTAAAGAATGTTGTTCCAACTCTGAGATGAGAAAAAAAGAACTGGTGAAATACCAGGGACTTTGATGACAAATGTACAGGACACAATATAATATAGAATTCAAAGGAAAAGGGCTAGAGTTAGCTAGAACTTAGGCTAGAAAGAAGACAAGGTGTAACTGAAAGGGCAGAGAAAGTGAGCTGGGGGATAGGAGGGCAGGGGGAGGTAGGACAGTAATCACAAAGACAATGGGGCCAAATGCAATCAAAACACCAAGGACCCACCAATTTCCTGGGAGTAGCTGTTAGCATTTGCCTGTGTGTAGCCTTCCAATCAGCAGGGACTAAATTCCATTCTGGATATTTTGTTTGTGGCCAAGCCAGAGCTGGTCATTTCAGATACTTCCTTTTGTCCTTGAAGTTTCTCTTGAATTTGATACCCTAAAGTATGGGGCACAGGATACTACCCCTAAAAAGGGGACAATATTGCCTTAGTCTTCTTGGTTTTCTCTTCCAATGAGCATTTCACTAAATGTCAGAGATGAAAGGGAATGGAAAAATGCAACTCCTTTATTTTTACAGAGGAGGAAACAGACCCAGAGCACAAAAGGCAGGTCTTGAACCCAGGCCGCTTTGCCAGTGCGCTGTCCACTGCAACAACTCCCACTTGGGATTGCTTTTAGAGCCTTTGAGAACAATGGTGGGTCTATCACACTTGGGCCTTACTCCTCCTGTACCCCATGCCCTGTGTAAGCAAGGGGCGGAGGCCTTGAGGAAGAGCAACTTGGAGTGTAATATAGTCCAGTGGACAGAATATTAGACACTGAGTTAAAGGATGAGTTCAAATCCCAATTCTGCTACCCGTTATCCATGTGACCTCTGGCAAGTTATCAAACTTCTTGGTTTCCTCAGTGGTAAAATAAGGGAGTTGGACAAGATGAGCTCTCAGGTTCCTTCTAGCTCTAGATTATCTAAATAAATCTGCAAGTATGGGAAACTGAGCCATGAAAGTCCAAACATAATCTATTCATGGGTAAGGTTAGCAATTAATAATAATAGAGGTCAATGATCCCTCAGTGATCAAAGACTCACCCATACAATCAAAGCATCCTTTTATACAGTCTGAGTAGATAAGTCCATTACATAATGCAAAAACTGATACCAACTAAACTAAAACTGTGATTGGTCCGTAATTGCACTCATTTGCAAGAGAGGTCTTCCAGAGTCCACGGTAACAGAGACACAGAGTTAGTCAACATCCTTGGAAAGTCCCCAACCCCACACTCCTCTGTACTACAGAAACCCAGTGCTAGGAAAAACATCCTATGACCAGGTTGAATCATCCCTCATTCATCTCCTTCAAGAGGTAGGTTCCCTTAAAGTAACACGCATGGTCTCCTATCAAGTATCACACCACCAAGGTCTATACAAAATGCTTCTAAATCTAAGCCTTTAGAAGTTGGTTACAATGATTATTGCTGTGATGAATAGAATCTTAACTACTAATCAATCCATAATCAGCTATGAATTTCACAAGATCTAGGATCCTATGAATGCAGAAGAGGTCAATAACGGAGAAATAATTTTCAAGGTCTTCCATGATCACGTCCAAATCTTTCAAAGAAGGAAAGACCCCAAAAGAATCAAAGAAATAAAGAAAGAGGCTTTGCAACAAATAAGATAACTGAGAAGGCAGAAGCCATTATATTCCTAGGGTCATAAGACTTAGCACTGGAAGGACCTCTGCTTTTTCATCTCCTAATTTAGTTTCCTAATCTTTGATCAGTATTGATCGAAGAGTCAGAGCTGGAACAGGCCTTAAAGGCCATCCAGTCTCACTCCCTCATTTTACATATGAGGAAACTAAAGCCCAGAGAAGGTTAATAATATGGTCAAGACGCATAGGTAGTAGACAGCAGAGTCTGGATTCAAACCTGAGACCCTGACCCTTGTCATGATATCAGGCCATTTTCAATGGTATCACACATTGGTAGTCTCCCAAGCAATGAAGATTCTGTCTATTCCATACCTTCTTATGTCTCGATTTTTATATGGATCTTTCTATGAATCTTCCCCAAATAAGGAGACAGGGATTCTAACTGCAGCTCTCCCATTAAATAACTTGTTGTGTGTTTGGAGTCAGAGGACATTGATTCTAATACCAATTTAAAAAACACAGGGTCATAGAATTTAGAACTAGAAGAGACTGCAGAGGCTTTGGGAGTCCAGTCCTTCATTTTCTAGATAAGGAAACAGAATGACTTGTCTAGGATCACATAGGAAGCATTTGAATAAGGATGTGAACTTAGCTCTTCTTGACTCTAAATTACCGTATCTACTACATAAAATATTTGTGTGTGTCACTAGAGATATTTTTTTCAAAGACTGAAACAAGGATTTCCCTATTGAGGACAGTGTTCTCTAAATGCTCATATTTGCTGATGCCGTTATTGCTAATTGCATTGAAACTCAGAAGCGTCTTAAAGGAAATTCACAGCAACATGAAACTGATCAGACTAAACAGTTAGCCTGGGAAAACAAAGTGGATGAAAAATACATATTGTCTAAGTTCTGCTGGATGGCTAACCTATCGAATCCATATACACATCTTGCACAAGAGCTATAGATGAACTCATAGATGATCAAGTATGAAGATTGACTTGAAAGAGCACTGAATCATCAGAGAAACTACCAAGAGTGTTCAGTGATCACAAATGGCCTACTATTGCAGAAAGCCTCCTTCTTTAACAACAACATTCTCCTGGTGATGCTATATGGTTGTGAATCATGGAACACCACATTCTCAGAAGACAAAAAAACACAAATAACTGAAAAGTCAATGGAAAGACACATGGTGTATATAAACATACTGCAGTGTTACCAGTGACAACTGGCACTTCAGGAATGATGTAACCGGAAAATGAGGGGAGCCAGCAATGTAATGAGAATAAGACACAGCAGATGGAGAAGTGGAATGCTACATTGGCACCCCTAGGGTACCAAAGGAAATGAGAAGTGGTCCTTTAGCAATTTGTCTACATCCTTTACGTAGGATGTTTTTGGCAAAATGGAAAAGGACTTCACAGGAAGAGGAGAAGATGGGCTGTTTTCTGCATTTGTCTCTAAATCACAGAGCCGCAAAAGTATCAGAGTGTCATGCCCAGCTCTGCTGTAGGCACTGAAGGGTGTACAAAAGAAGCATAAGAAGTGACCTCTTTTTCTTGCTGACCTCATCAGGTTCCATGAGTATAATGATCACTTCTGTAGAAATGACTCCTGGATCAATGGATCCCACCTTACACTGTCTCATAAGGTCTAGTTCCACATGGTATTTTTGATATCTCAAACTCAACAAGTCCGAAAAAACCTCTTTATCTCCCCCAACAATCATAACTCACTCCTCTTTGTAATTTCCTTATTTCAGTCATTGAGGGCCATCTCCAGTCATCCTGATCTATATCTGGCCACCGGACCCATATGGCTCTGGAAGAGAATGTGAGGCTAGTGACTTTGCACAGCTCTGCCTCACTTAAATCCCATTCACTTGCATGCCACAGAATCAACTTCTTGATGTCACAGTCCTCTTTGAGAACAAAGACAAACAACAACAGCAATTTTAGTCATCACCGGTATATTATATTCAATTCCTCACTCTTTCTCCACATAATCAATTTCCCAGTTTTCTTTATCCTTCCTCCATAACTTCCATGTATGTGTATGTATATGTGTATGTGTATGTGTATGTGTATGTGTATGTGTATGTGTATGTGTATGTGTATGTGTATGTGTATGTGTATATGTGTGTCTATAACTTCCCTTCTTTCAATTCACAGGGCCACTAGCCATGTTCAGGCCCTCATCATTTCTTGCATGGACTATTGCAGCAGCTTCCTAATTGGCCTTCCTGCCTCAAGTCTTTACATTCCTCCCACACACAGCTGTCAAAGTGATTGACCTAATGCACAAGGCACTTCCCTACTTAATCAACTCTAGTGTGGAGATGGGGAACCTGCAGCTCTGAGGTCACATGTGGCCTTTTAGGTCCTCAAATGCAGCCCTTTGACTGAATCCAAACTTCACAGAACAAATCTCCTTAATAAGAGGATTTGTTCTGTAAAACTTAGAATTAGTCACAAGACTACATTCAAGGACCTAGAAGGTCACATACGTTCTCAAGACCACAGGTTCCCCATCTCTGCTCTAGTCTAGTCTTTTTGTCCTCCAGAATCAAATACTAAGTTCTCTGTTTGACAGTTTGATACCTATCTCCCTTTTTTTGCTTTATCACATATTATGTTTCTTTATGTACCATACAAGCTACCCAAACTGGCCTACTTACAGTTCCCTGGACATAACATTCTTTTTCTCATCTCTACACAGATTGTCCTCTCCATGCCTTAAACACACACCTTGTCCTCTTAGAAACCCTAGTTTCCTCCAAAGCTTAGCTCAAATACCACTTTCTACATGAGACTCTTCCTAATGTACCTCAAGTTACCTTGAAATTATTTTGTTTATATCTAGTATACAAACAAATTTCTCCCTAAGTGTTTCCTTTTTGTTGTTCAATCATGTCTGACTCTCTGTGACCCTATTTTGGGATTTTCCTTGGCAAAGATACTGGAGGAGTTTGGCATTTCCTTCTACAGCTCATTAAACAGATGAGAAAACTGAGGCAAACAGGGTTAAGTGACTTGCCCAGGGTCATACAGCTAGTAAGTGTCTTTGGTCACATTTGAACTCAGGAAGACGAGTCTTCCTGACTCCAAGCCCAGTGCTCTATCCACTGTGTCACTTAGCTGCCTAGTCTACTGTAAAAGCTTCCTAGCTTCTCTCCCTGCCTTTAGTTTCTTCCCGCTCCAATCCAACTTGCTCACCACTGCTGAAATCATCATCCTAAAATTCTACCTGTAGCCTGAACTGCTCAAAAATCTTCAGTGGCTCCCTGTTGACTACAAAATTAAGTCCAAACTTGTTAGTTGAACATCTAAAGCTTGGTACCATCTATACTCAGAGATTAAAATTCTGGGTCTGCTAATGACCGACTACTTGTGTGATCTCTTTATACCTTGCACCTCTTACTTGTAAAATTATGGGGCTGGACTAGAAAACCTCTTGGATCTCTTCAAGCTCTAAACTTATGATGCTATCCTTGCTTTTCCCCTATGAATGCTTTCCCTCTTTTGTGACTCCAGCCTATTCATTATTCTATTAACTCATGTTTCACACATCTGCTTTCATGCCTATTTTCTCATCTTGCCCAGAATGCCTTCCTTTTTCCTTTTCAGCTGATCACCTTCCTTCCCTCCCTCCTTTAAAGTTCCACCTCTTCCAATGAGCCTTTTTTGACCAACCCAATCCCATTGCAATTTCTATTTCTGAAATCCCAAGTAAACACTGGTCTTGAATCTTGCTCATCATTGTCTTGGCCACTCACTCAGTAAAAGCTGTTCTATATGCATGTGCTTGCCTTTTATCTCCAACCAAGCTTTGAAATTCTCCTTGAGCGTAGAAACGCTACCTCATAGTTGCACTGAACTGTTCTCTATTCCCTGAATAGGCTCTACACTGTTCTACTTAAGTGCAAAAAAAAATCAAAACAGAACAAACAAACAAACAAAACCCGTCACCAAAAAACCAAAAACATTGCTTAAAGGAAAGCGCTAGATTTGGAGTCAAGAGACGTGTGTTTCAGTCCTGCCACTGACATTTACTCTGTGACCACAGGCAATTTATTTAACTTCTCTGGGTCTCAGTTTCCCACTCTGCAAGATGAGGAGTGTTGGTCAATATAACCTTTAGGGTCTCTTCCCACTATAAAAGCATTGAACTTACCAGTTCTTTATATGCCCCATAGTATTTAACCCAGGGCTGGGCATTTAGGAGTTTTTTCATCAATGCTTCTTCTCTTCTTCTTCTTCTTCTTGCTAATTTTTGGAGGAGGGAAGGTAGGGCAATTGGGGTTAAGTGACTTGCCCAAGGTCACATGGCTAGTTTTGTGTTAAGTGTCTGAGGTTGGATTTGAACTCAAGTCCTCCTGACTCCAGGGTTGGTTCTCTATTCACCTAGCCCCCCCCTCCTCAATGCTTCTTGAATTGACTTGTTAGTTGATCCTTAGTAAATGTTTTCTAATCAACACTAGCAATCAATATTTCAATTCAAGAAGCATTTTGAAGTGTTTCCTCTGTGCAGGCTTCTAGAATAGAAACTGAAATACAAAAATGAAACATTTTTTACCATAGGGGAGCTTACATTCATGTTAATGTGAGGTGGTATTTGAATCTTAAAGGCTTTAACAAATGAACATTGTACAGACAGGGAGCCCTTTACCCCATTGCATTAAAGAAATCAGTTTGGTCTCCTGAACAAGGTTAGCTTTGATGTCCTTTCCTTGAATTCATAGACCTAGAGTGGGAAGGCATTTGGGTCATTTGGTTCAACTCCTTCATTTTACAATTGAAGAAACCGAGGCCCAAGGAGTTTGGGTCTTGCCTGAGGTCATATGTTTGGGACTTATTGGCAGTATGCATCAGAGACAGGATTTGAACTCTGGTTATCAGACTGAAGAGCTTCTGCAAAATCAGGGGTATTGGATCAGATGGTATGTAGGGTCCCTTTCAACTCAAAAAGTCCCACTATATACTGTGCACCTAAAATAGAAATTGTGGTTTGTTCCTTCATTGTAATCCTGAACTCCTACAGTTAGTTGTTAAGAGTGTCCTGGCCTTCAGAAGAAATGACAAGAAGAGATGCCTCCTTCCTTTCCTTGGTGAGGTAGAGGCTATCACATATGCTATCAGCTATGGTTGAGGTTGCATTGATTTGGCTAATTATTTGCTACAAGGGAAGCCTCACTGGGTGTGTTGATGGGTACATGTGAAAATACTGTAATATAAAAACAAAAGCCATTAATATCACAAATTAAAAAAAATTGTTTGTCCTTGGCTCGATAGACTAGTCCTTAACTAGATGTAGCTTTAATACTCTGAAGTGATCTCATCAATGGGGGCATACCCTCATGCTTCCTTTTGTACTTTAGACTTTCTCAAATGGAATGATTTTTGTCCATATCTTTCTAGACATCCTCCATAGATGAACTATCCATCATATGAAAGGACTTTCTGTAGGGCTCATAATATTCTGTAGCTATCATTGAATCTCTTGAACTGTCCACCAATTACTTGTTGCCCTTGGCTGTACAACTGGATCACTTCTTTTCTAGTCAAACATTTCCTTTTCATGTCTTTAAAAATGGTACATTTGGGAGGACTTTTGTAGTCCATTTCTTCCAATCCCTCAACCCCTTATTTCAAGATGAGGAAACTGAGTCCTAGAGAGGCTAAACCATTTGACCTAGGTCATACAGCTGTGAAGTGGGAGAACTTGGACCAAGGCATTGGTTACTCTTGATTCTCAATTCAATGTTCATTCAAATACACTCCAAAGGGAGATTTTTGAAGCACCAACTAATCATGTTCTGTTTATCTTAAGTTTTGACCCTTGCTTTCATCAGCACATGTTTAGCCAAAATTGCTTCTGTGTAGTCACCATCATTTTGTCTGTTCCTACTTTCTATTGGTTCCAACTCTTGCCTATATTCTGGCTCCTGAATTTCACCTTGTATGTGATTATGACACATTTCCTCACCTCCTGGTCCTGATCCTGGCTCGATCTAGTTCTTATCTGTTTCCCTGACCTCTAGTTTGAGTAAAAAAAATACTAGGTAGTGTGGTATTGTGGACAGAACTTTGGACTGGGATTCTAGATTTGGCTCTTTGACTACATGTGACCCTGGGCAAGTCACTTCAACTCTCCTGGCCTTGGCTCATCCTCATCTTTTGAAAAACAAGGTTAGGACTACATAATCTCTTAAGTATTTTCCAGATATAACATTCCATAATTTTCTGGGATTATGACCTTAAACCATTTCCAAAGCCTGGAGACTTGGAGTGATATTGTAGTTTCCAAATCACCACAAAATACCTTGAAGGCCAGAAAAAGGCCGAAGATTCAGGCTGTTTGGCTACTTGCAGTTGCTTGTGTCTTTTTGGCTCAGCATGTGCTGACAGAGGGAGGGTCAAGACTGAGGATAAATGGTATAATATGACAGTTTGGAGAACATGGTGTCAAACTCTTGTGGCTCCCCACTAATCACTCAGGAAGCTGTCTGAGGACATTATTGGAAAAGCATCTTTTAAATTTTAAATTTTAAAATGAATTTCATTCCTTTAAAATCACTCTCCTCCTCTCCTCCCAGCTCCAGTGAATTCCATGGTTCCACGTAGGTGGAACAGTATTAACTCTCTTCCAAGATGCCTTTACCGAACAGGATCCATCCATCTTCTCTGTTCCCCTAACCTCCTTGGGGAAGGTCACTTGGGGAAAAGTGCCTGACCCACTGTACCTTTCCCAGTGGTGAGGGAGAAGCAATGGTCTAAACCCTTAGATATTCTGTCTTGTGGCCTGTGGAAGATATCCTACCTAACCTCTGACATTAGGGGACAGTCAAAGGATTCTATATTTAGAACTGAAAGGGCTTTTAGAGGTCATCTAATCTAACTACATCATTTTATAGATGATTAAACTGAGGCCCAGAGAAATTAAATGTCTTGTCCAAAGTCTCAGAGGTGGTAACAGATGGGGGCTTGAGTTAAAATCCTCCTGCTCTAAATCCAATGATCTTTCCACTGTACTACAAAAAGCCAACCCAATCAACAGTTACTAGGTACAAAGCATTACATAGAAAATGGGCTGGAATACTAGAGCTGCAAAGAAAAGAGCCTCTGGCTTTAGGGAACTTGCATTCTTTTGTGGATTAGTACCTATGATGTGTGGACTTGCTGAGCCCTTTTTGGGGCTGCTCATTCACCTGTGGAGTCCATCAGTCATCCAGCTCTCACTGTGGTTGCTCAGTTTTACCCTGGAAAAACCTTCTTGCCTAAACCCAGGTTGAGGATGACTAACAGGTTTGGTGAGTTAGAGTGAGTTAGGTTTACTCAAAGCATGTTAAGATTTTCCCTAGTGGAATGGGCAGATGTGAACAATTTGTTCTGATGGCCCTTGAAGGTGGCTGAAAACATTGTGGAGGGCTTAGAGCCTGGTCAGGCATCGAAGATGCCAGGGTCGTCCAACCACATTCTGGGCCATTGCAAGTCATCTTGACTTTTGTCCCGCCACTGGACTTTGATGACTCACTAAGAGTGAGTGAGGTTGCTGACTTTGTGCGACTTTGCCTCACTTAAATTTAATTCCCATCCAAGTCAAGACGTCACCTATGATGTCACTGGTCTTTTTTGAAAACAACAAAACAACACTTTCCTTTAGGTTCATAAATGGAAAAGGCAAACATCCTTGAGAAAGACGACACATTAAATCTATCATTAACATCTCTATATGTAAAATAAGGTGGTTGGATTAGATATTAGCTAAGTGATTGAAAGAAACAAAGTTTGGATATATAAATTTAGGAAATATCTGTTTATAGATGATAATTGACTTCATGGGAGAGGAGTAGATAGAGAAGAAGCAGGGAGAAGGTCCAAGACAGAATCTTATGTGATACTGACAGACATGTCAGATGCCTCAACCTTATTGCTAGGGTTAGAAACACTTGTTGGGGGAATCATGTGGTATGATCTGAGTGTCCTCTCTTACCTGCCCAAGTACCTAAAAATTTGCTATTTGGAACTCTTTCCCTAGAGTTAAACTTCACACTCTCCAAAAATTAATCATAAAAGTAAGCACTTAAAGCAGCATTTTACACATTATCTTATGTGATTTCCAACAACCCACTATGTATATGTTACCTGATTTGATCATCAAAGTAAGTCATATAACTATCATCCCTGTTGAACAGATGAGGAAACCGAGGCTCAGAGAAATTATGTAACTTAGAAGGATCTCTATACCATGCTACTTGTACTTGGACCATCATCCTCATCTCCCTTCCCCCTCTTCTGCACCCCTTCCCCATCTTGGACTTTGTCTCTGGGACACCAGGCTCCTCTAGATGAACTTTTGACTTATCTGACCCAGAAATAGGGTACCATGTCACTTCCCCACCATCTCCACAACTTTCCCTGGAGGCGTGTTACTCCTCTCTTCCATCTCTGACTCCATTAAGTGTTGTTCCCCTTCCCCCATTAGAGTGGAAACTCCTTGAGAGCAAGGACAGTGTTGCTTTGCTTGGATTTGTACCCCCACTGCTTAGCATAGTGTCTAACACTGTGTAAGTATTTAATACATTTCTGTCTTGATAGACTTTGAGAGATGGAAGGACCATTTTACTCTAACTCCTTCTTTTTATGGAGAAGGGAAGGTTCTAGTGAGGCCAAGTGAGTTGTCTAAGGTCACACAGCTGACCCACCAAGGCTAATCTCAGAGTCTCCCTGGTTTCCTCATTCTCAAATTCAATAGTCTGAGCAGACTAGGAATTAGGGGGTGATGATGGAGGAGATGATGGGGAGAGGACAGCTAACAAAAGGGGAAAGGGCAGAGTGTGGGAAGGGGAGGCAGAGTTGAAGGCCCAGGATATCCACTTTATAATATTTCCCAGTCTTTGCTCTGGGAATCATTTGGTTTATAATTTCCGGTGACCTGAGGCTCAGCTGGAGAGAGCTGCAGGGGAAGAAACCTGTCAGACATGTGTCAGAAGGGAAGGAATCAGACTTTCTGATCATCAGTGTCATTGTGGGCCTGGCTGTGTTTGGTGGCAATTTCCATAGCAACACTGGTATAACATGACCCACATGCCACCATGGAAAAACTCTGCCCAACTCAGAGTAGTACCCATAGAGATGCACATCATCTTCAGGAAAACATCCCTGATCTCTGGGCTTTCCACCTATGACCTCTGAGACAACCTGGTATGGTGGAAGAATGGAGGAGTTGGCCTGAAAGTTGCTCAGACTTTGCCCATGGAGTCCCCATTTTACAGATGAGGAACTGAGACAAATAAGGGTTAAGTGACTTGGCCAGGGTCACATAGCTAGTAAACGTCTGAGGCTGGATTTGAACTTAAGTCTTCTTAACTCCAGGCCTAGTTCTCTATCTACTGTATCGCCTACCTACCCCTGAAAACCTGGGTTCAAATCCCACCTCTGACACCAGTGACTCTAGTTAAGTTGCTTAACCTGTGTATACCTTAAACAACTCCCTAAGATTTATCCAAGTCACTGATGGGTTCCTGGTTTTCTCTACTCTGAAATGACAGATTCTCCATGTGTCAGGCACTATGGCTCCCTTTCCCTTACAGGACTTGCATACTAGTAGGGGGTGGGGATGGAAGGAATTTAATAGCTTTTTAAAGTAAGGCAAATTCCCCAGGTACAAGACAAAAAACCCTGGGACAGATAACATATTAAGAATGAATGAATTAAGGAGCTTTTATTAAGTGCTTTCTATGTGCCAAGCACTGGGCTGAATATTGAGTAGTTGTAAGGATGCTTAAAGCATATGTCATTAAAACTCCCATCTCTTATATTAGCAAACTCCTCTGTTCCTTCCATTTCTAACATTCAATGATACTATGATCCTTTCCAAGAGAACCTGCTTGCCTGAAGTGTTTTGATGGGGGAATTAAAGGGAAAAAAGAGGTCCAAGATGGGGACTAACCTCTAAATAAGGCAGTTAGAGTCTTCTTGAGGGCTGGGCTTTGGGAGAAAGACATTAACAATGGTGAAGTCAAGCCCAGGAAGTCTTTACCAACTTCATCCCTGGGTAAAGGAAGGGAAGAGAAATTCTTTCTTAGGCCATCTATCAATGAGTTAGCCATTAGCAGCTTCTTACAAAGGCAACATCTTGGGCAGAGACTAACAAATGATGGGCCTGTGGACTAGCCCTAAACCCACAGCAGATGTAAGGGAAAACCTTAGCAGCCAGAATAACTTCAGAGAGTTTTTAATTGTACACACTGTTTTGTCTTCTGGCTCTGACAGAGTACATCTTATGATATACAGGTCATAGTATAGTTTTATAATCTCTGGGAAGAGTATCTGGGTCCTGGTTTTTGGTTTGCAAGATGACTAATACAAATCTTCCATGCCGTCTTGTCTTTCTCTGCCTCACTCCATCCCCCAGTGCAATGTGGATAAACATCTTGACACAAATCCAGATTCTCAAGTGTGATGTAGTCAGGAAGTTACACATGCCCTGCCCTGATCCCAACTTCTCAGTAGGCTAAATACTTCTGGAGCGGGTACTGTGCCATTGGGCAGGACTATAGAAATTGTGGTGGGTTACCTGTGAGAGGTGAGGATTAGAGTTACTTTTGGGCAGAGTTTGAATTTCAATGGTTCCTGAATCATTGGCTAGGAAGAGATAGGCTGAAAAAATAGAAGGATGAAGGCACCTAACTAGCCCAGTGACTCGAGTGTTGGACCTGGAGCCAGGAGGACCTGAGTTCCAGTCCAACCTTAGGCACATAGTAACTGTGTGGCCCTGGATAAACCACTTAACCTCTATTTGCCTCAGAGTTGTTAGGATAAAATGAGATAATATGTAGAAAGTGCTTTGCAAAGCCAAAAGTGCTATATAAAAGCCAGCTACTATTATTAGTAATAATGATTATTATTAACAAGATAATAATAAAGAGGAATGAAATGGCATGGGGCAAAATGGTAAAAATAGATTCTTTATGCTGAAAGGGACCTATCTTGATACCCAAAGGTTCCCAGTGCTAATACCCAATATAATATAATTCCCAATAAAATAATAATAATTCCCCGTGCTAAAGTCCCAAACAAACAACCCTCCTAACAAACAAAAAAACTCCCAATAACAACCAACTCCCCCTCTCCCCAAACCAAAGAAAAACCCTAAGAAATTCGCTCTGGACTTGGAGGACCAGGGTTCGACTCTCACCTCTGTTGTTTACTACATCTGTGACCTTGGGGATTCAGTTTCCTCATCTGTATAATGTGTGTGTGGGGTGCTTGGACTAGCTTACTTCTAAGGTTCCTTCCAGCTCTACATCTGTGACCTTGGGGATTCAGTTTCCTCATCTGTATAATGTGTGTGTGGGGTGCTTGGACTAGCTTACTTCTAAGGTTCCTTCCAGCTCTATATCTGTGAACTTGCTTTTCCCTATTGATGTTCGTGTCTCAAACTTTCCCCTCCCACCTTCTTCCTTACCTTCTTCCACAAAACTTTTCTATCTGTCGAAGAAGAAAGGCTTTGATAGACTAATTCACACTAACTTGTAAGTGACTGCTAGATGTAGTGACATATACCCACAAATATGATTCCTGATGCCAGGGAAACTGATGTGGGCAGATGTGTTAAACTGGAGAGTTCAGGCCTGCAGTGGGCTATGCCAATTGGTGCAGATACCGTCTGGCATCAGTATGGTGAGTTTCCAAGAGTGAGAAGCTGCCTGGTCACCTAAGGGGCAAGCTCTCTGTAAGGAACAGAGCAAGACGAAACTCCTGTGCCAGTCAATGGTGGGATTGAGTCTGTGAGTAGCCCCTGAATTTTCAACCTGTGTACTTTTGTTGTTCTTGGTTTTAGTTGTATCCGACTCTTCATGACCCCATTTGGGGTTTTCTTGACAAAGATACTACAATGGTTCACCATTCCCTTTTCCAGTTCATTTTACAGATGAGGAAACTGAGTCAGACAGGTTAAGTGACTTACCCAGTGTCACGTAGCTAATAAGTAGCAGAGTGTGGGGACCAAAACATCCACTTGTGCTGCTTTACCAAGAGAATTACATCTGTTTGCCTCAGTTTCCTCATCTGAAAAAAATTAGCTGGAAAAAGAAATGGCAAACCATTCCAATATCTTTGCCAAGAAAACCCCCAATGGAGTCATGGAGAGTTGGACATGATTAAACCACAAATTATTATCTCCATTTGATTGAGGCTTGGATGCTCAAGTGACTTGCCCCAAACCATGCAGCTATTGAGTGTCTGAGCTAGGATTTGAACTTAGGTCTTCCTGACTGCAGATCCAACACTCTATTTACTATGGCGCTTAGCTCACACCTTCTCTCAGAAGACTATGCCATCAGTTACTTGCACTTTAATATAGTTTGAATCAGGGACAGCTAGGTGGCACAGTAAATAGAGCACTGGCCCTAGAGGCAAAAGGATCTGAGTTCAAATCTAGATTTAGTCACTTGATCCTTACTAGCTGTGTGACCTTGGCCAAGTCATTTAACCCCAATTGCCTTGCCTTCTCCCCTCCTAGATATATATAATATGTGTGTGTGTATACACACACACTCACACACACGCACACACACACACACATGTATTGTCAGAATCATATGTACTGTTCCATAGGGTATTAATTATAATTAATTTGCTCCCTCATCCAATGACCTTTTCCCAGTCATTATCACTCCTGACTTCTCTGAAACTTTTGACTGTCATTTCTCCTTCTAAACACTCTTCTCCATCGCCTTCTTTGATACTACTCTCTCCTGAACCTATTCCTACCCAGTCTTGTTTGCTGAATTCTCATTCATTGCTGTCCCATAAGTGTGGGATTCTGTCTGTCTTGAGTTCTCTTCCTTCTCCCCTTATACTTTTTCCTTTGGTTATCTCAAGTGCTCCCACAGATTTAATTATTATTTTTGCACATGGCGTTCAAATCCCTATATCCAGTTCTAGTCCCTCTCCCAAACTCTAGCCCCAAATCACTAGCTCAACATGTCCAAAATGGGAATCCATTTTATTTTTTTTTAATTTATTTTTAGTTTTCAACATTCATTACCACAAGATTTTGAGTTACCAGTTTTCTCCCTGTCTTCCCTCTACCCCTTACTCCAAGATAGAAAGCATACTGAATACCCCTTCCCCCAATCTGCTTCTCTTATATCCTCCCCCATCCCACTCTAATTTTCTAGTAGGGCAAGATGGATTTCTACACCCTAGTGCCTGATTATATTATTTCTCAGTTGCATGTAAAAAAATGATTTTTTAAAAAACATTTGTTTTAAAAATCTCTGCTCCATCCAACTCCTTCTCTGAATTTCTGTATTTTTGTTGAGGACATTACACCCTCCCAATCACCCAGGCTCATAAGCCCAGAGCCACCCAAGATGCTTTTCTCTCTCACTCACTGAATCCAGTCATTTGTCCTATACTCCTGACTTCCACAGATCTTCCACATTAATTCCTTTTACTCTTTCACACGGCGCACCTTTGGTTCAGGATCTTATTACCTCTTACCTGGACTTTCATAATATCCTCTTTTTTTTTCTTATGACTCACCATTTCCTTTATTTGTACAAAATAGTGAATAATCATACCCTGGCTGGGAAAAAAGGGTGGCTTTAGCTTTAAACAAGTCCTTGTGTCCTGAAGCATCTATTTTGAAGGCTTGGGACCAGCAGCTTTAGCCCCAGCATCTTTGGGTTTGGACTCGGCCGGCTTAGCAGCCTTAGAATTAGACTTGGCTGCCTTAGGATTGGACTTGGCAGCCTTGGGATCAGATTTGGCGACCTTGGGGTCAGACTTGGTAACCTTGGGGCCAGATTTGGTAGCCTTGGGGTCAGACTTGGTGACCTTGGGGTCAGTAGGCTTGGTAGCCTTGGGGTCAGTGGGCTTGGTAGCCTTGGGGTCAGTAGGCTTGGTAGCCTTGGGATCAGTGGTTCTGGCAACCTTAGAGTCAGGCTTCGTGATCCTGGAGCCTGGACGTTTGATGCCGATCCTAGGACCTGGGTGCTTGGTAGCCATCTTGTGGCCAGCACGCCGGGCACTGGCTTTGGGGATCTTGGGCCTGAGGAGCTTGGCTTTGGAGGGCTTGGTGCTCAGGGCCTTGATGGTCTCTGCTCGGGCCTTGATGGCTTTGGTGTTGTTGGCTTGCATCTTCTTCAGCCCCTTCTTGTTGTGTTTCTTGGCAAAGTGCATGTTTCTCAGAAACTTGGGGTCAACCCCTTTCAGAGACTCGTATCTCTGTGACCTAGGTTTCTTGATGCCATTTCTGTGCCATTTTCGTGATTGGTTGTGGGTGGTATGGTTCTTAGACTTAGCCATCTTTACACCTGCAGCCTGCACTAACAGGTACTCCACCGACTGGAAGAGGCCAAAAGGAGAGAGAGAAAGAAGGAAGAAGCGTGGGGCAGTGTCCATAATATCCTCTTAATTAGATATCCTGCTTTCAGTGTCTCCCTTCTCCAACCCATCTTTTATATAGCTGTCAAAATAATTTAAGGCACAGGTCTGACTATATCATTCCATGGTTCAGAAACTTTCAGGAGCTTTCAATTGCCTTTAGGCAAATATTCATCCTTGGTTTGGTATTTAAGGATGCAACTAAGTAGCTTGGCGGATAAAATGCTGGGCCTGGAGTCAAGAAGACCTGAGGTCAAATCTGGCCTCAGGTACCTACTGGCTGTGTAACCCTGGGCAACTGGTTTGCCTTAGTTTCTTCATTTACAAAATAGGAGGGGTAATAGCATCTATCTCCCAAGACTGTGATGATCAAATAAGGTAACAAATGTTACCTCTTAGCACTGAACCTGGAACATAGTGCTATGTGAAAACTATTATTATTATTTGATAGGGAGAGCATTCACACCTTCATCCAAGGCACTGGCAAATATGTCGAATAGATTAAAGACGAGGACAGATTTCTGGGGATACCTCCCTGCGGAACTTCTGCTGGGTTGACATCAGTTGATTAATGACAACTCTTTAGGTTCACTCATTCAGACCTGAATCCATGCAAATGCACTATATTCTAGCTCACATCTCTTCCTTTTTTCTACAAATACAGCATAGGGGACTTGACACTTCCCTGTTGAAATCATTATACACTTTTATCTATGGTATTCTCTGATCTGCCAGCCTAATAACGCTCTCCAAAAAGGAAATTAATTAGTCTGGTATGACTCGCTCTTGAAACTCTATCTATTCCTAAAGATCATTGCTTCCTTTGATTCCTTTAATGATGTTTGAGAGTTTCTCAAGGAATTGAAATCAATCTCTTGCTCTATAGTTTGAAGAGTCTATCCCCGTTCCCCTCCTGAAAACCAGGAAAACTTGGGCACGTTTTCAGGCATGTGATGCTTCTTTTGGGCACCACAAATATTCAGGACTGGTCAGTTCATTAATTGAATTTGGCAGGTTTTTTCCCCCAGTATGCTGGGATCTCGTTTGTCTCTAACTGGTGAGTTGTGCTCCCTGATATCAGTGAGGTGTTCTGCTCTTCCCCTCATATCTTGAGTTTCAACTCCCTCTTAACTATTTTTATTCTCTTCTTATTCAGAACCTAGTTCTACTGGGTGGACAAAAGAGAGTCAGGCAGTTCTGTGTTCTCCAAGTCAAAGGTTATCTTCTCATCCACCTCAAACAATGGTCCTGTGCCTCTTTTGATCTTCACATCCCCAACAAAGAGACAAGAAAAACTCTTTTAGTCTTTTATACACATCACTAACTTCTGTTCACTCTGAGCTTTTGTATACGGACCCTCTTGTTATAAGACCGTGTACTAGTTTTGTATTTGTTCTCATTTACTTGCCCTCTCTTCCATTTTCTGTATATGACTTTTCAAAGTTCCAGTTATTTCATTAGTTTCCTCTATATTCACATAGGTCTCCTGGGGCCGCCATCCTTTTCTTTATCACTGGAATTGTGTTTTTATCATTAGAATTTAGATCTTCAGAGCATCCCATCTCAACCCATCCCATCCCGTACTGTCCCACCTTGTCCAGTCCCATCCCATTCCACCTATCCCCATCCCATCCCATCCCAGATACTACTTCTATAGAATTTTCAATATTGGTCACCATTCTTGGAATTCTTTGCAAGCTGAGCTCTCCAAATCTATGATGTATATCAGAATTCCCTTTTCCTATTTATTACAAACTCTAAGATGGATTGGGAATATTCTTCTCAAATGTCTGTCATTTCTGCTTCAGCTGTCAGATCTCCTTTATTGATCAGAATCACATATAGAAGGCTTTCCTTGTTGCTACATGTTTTGAGGAATGAAGTTTCCAATATGATAAGTAAAGAATTTAATATCTTCTCTGCATACAAGAGTCCTAGCAGATGTCCAGATAGCTGAAGTCTCCAACAGTGATGATGTACCAAGTTTCCAATCTAGTTCTGAAATAATCATCTATTTTGTCCTTCTGGCTGTGGTTTGTAATATAGTCTTACCACAATATTATTTTTATTTCTTCTTCCAGTGTGATCTTCAATAGATGTTCTCCAGCATGCTTACCAGCATGATTCTCCACCATGCTCAGACCTTCATTTCCTTGTGAGAGAATTCATAATGCGACATCATTCAAACACAGGTCTCCTGATTCCAGGTCATGTGGGATCCTTCCTTCCTGCCTTCCTTCCTTCCTTCCTTCCTTCCTTCCTTCCTTCCTTCCTTCCTTCCTTCCTTCCTTCCTCCCCCCCCCCCTTTTCCAGGCTATTTCTCATTGTAGTAGAAAGAACACTGAATTTGGAGTCAGAAAACCTGCTTTAAAGTACTAGATTTTCTATTTCTGATGTGACCTCAGCAATTCCACCTCTAAATCTTGTGATCGTATAAGCCCCTTAACCTTCTGGTTACTCATTTATAAAGTAGGTGAAGTGCATTGGACTAGACACCAGCTAAGATACTTCCCAGCTCTGAAAGCTATGTTCCTGCTGCTTGGGAGAGACTCACAGAGCTGCTGAACACGGAGGAGCAGTCTTCAGACCCAGGCCTTCTTTCGTTCTTAGCACTGTCAGGGCACCCGCTGCTTCATCAAAATAAAGTTTCATATATTTTGGACACAGCCAATGAGGGAATTAGTTTTATTTGACTATAGATTTTTGTTAGGAGGGATTTTTTTTACCCCATTGGGGAACGTGGGGGAGAGAGAAAGTAGGTTTTTGCTAATTGAAAAAAAAGTTAAATTAAAAATAAATTAAAGAAAAAATTACTAAGTGTCATTATCTCATACTGCCAAATCTAGGGAGGTTCAGGCCTGGAGCAATTCTCTGTCTGCTTCCTTTTGCCATTATTCTATAACACTTTCATAGAAGTAAAATCAGGTTAATACAAACCTCAGCATCAACCTTAAAGATGAAAAAGGAAAGGAAGGAAATGTTGTCATGGGGCCACTTGTAGCTAAAGGAGATAGGTGTGTATTGTAGGAGGAAGGCACCCTGACTGCCATGAAGCAAAACCCAAGGCTGGTGGTGGGTGGAGGGGTTAATATACTGATTGTATGCAAGTGAGAACCTTAGGGGTTTTTGGGGGGGGGGGGTTGGTGTTGTTGCTTAAACCAAGGGATTCTTGCAGCTTGCTCCGCCTCTGCCTCCTACTTCTCCCAGTTATTAGTCACCTCCGGCCTTAGGAGCAATGAGGAGCAGAAATGGGTTTGTAAAAATGTGGGGACCAAAATATCCTCTTGTATTTGCTTTTCCTAGAAGATGCCTTTTCTCCTCGGGACTAGCTTCCATCCATCACATCTTAGTCCTCCTACAGAGCTAGGCGTCCATCTCTCTAAGCATTTTTTCTACCCTAAAGTCACCCACGGAAAATCATTTCAAAGAAAAGAGGTCTATTGTCAAGTGTTTTGAGTTCATGCCCCATGAGGATAGATTAAAGGCACCGAGGACTTTAACCTAAGAAGAAAAGACCGAAAGGGGCCATAAGAGCTCCCCTTGAGTATTTGAAGAGGAATTGGGTGTGTTTTGCTTGGCCGCAGAGGGAAGCACTGGGAACCATGGGGCAGGAAATGGTAAAAAGTGAATTTAGGCCTGAGGTAAGGAAACACTTCCTCAAGAGCAGAGCTGGCCAAAAGTGAAATGAATTGTCTTAGGGCAGTTGGTTTCCCTTCCCTAGAAGGGCTGTGAAAGTTGAGTTGATCACTTACTGCCTTCTTTTTCAGTCCTGGGCTGAAGTAGACAGCCTTTGAGTTTTCTTTCAACTTAGACTGTCTGTGAGTCTCAATTTAGGACCCAATATGGTCCCATTAAGCAGGACCAGCCTTATCATAAGAGGAACGGATGGCTGCCTGCTTAATGTGACTTAAGGGGTTACCTCGGTCTTCCCACTTCTGAGCAGAATTTCCTTGAGGCAGCCTGAGATTCTTCCCTTTACTTGGAGGACAATACCTGAAACTTTTGTATTTAATCTTGGTTAACGAGTCATCTCTTTAAAAATACAAATAGCCCCCCAAGAGTCTGGATGGTAGTTTTTCTGAGTTTGAACATTTTAGGCTGTGATGCCAATGGGATTGGATCAAAACAGACGAATTTAAAATGCCAAAGGCATTGGTGTCTAAATTTTTAAAAATGGAATCCCCTACAGGGAAAAAGCCAACTAACTTACTCTCCTAGCAGACTCCCATCTGAAGTCATTCACATTCATCAAAAACTCTGTGTTCAAAGATATTTTTAGCAGCATTTTTGTCATTGCATAAAAAATTAGAAACAACTCAAAATCTAAGAGTTGGGGAATGGCTGAATAAATTGTGGCATATGCATGGATAGTGCTTGACCTGTGTTCAAATCCTGTTACTGACACTTGCTAGTCCTGTATGTAGACCAGACTACTAAATTGTAGAGTTTATCAAGGTGATGGGATATGATAATGTAATTAAGGTTGGTAAATATGAAGAATATAAAGAAATCTGGGGAGATCCATTTAAATAATGTGGAGGGAAGAAAGCACAGCCAAAAGAACAGAACAATTACTGAATAAAACCACATAATAGGAAAGAGTTATTCCTATAGATGGGGATGAATGGACAAAAGGAAAGTTAAAGGGATCATAGAGGGAGCAGCTGATAATTTCTGTGCTGACATTTGAATTCTGGCTTCGGCCACTTGCTACTTAACGGGACTTAGGGCAAATCCTTCAACTTCCTGGGGTCTCAGTTTCCTTCTTCTTTTTTTTTTGGAGGGGCAATTGGGGTTAAGTGACTTGCCCAATTGCCCCTCCAAAAAAAAAAAGAAGAAGGAAACTGAGACCCCAGGAAGTTGAAGGATTTGCCCTAAGTCCCGTTAAGTAGGAAGTGGCCGAAGCGAGAATTCAAAGTGTTAAGTGTCTGGGTCAGGTTTGACCTCAGGTCCTCCTGACTCCAGTACCTGTCCTCTATTCACTGTGCCACCTAGCTGCTCCCCTCAGTTTCCTCATCTGTAAAATGAGGGGGGTTGGGCCGGATGACTACACTCCTTCCGGTTTTACACCCATGACTTCTATTTTAAGGAATAATAAGTAATAGTAGCCTTATAGAGCCCCTACTATGTGCCAGGCACAGTGCTAAGTGCTTTACAGATATTATCTTATTTATAAAGTCCTCTGAACAACCCTGGGGAGTAGATGCTATTACCACCCCCTTTTTAGAACTGAGCAAACTGAAGCAAACAGCTTGACTGACTTGCCTGGGGACACACAGCTGCCCAATGTCCAAGGCTGGATTTGAATTTCCAGGCTCAGTGGTCTGTGCACTATGACACCACCTAGTGGCCTAGTAGGATAATAGATTTAGAGCTGGAAGGAAACAGACCCAGAAAAGGGTAGTGACTTGCCCCAGGTCACAAAGAGAAAAAGTAGCAGAATCTGAACCCAGGTTCTCAGACACTAAAGCCAACTTTGTACCAGCCTGCCACTTATCAGTCATTTACACTTGAGTGTGACTTGCTTTGCTTTCCTCCTAATACCTGACTGCTGTCAGACTGTAAGAGGTGACATTTTTTAGGGAGAGGTGATGTTGGTGGTAGAGGCACAGTGGGGGAGGACAGAGCTAGATGACTCGGGGGACTCTGGGGTAGTCAGAGAAGCATGAAGAGAGGAGGGGAGAGGAGAAGGGATGGGAGCAGGTGGGAAAGGGGCACAAAGAGGAAGATGAGGGGATGATAAAGACAACCTGAGGACTTTGCAGTTTTGCTGATAGAGCCTTGCACCGAGTGTATAAGAGGAGGACGGACTTGAAGTCAGATGCAAATAAGACTCTTATGCTCACTGCTATACCTTACTCAGTGGGGTCACGGTATCTATTTGTAAAAGTTGCTGAAGAGAATGTAGAAAGATGCTTTTGGGATGACCATAAAATCATAGATTTAGAGAGCGTCTAGTTCAACTGCCTTATTTTGTTGTTGTTCAGTCCTTTTCAGTCATGTCTGACTCTTCATGGCTCCATTTGGGGCTTTCTTGGCAGAGATATTGGAGTGGTTTACCATTTCGTTCTTCATTTGACAGATGAGGAAACTGAGGCAAACAGGGTTAAGTGACTTGTCCAGGGTCACACAGTGTCTGAGGATGGATTTGGATTCAGAAAGAGCAGTGTCTTCCTGACTCCAGGCTTGGTGCTCTCTCTCCATTGCCATCTAGCTGCCAAAATAATCTATTCATCTCCTTAACTTCTCATTTTACAGATGAGGAAGTTGAGGCCGAGAGAAATCAAGTGCCAGAGCCAGGATTATACACATATTCTCTGACTCCAAATCCAGCATATTTTCCACTGAATGAAGCCTTGCTCTATCCTGTTGCCAATGGATACTAGACTGTATCCCACTCTTGGAAGATCCATTGATCAGTTCTCAAAGCAATCCTGTTCTGATGAAGCCATGAAGCCAGGGTAAAAGTGAATTCTGCTTTAAGGGAAAGTTAAAAATCTATCATCCTTTCCAGTCAAGTTCAGATGCCACTTCCTTCAGGAAACCTTCCCTGATCAGCCCAGCCCACAGGTTGCTCACAGTCCCCAGGGACTCTCCAGTACTTACTACACTGTCTTAGTTACCTCTTAAAATGTGTGTATCCTGTTTCCCTAATTAGACAATAAAGACCCCTCCCCTTGAGGGGAGAATCCTCCCTCCAAACCCCTAAGTCTTATGTATCTATGTATTTCCAGGGCAGTCTCCCACAAAGAAAATTCTTGCCAAATCAATCCTTTACTGACTGATAATTAAGAAAATCCAATATAAAGCCTCAAACTCATTCATGGTTTTCCTAAAAAAAAAAAAAAAGTAGCTGCTGTTTATCTGCTCTCAAACACTTCCAGTAACAGGGGGAGCACTACTTTTTTTTTTTTATTTTTGGAGGCTGACCCTTTCATTGTTAGAGAGTTGCAGAACTAAGGCGTTTCTTTTCTGCATTAAGCTGAAATCTACTTCTATAGTTCACATCAGAGGAATTATATCATAGGAGATAAAGGGGCAGTTTCAGAGTTAAGAAGACCCCATTTCAAGGCCTGTCTCTGAAATGTACTGATTTGGGGATTCTAGGTAAGTCACAACCTCTCAGTGCTCCAGGAACTTTGACTACAGGTTACTGGGTCCCTAGAGGCAGTTTCCTCTATGGACTTTCCTATACCAAAGAAATCACAAGTCCGATTCAAAAAACAAATAACAAAATTAAACCTTCAGTCCAATGAATGTTACTCTCCTCAGGAACACCACAGAAGAGAATTAATTCCTTTTCCACATGACAACATTTCAAGTACTTGGAAACAGCTATCACATTCCCCCAGGTCTCTTCTAGAGGTTAATCACCACCAGTTTCTTCATATAACATAGTTTTCCAGACACCTCCTCCCCACCCCCATGCACTATAAGTCTGTCGGTATCCTCTTAAAGTGTGATGCCCAGAATTGTAACATAATACTCTGGTTTACAAAAACATCACCATCTGCTTTACAAAAAAGATATTTTTAATGGCAAGTAAATTTCTAAACATCACCCTCCTTCCCTAACCTTACTGAAATTTAAAAATAGTTTTTTTAAAATTTCATTTATACATGAATATTTTTCCCAAGGGCCATAGAAGGTGTAAGAAAACCTGCATTTGTCTGGCCATTTCAGGGCTTTTAAGATTATCTGCACTCAAGTCCAGTCCTTAACAACGGCCCTAGTCGACTTGGAAGGGGATCTCGAAGACCATTTAATCCAGCCGTCACACTAGGAGTAAACTGTAGTCAGGATTCTAACCCACATCATACATAGGAACTGAGAATTAGAGCTGCAAGAGTCCTTAAAAAATCATCTTGTCTAATCCCCTCACTTTACAGATGAGGAAACTGGGATCTAGGCTTGTCCAAGGTTAACATCTAAAAAATGTCAGACAAGATTTGAGCCCACATCCTCTGACTCCAGGTCCAGTATTTTTTCCCTTGTCTCAATTGGGAGCCAAGAGTTCCTGTTCTTTAGCCAGGGCTCGATGGACTCTGGCTCTCTAGGGGTCAGACACCTCTATTCCTCCTCCCCGCTTAGTTTCTAAATCGCAAAAACCTCGCCACTGGCTTTCAAAGCTCACGGGAGCCCACCGCACACTGCCCGGGTCTGGGCAATGAGAAAAGTACGTGCTATTCAGGAGCAGTCAACTGATTCCAGTTACCCCGGAGGGCCGCGACCCTCCGAGCTAGGCGCAGCGCTGAGCGCCCTCTGGGTTGGTAGGAGTGCGGAGTCTCGTTTTAGGGGCTGTGCGCACAACGTAAACCCAAATTTGTCAACGTGTTATATGCCTGCACACATGGTCTGGATTAGACGGAGGAGGGAGCCTCGGCTGCGGCTTCCCTCGGATTATTAAGTAATTGCATAATTCGGAAGGGGGCAAAGAAAAGAGAGAAAGCAGAAAGGAAGGAAGAGAGGAGATGCTCCCTCCTCGCCCGGGGTATCCTGTAACATTTCCAGTGGTCCCGAAGGAGCCCAAACCAGCTATTGCAGCTATATTGAGGCAGGATATTCCGTTAGCCGAGTGACGGACAACACGGCCATTCCCCTGCCCAGTCCCAGGCAGATTTGGGGGCCAGCCACTTCTAAAGCGGGAGGCTCCTGCAGAGTCTTCCGTGCGCCCCGATCCGATTGGAGGCGAGGAGTACACAAAGTTGTTCCCCTTAAACTCTGGCTGAGGGTCTAGCCTGTGGCGGTTCTCAGAGGGGACACCAGCAGCAAAGGAGACAAGAGAGCCCTCAGCTTCTCCGCCCGCCCATTTTAGGTGAAAACCGACTTCGCAGGGCAACCCCGTGCACTGCACCAGCTCACCTCACTTTTGGGGGTCTCAGTTCTGAAGCTCTAGAGGCTTCGTGGGCTCTGCTCAGTCTTTGCCTCCTGTTTAACCCCCTCCTGTTATGACTCTCCTCTCTTTCCCTTAGCCAGCCTGGGGCTTAGGCCAGCCTCCAGGGCCCAAGAGATGTACCCTTGATGGTTCAGAGGCTACTTGTGCAGGACAGGCGCTAAAGTCGTCCCGTCTGCCTTTTCTACTTTAAAAGACTAAAACACCAAATCCAAACAAAATGCAACTCCAAGCAACCTCCTTCTTTAAAGACACTTTGATGGATATTAGACTCAGCAGAATTCCTGGAAGGGCTTAAGTCCTTGCGCGCAGCTCGGCAAATCTCCCCCAAGCCGCTCCGCGCGCCCAGTGCGGACAAACCTACGAATTCATACAAAATTCCCTGAGCACAGGGGAGGTAACTGCAGTGGTGGTACGGGTTCAGGGGCTGAGACCCCGAGGGCGACACTTACCTGGCCATAGACTGAGCACCCAGGCTACCAAGAAGCCTTTGGGCAAGGCCATGGCAAGTGCTACTGGGGCTGCTGGGTCCTCTCTCTCAGACCAGCCGCTGGAGGCAACGAGCCAGAGTGTCAGCCTGCAGCGCCGAGGAGAAAGTTTTCTCTTTGCCCCAGCTCCCTGACAGGAGCAGTTCATTGAGAGGAAGTGGGAGGGGTCGAGCAGAGCCGGGAGGAGGGAACGAGAACACTCCTCCAATTCGGGAATGCTGGCTTCGGCCCTTTCAGCTCCAGCCGGGGCAACTGCCCAGCCCCCGCCTTATAGCGCTCCCCCCTCTATCCCCACTCTCGAGGACTCTCTTTCCCACCTGCACATCCCCCCCTCCCCAAACAGGGACTTCTAAAGTGGAGAGATTTTAAAAAATTATAAAAAAACCAAATAAGACACTATATGTAATTAGGGGACTTCACAAACTGTAGGGTACTACATAAACGCTAGCTATTATTATCATTATTAATAATTATTACTTCACACTTGTATAAGACTTTTTTACTTTCCAAAGGACTTTTGTATTCATTCTTTCATCCGATCCTTACAACAGGTAGTAATAGTAATTCCCATTTATAGAGAGATTTGAAAGCACTTTAGGTATGTTAGCTCATTTGATCCTCACTACAGTAAAGTAGATCTTGCTAGCATTAACCCTATTTCACAGATGAAGAAACTGAGACCGGCAGAAGTTAAGGATTTGACCAAGTGTCACACAGCTTGTGTCAGGCAGAATTTGAACTCCAACCTTCCTGGCTCCTAGTACAAGCTAGTGAATCACAGTATTATATAAAGAGTTTGGAGAGGGTTTAGAGATGATCAGGTGACTAGGTTTTTATTTGGTAGAAAAGACTGAGATTCAGAGAGGTGAGAAAATTTGCCCAAGGGTCGCACAGGGAAAAGTGGTAGAATCCGGATTTCAATTCAGATCTTCTGACTTCAAATCTTTACAGAGGAAGAAAATTAGCTCCAGAAACTTTGAAGCGACTTTCCCACAAAGTAAACACAGATGGGGGCTCGATTCTTCTTTGCCTGAGGGTGTGTGAAATTGAGACACCCTCCTTTCCTTTTCTTTAAAAAATAGGGCCAGTGCAGGGCAAGGCACAGGACAGTCATTGGTCTTGTCCAAGTTTAGAAAGTCTCCTGACTCAAACAAGGGACCCGAGTATTTGAATTGTCTGACCAGTCTTAATCGCAGTAGTAACATTATACAGAACGAGATAGTACAGAAGGCTAGAAAGGCATTTGTTGAAAAATATTGTCATTTTTCAAGAGCTGTTTTCTTTTGATGTATCTTAATTGTTTATATTCTGGCTCAAATTATATTCTCAAAAACGAAGTGGCAGTGGCACATGGCTCAGAAAGTCCCAGTCTAAAGGCTTTGGAATGACTTCAAACTTTCCTTTGGACCATAAAATGACTGCAGTCCTGAAAGGTCTTTGACTCAAAGCCATACAGGTTCCTGCCAAGTCATTGGATGATAATTTGACATCTTCCCACCCCCAAGATCATCATATGATTTAAAGCTAGCTGGGATCTTAGAAAACATCAAATCAGACTCCCTCCTTTTACATGTGAGGAAACTGAGGCCCAGCTCACCCAAGACCACACAGGTAGGAAGTAGAATCTCCTTTCCTTTCTGCTTCTTTTTGCTCTCTTCCCTAACCCCATGGTGCCTCTTGGCTTCCCAAAGGCTGTCACTTGATAGCTTTGCACAGGACTGCTTTGTTTTTTTTCTCCTCCCCTCCTACCACATCCAAACGTGGGTGTGTCTAAGGGTGCCTAAGAGCCGGTGCTCTATGCACTGCACCACCCAGCTTCTCCTGTTCTTTCACCCCTTCCCATCAAAACTGATATTTCTTATCTGCATGTCTCAGGAAGAAAACCATCAGATTAAATTAATTCATAGTAATGTGTTAATATCTGGTAGATGAGGGTTAACCTAAATGACTCTTATTGTAGAAATGCAAGAGAAACAGAAGCTGAATGAAGAATTTTAGGCAGTGCAGAAGTAAGATTTGGAGAGAAGAATCTTCTTAGTCACTTGTTCTGTCAGTCTGTGAGGGCAGGTCAGAGATAAGTCTGATACTGTGGCAGGTACAGCCCCCACTGCTGCTGTTGCTAACATTGGCTGCACCGCACCCTTGGTCCCCATGGTCCTCGCTTACACAACACTTTCCCATGATTCCTCCTCCTCAGCTGAGACCACCAGATGTTCACAGCATTTGGGTGACTCCACCAGGGTGAATTCTGGATATGCACAGAGGTTTCGTCAACTTGTTTCGGTTATCAGCCAAGTGCCCTTTGAAAGTCCTGAAATAGTAATGGTCTCCCAGGTGACATGGTATCATGGAGAGTACTAGACTAGGGAGTAGCCTCTAAGCCCTGGCATTAAATTAACTTACCAGCCTGTTGTTGTTGTGTTTGCCCTTTTTGTTTGTTTGTTTTTTGGAGGGGAGACGGTCTGGCAATTAGGGTTACGTGACTTGCCCAAGGTCACATGGCTAGTTTTGTGTTAAGTGTCTGAGGCCGAATTTGAACTCAGGTCCTCCTGACTCCAGGGCCAGTGCTGTATTCACTGCACCACCTACCTGCCCCTGTTCTTCATTTTCAAAGAGGACTGTGGCATTGACTTGAATTTGAGTGAGGGAGGGCTGTGCAAGGTCACCAGCCTCACTTTCTCCTCCAGAGCCATCTGGGTCCAGTGACCAGATATTCATCAGGATGACTAGAGATGGCCCAGGATGCATTGGGAGATCCTGGCCCAACCTTGGGCAAGCCACTTCCCGCTTGTGAACCTCAGTTTTCTCATCAGCAAAATGAAGGAGGTGAAATGTTATTTTAGAGCTAGAAGGACCTAACAATCTTTGATTCTAAGTGTGTGGGTGGGGTCCAGAATTATTTTCAAGAGGGTGGTGAGGCATTGTGTCCTAGGTGGAAGAAACTGTCTTATTAATATCCTCCTGGAGGAAGGGGGAGGGGTCAGGACCCTTAAACCCTCAAACACTGCCCAGGTGCCCAGTGTTCTCAACAAGACTGTCTTGCCCTGTATTGTTGGCTATAAAGATTGAATGCAAAGGTCATCCTTTCTTCTCCTTCCAAAAATCCAAGTCCGTGGTTATTTATACATTTTATCAGCCTGGCCAGCTGAATATCTATAGTATACTAGTCTCTTTATTTTCCTCTCCTCTCCTCTCCTCTCCTCTCCTCTCCTCTCCTCTCCTCTCCTCTCCTCTCCTCTCCTCTCCTCTCCTCTCCTCTCCTTTCCTTTTTTGCTTTTTTAGAGGGCATGTGGGGTTAAGTGACTTGCCCAAAGTCACACGGCTAGTGTGTCAAGTGTCTGAGGCTGGATTTGAATTCAGAGCCTCCTGACTCCAGGGCCTGTGCTCTATTCACTGTGCCACTAGCTGCCCACCAGGCTCTTTCTTAAGCAATGAATGAAGGAGATATTTATTAAGCACTTATGGTACAAAATACTTTGCTAAATGCTAGGGATACAAATAGAAAAAGTAGTCCCTGCTCACAAGGAGCTTACATTCTAGTGGATGGAAGAAACAATTCATAACCCACAAGCACTTATTAAGCATTTAATATGTTCCAGACACAGTGCTGGTGTTAGGGAGACAATGATAAAGATGAGACAGTCTCTGCCCTTTAGGAGAAAGCACATGCACAAATAACTACATATAACAACTGCTTATTTTTAAAAATGTAAATAGTATTTTATTTTTTCCAATTACATGCAAAGACAATTTTCAACATTCTTTTAAAATAAGATTTTGAGTCCCAAATATTTCTCTTTCTTTCGTCTCCTCCTCCCTCCCCCAGACAGAAAGTAATCTGATATAGATTATACACATGTAATCATGTAAAACACATTTCTATATTAGTCATATACAACATATATTTAAAAGAAATATCAGGTAATTTTGAAGGGGAGACACTAGTAGCTAGGAGGGTTAGGAAAGCCACGATGAAGGAAGCAGTGGCATCTGAGCAATTCTTTGAAGGAAGTTTGGAATTCTAAGAGGCAAAAATGAGGAGAAAGTGGAGTCTAGTCATAAGTGTAGACAAGCAGATTGGGGAATATCATATGTACAACATCAAGGAAACCATTTCGGCTGGACCAAATGGTGCATGAAGAAGAATAATGTATACTGATAGAAAGATAGGTTGGAGCCAGATTGTGAAAGGCTTTAACTACCAAAGAGGTATTGGACCTTAGAAGTAAAAGGGAAACATTAGAATTTTTTAAGTAGGGGAGTGACTTCTTCAGACCTATGCTTCAGAGATATTTTCACTTTGGTAACTGTGAATTAGATGGAGGAAGACTGGGGGCAGGTAGAACAATTAGGAAGTTTTTGTAGTTGTCTAGCTGGGAGATGATAAGAACCTGAACTTGGGTGATAGTCGGGTGAATAGAGAGCATGGGAGACATGAGAGAATTGTTGTGATGGTAGCATTGAAGAAGCTCGCCAACTAAAAGCCTATGAAAGGTGAGAGAAAATGATTCGTTGTGGGTGATTCCAATGTTTCAAACCTGCTATTAGAAGGTTGGTCATGTCCTTGGTAGAAATAAGGAAGTTAGGAAGAGGGCTGGGTTTTTGGGGAAAGACAATGGGTTCTATTTGGGATATATTGAATTTGAGATGTCTACTATCCATCCAGTTGGAGATGTCTAAAAGGGAGTTGGTGATGTGTGACTGGACCTCAAGATAGAGGCTGGGACTAGTCATATCAATCTAGTAATTGTCTGCAATCTAGTAATTGTCATCATGAGAAAGAGTGTAATATAGGAAGAGAAGAATTCTGGATAGGAGATGGTCATTCTAGGGAGAAGAAACAACTCAAAAGTTGTAGAACAGGACCTAAAGACTATCCGGACTAGAGTGGACTGCTGTCTTCACAAAAGATCTTTGTGGTGCCTACACATTCTGAGCTGTCTCAAGCCTCTGGGCTGTCCTAAATAGTGCCCAGGCCTGACTTGGAAAAGAAATCAAGGGAAATGCAGAGGTCCGCCTCCCTAATGAGACACTTGTTATTACTGAGACCTAGTTAACAGCAAGGACCAAAATGCTTATTTTTCCAGACATTCTCAAATCGACTTGTGATCTCACACATTTGAATGTTCCTTCCAGTGATGCAGAACACAGCCCACCCATGCCTGTCCATACTATATAACTCTTATTCATACTCTCCCATGAGTTTGCCAAATCAGGGCCTACCCAGAGTGCTGGAGGCCATCCTTTATTTCTCCTGACATGTCTAGGATACCAGGATAGCTCTTGGACTATTTGTGTGGCATCCCTTTAACTCACCATAGGGTCAATTTTTCTCATGTTTCTATAACGTATTTGCAGCTTTTACTATTTTTATTTTGTTTTACTATGCCTCATTGTATCATTTCTTAAAAATCTCTGGTTTTGTGTTTATCTGCTTTTCTTCATCCCTTCTTCCTTTGCTTCATTGGATTGTAAGGCTTAGAGCTAGGAGGAGCCAAAGATATAACATCTAGTCCAGCTTTCTCATTTGGCATGTAAGGCATATTCCTTCCTTTTCTCGTCTCCCTCCTTTCTCTTTTTCTACCTCTTCTGTCACCTTTTTCATTCTTCCTTTCTCTTTTTTCACACTGGCTGTTTTTTTCCTTTCCTCCAACTTTCTTTTTGTTTTATACCCAAGTCCTCTGATATAGCTTACTCCCAATTATCTGCATATACGTGATCCATCTTGTGAAATCACCATGGCAAATATTGACTCCCAAGAAAATTTCCCCCTTCAGTGGCATCTATCACACTTTCCCATCTCTGGTCAAGATGGTTTGTACTCGTGGAATAAAAACTGTTTTTTAAATGTCAACCCAAGCAAAATATAACTGAGAAGGCAAGTCTGTTGCTTTTATCAAATTAATTTTTTGTATCACATTGCTGTTATGAATGATCATGATAAGAGATTTTTGTATTAGTAAAGCTAATTGAAAGTTGATATATCTGTTGCCTATTAACAGGTTCTGAGACTACACCTGAACTCCCTTGGTTTCTCTTGATCACCTTAGATCTTACCCTGATGATCAATTTACAGAGCTTAATCTTAGGTAATAGCCACACGGGTGATTCGTGATTTCCCAAACTGCTATTTACTTCTATATCAAACACAAAATGCTTCCATTCTTCTTCCAAGAACAAATCCATAATCCCTGGATCACTTATTTAACTTCCATTTATGAGGGACACTGACCAAAATTTATCTGGTGACAACTCTGTGTACATAACCTATTATCAAATCCGGGAAGTTACATCATGGTCTACATTTACCAGGCCACAAGTATGTACAGCATCTACAGAAAAGATATCAAAGGGGAACAGAAAACACAAACAGCCTTTCCTGAAGGATAAAGGAAGCATCCCTTTGAAGGAGAATTACTCTGCCGCCTAAAAGATGTAAGAAGTTGCCAAGGAAAGCTTGAAGATTCTAGACAGGATCCCAGGCAGCAGTGTACATCTGGGTTTCAGAGACTTGCATGATCAGCCTCAGTATCAGGTCAGGAGGGCAACTACATAGCAACCAAGATCATGGTACTTCAGTTTAGCTCCAGGCAGGATACAGGATGTCTAGGAATAATCAAAGGAGAGAACATTATTTTTTTAAAATAGTTGTTCAACTTTATCTAGCTTAAAGTACAAACCCAGGGTCACCTTGACTCAAATCCTTCCAAGGATTCCATAAAACTCCCTGGGGAAATGAAGCCCTTGAAAACTCAGGCAAAGTCTTGGTGCATGAAGGGAGCACAAGATGACCTTACTGTGCCCAAGCCCCCTAACTATCCCAGGAAGGAAGGGGCTGGCAGAGTGGGCGGGCAGCTCTCCACCACTTCTAGACCCAACTAGGGAGCCTACCTTGAGGTGACTCTACTATCTGTTCCTGGGAGGGCCTGACCCAGGAGGGTGTTGACTGATGTGGCTTCACTGGGAGTGACTCTCCCCTCTGATAGGAAAGGGAAAGGATCCTGCATATTATAGGCCTCATCCAAGCCAGGCTCCCCTTAGATGTCAGGCAAGCTTCCCTTTGTGGTAAAGTTCACCTTAGTTCAACACACAAGATGCTATCACAGTCACCAACACCAATAGGCTGGGATGGCCATTAAATTGAGCCTTGGGTGGATGGGTCAGAAGCTCTTCCCAAATTTGTCCTTTGTCCCTCCCACGTTTGGGGGCAATGCTAACCCTGGCTGTGATCAGCAATGCAGAGAGGAAGAGGCAGGGCTGGGGAAGAGGCTGGCGACCTCAGACATCTGCAGAGTGTGAGTCAAGCTGCAAGATACAAGACAACAGCACGTGCCTCATTCAAAGTAGGGACGGCTGAGGTCTGGAGGGTTCATGCACTCCCTGCTTCCACAGTGACCCAGGGCTGCTGGCTGGAAAGGACTTCCAGGCCCTCTCAGAGCATTGAGTCACTCATCTCTTTCCCTGTAGCTGGGCCTAGCCCCTGGGCTGTGGCTAAGCTGGGGTGGAGGGTATCTGGTTCCCTAGGTGCGTGTGGGGGTGAGCCCTTAAGAGGCAGAGACAGGTGCCTATGAAGGAGTATGCGAACACATACACAACTCTTTTTCCCATCCAAGAAGGGAGATGGGGTAGACAGAAAGCAGAGAGCAAAGAGCATCCAGCAGGTTAATGTTCGAACCAGAGGTTGCGGTGGCAGCAACAGCAGCAGCAGCACCGAGTTAGAGCTTATGTCAGTGCTGGGAGGTCAGTTTGGTCCAGCTCTCACAAGCCAGTAGGGAGTCCCAGTGCTCTTGCATGTTTTCTTTCCTTCAGGTTGACTCTGGGCTAACATGTGTGATGTCTCTGTATACCCACACTCACTTGTCGAGGCAGGCTACACTGAGGCACTTCTCCAGAGTCTGGAGAAGACCTGGAAGTGGAGAACCCGTGGTGCCAGAAACAGAGGTGGCAGTGCTGGGTTCACTCTCCTGAAGAATAGAGTCAATGAGGGTGCAAGGGGACAGGGTGGTCTCTACCATTGAGGGGTGGTGGTGGCCTGGACTGGCCTCCTCAATCTGGGGGCTTTGTGGTGGACTGGGGGGGCTCCTCCTTGATTCTTATCATTGGGCTGATCTTCTCATCCACACTGTCATTGGGGGAGGCCGAGGGGCTGGATTGGGCCAGCTCTGTGACATCTGAAATGATGGGTCCACTATCGGCTGCAGAGTCTGAGGAGTATAGGTTGGAGCCATTGTAGGTTGGGGAAGAAGCCGTGTAGGGACAGGAGCCATGGACATGCTCTAAGGAGTACTGGTGGCTATACTTGGGCATGGAATGTACCGAACTGCAATCATTCAACATCAAGGGGATCTTCCTCTTTACCCCCAGGATCTGTTTTGAGAGAAATGAGGAATTGGATCAGCTTGTTGACTACTTTTTGCTGTTGGGTATGCTTCTGCCAAAGGCTGGCAACCTCTCTCCATAGGGCTTCATTCTCATCTTCCATGAGTCCATTCTCTCCTGTTTGCCCTTCATCATCTGAACATCTGTTAGCAGCTTGGTGACATTGTCCTGTAGGACCTTTATATCCTTATGCTTTATGCTGGAGACACTGGTCACTTTCCTCTTGATGTTCTCTAGGAGCTGCTTCTGGCCCTGGATAAAGGAAGGGTGCTGAAACTGTGTCATCTTTTTCTGGCTTCACCGCCTTATTCAATGTGGACAACCTTCTGAATACCATACATATTGAGTTGTCAAACAAAACTGGCCGTGTTGTTGTGCTTGAAGTATTTTGGCAGCACCTCCTTGGCAAACTGGCCTTGGTCAAAAACATGGAAGCTAGGCCTACTTGGACTTTAGCAGACTAGAGGGTCTGCCTTCGGTTTGCTCACTGGGGTCCACAGCTTGGTCAGGAAGGCAGGGACATTGCTGGGCCCTGTTATACTGGCGCCCCTAGGCAACTCCATTCCAGGGGCTGGCAGGCTGGGCAGGGCAGGTAGGGGAGGAGAGGGCCGGAGAGGAGAGAGGTTACAAGTGGACCCTGTGGGGAGGGAAGGAAGACTGCCGCTTAGCGCCACCACAGCTGGAACTGCCTCAGTCTTAGGCACTGTAGCCTACTCTTCTGCTGCCCAAACCACTACCAACTGCCCAATAGAACTTCCAAGAGAATATTATTTAACATTCCCCAAGCCTCAGAAGGGTTGGAGGCAGGCAGGCCTCCATTGATGAAGTCAGGTGGCCATGGGCATTGGAAACCACAAGATTAAACCAAGCTACACATTGACAGTGAAAAAAATCCCATATATGAAAGTCAAGGGTAAGTGCATAATTGGAAAAGGAAAAGCAAACTAGTCATGAAACTGATATGTCCCTTTCTTAGACGCAGGTAAGAAAGGTTTTATGGGGAAATATTAAAGAATTTCAGGTTTGGACCTTGAAAGTAATTCAACTAGTTGAATCTCATTAATTTATAGATGAAGAAATTGAGATCCTAAGAGCAGTTAAGTGACATCTGAATTTAAACAGGTAGTAAGTGACAATGCTGGTGTTTGGATCCTGTCCTTTAGTTCCAAATTGAGCACTGTTTCTTCTACTCTACTCCTTGATTCAATCTCATCCAATCTTCTTTGAAAATTATTTCCTCTGAGAATGAACCTAAAAAGTTTCCTGTGCCTTACTGCTTCAAGTTGAAACTGTTCTTCCTGGTTTTCCATAATGTGGGTCCACTTTACTTTTCCAATCTTATTTTGCACCACTCACCCACCACTCCAGTTAGACCCATATTTCACTATCTGATAAATATTTCACACTCAATTCCACACTCAACTCATCTCTCCTTATCCTTCTCCATTTAGTTCCATAGCTCCTAGAAGGTCTTTGTCCTTTTCCACTAAACCAAAGCCTACCTATATTTCAGGGCCCAACTTAAGACTTACTTCCTCTATCAAGTTTCCATAGATTACTCCAACTATACTGATTTCTCTCCTTTCTCTGAAGTTCAACCAGGGCCAGTAAGTTTAACATTTAATTACTCCTTAATTGTTTCATGATTTTTCTTCTTATAATTAAAAGTCTCTTGAGGTCAGAGATCATGTGATATACTTCTTTTGTACTTCCCCTCACACACTAGGGACTTGGTTGGTTGTTGAAGACCAAAATGGCATCATTACATTGGAGTCAAGGTACAGTATGTCCAACTGTGGCTGATCAGACTGATTTAAGCTTGGAACACTCTACCAAGCTTAGACATAAATAGTCCATATGAACATTTAGAGTGGAGTTGTCTCTAAATTTGTGCATTTCGTGTTTCTTTGAGCCATTGCAATTCTGCTTCGCTCATAGAACACACCTTCTTTGATATAGCCATGCCATGCTGGGTGGTCCTTTGCCAGCATTTCCCAGTCACACAATTGATTCCAAAGTTCTTCAGAGAGATGGTGAGAATGTCCTTTTGTGACACTCCATGTAAGTCACCATGTAAGCACCTTCTGTGAGTTTGTCTTTTAGAAAACTGTATGTTTGACATTTGAACAACATGGCCAGCCCATCGGAGATGTGCTCTCTGCAGTGGAGTCTGATTGCTTCAATTTAGATGAAGAAAGGACCTCTGTGTCTGCTACCTTATCTTGCCAGGTGATGGTCAGAATCTTCCTAAGATTCAGAATTGCCTAGCACAAACAGCACAGCACAGCACTGAACTCCTGTTAGTCAATTAATAGTTGATTGATTTATTTAGGGTGGTAGGGTGGGTGATTTCAGGAAATACGTAAGTGATGGGAGACAGCTATCTGGGTGACCTTAGGTATGGAGGAAGAGTATTTTCTCCACTTCTCTTTTGCTTCCTGTCTCTTTCCCTTTTTGCCATCTTCCTTTTTCTCTGTTTCTTTCTTTCTCCTCTCCTTTTTCTCCCACACCAAGGGGTTTTGACATACAGTTGACTCCCAAGTATTTGTGTGTAGATTTGCTGTGACAGATACTGGCTCCCAGGTATCTCTTTGATATTCTTGGTAAGAGTATCTCTTTGATACTCTTCTGAGCCACCTTTCCATCCACAATTAAGTGGTTTTCAGCTGAGGGAATGCAAACTCTATCTATCTGTCTGCCTATCTTTGCATCTATCTATCTTTGCATCTGTGTATCTTTACATCTATCTATCTATCTGTCTTTGCATCTATCTATCTATCTTTGCATCTATCTATCAATCTATCATCTATGCATCTGTCTATCAGTTGGGTGGTTTAGTGAGTAAAGAGCACAGAAGTTAAGAACTTCATATTTGACATCAGATACTTTGCTGTGTGATTTTGGGCAAGTCATTTAACTTTACTTAATCATAAATCTTTATAAACAGAAGAAGATGGAAAGGAAGAATAAATTGCAGGAGAAATAAATAAAACCCCCAGGAACATCTGGAAATAGGATAGATTCTCTTCTTTAATCCCAGATTCTGGGTCTTCTCAGCTGAGTGCTGCAGAAGCACCTACAAAGCTGGCCCATTTCTTCACCTTCTGCTCAGATATCAAGCTTGGGCTTGAAACACTGATCTTGAACTTGAGCTACCTCCCTTCTCCCCTCCCCGCCCTCCAGCTAGACTGGAGGAGATGCCCAGTCAGACAATCAGGTTCTGTGTGTCTGGAAATGCCACTTTTCTTGGGAAGCTGCTGCTGAGTGTCCTTCCCCAACTTTTCCAGCTGTTTCTTTTCTTCATACATGATCTAGAAATAAACATTTCTGGACTGATACATAGCTGGGGGCAGAAGTTATTTAGTGTGTGTGCCTTTGACTCGTTATTTGGAAAACAAATGTTTCCAGGAGCATTTTTTTGTAGTTCAGTATTAATGATGACTAGAATGTGTGTGGGGTGTGTGGGGGGTGAGTGTAGAACTCAAGACATCATCTGACCTTCCTTGCCTTCATTATTAAATATCAATCACCATCTGCAGGGGCCAGGGGCTGAACAAAGACCACCTGGGATTCTGCCACTCAGTCTCTTGTGTGGCATGCCCTTTTGTTTGTTTGTCTGTTTTTTTAAAAAAGGTATTACTTTGTAGTGCATAAAGTGCTGGACAAGGAATCAGGAGAACCTTGGACATCTAGGTGGCACAATGGATAGAGTACTGGGCCTGCAAGTCAGGAAGATCTGAGTTAAAATCCAGTCTCAGACACTTACTTTGATTTATGATCCCAGGCAAGTCACTTAACCCTATGTGCCTCAGTTTCCTCATTTGTAAAATGAGCTGGAGAAGGAAATGGGAAACTGCTCTGGTATCTTTGCCGAGAAAACCCCAAATGGGGTCATGAAGATCTGGGCATGACTGAAACAACTGAACAACAACAACATGGTTGAATCAGGCCTTAGTCCCTTACTACCCTGGGGAAAGTCACTTAAACTTTCTGAGACTTGGTATCCTTCTGTATAAAACAGGGGTAATAATGATAACCACTTCACAGGGTTGTTATGAGGAGTCAACTAGGGCAATGTGTGTAATGGAAAGTGCTTTGTAAATTTTAAAACACTAGAAAAGTTCAACTATTATTATGCAAATTAAAACAATGAAGCTAAAAAAAACATGTCAGTCAATCAAATATTTCTGAGCACAATGGGAGTGCATCTGTCCATCATCCTTGTATAGTGCTTCAGCCTTTGTAAAACTTTTCTGGAGTAATTCCCAGTTACCACTTGCACTGATAAATTGTATCCCCAGAACTAGGCTGCTACATTTTCCTTCAAGACTGTAGGGGTAGCCATGAGGGGCTGGAAACACTAAGACACTTCCACTTTAATCCCAGATGGGGAAGATAGATTCCCCTTCCCATGGCTCCATGTGTGTGCTACCGAACAAAGGAAACCCAATACTCTACCCAGGAGATAGTAGAGAGGGTTGCTTAAGGGTGATACTCTAGATTTTAGTCAACAGATCTTTGATCTGGAGAGAAATCTGGTTGGTCCTTTTGAGACAAGAGAAATCAAATGAACTGTCAGGTGAGTGCTGGTGACTAGAAAATGTCTGGAAAGTATTGTATCTGAGGCAGAATTTCCTTGACATCCCCTTGGGTAGAATCTTTGCAAGGAAGGCAAGGGGGATCCTATTCTCTTGTTCTTCCAAGTTGTTCTAAATGTATTTTTGTCCCTGGGCCAGTGGGAAGGAAGTTTTTCCTTAGATTGAGCCAACATCAGTTTAGCATTTAATCCATCAAGTGTTTTACAATGGCAGAATCTGAGAGTTTGACAGATATTCAAAGAACATCTAGTTCAACATATTCCCAAACAATGATAGGCTCTACAATATCCGTAGTTAGTAGAGCTTTAACTAGGGGTTTTCTTGCTTTGGGGTAAAGGGGAGGACCATAGAGGGGAGCTTACCTTCATCCCAGATCACTAATCTTATTTAATAAATTGAACTGACTTCCCATTGCCACTAGAATCAAATGAACAACCCTCTGTTTAGCTTTTAAAACCCTTCTTTGCCTTGCCTTAAACCATCTTTCACCTGTTGTTCAGTCAAATTGGCTTTCTGTCTGTTCCTTATCCACATCTCCCTGACTTAGCACTGCCTGTCACTTATGCCTGGAAAGTACTCCTTCCTTCCTTCTGTCTCACAGAATACTTCTCTTCCTTCAAGATATAGTGTAAGGACCATCTTCGAAATGAAGCCTAGAGTCCAACCTCTTAAGGGTTTATGCATTGATCTACTTTGCTTGTGTTTATTCTCTTTACCCTGTATATATTTTCATATGTTTGCTATACATTTTTTTCTGTAGCCTTCCTCCATTAGAATATAAGCTTTTTGTAGCTAGAGGTGGTTTCATTCCTTATTTTTGTATCCCCAGCGCAGTGCCTGACACCAAAGAAGGTGCCCAATAGATGCTTACTGATGGATACACTTGTTAGACTGGGGAAGTTTGCCATTGGATGCTGTTATTGGTCCTCTCTAAATATCAGTGCCCTGGGACAAATTCCTCATCCCTCACAAATTCTAGTTCTGCTGACAGGCGGGATTCTAGTGTTGCTTTGAAGGGGCCTATTGGATGGAGAACTTACTATCTGTTTCACTTTGAACAGCTTTAATTATTGGGAGGTTTTTGCATCTTCTGAGCCAACATCCACTTCTTTGAAAGCCACACCCATTGTTTCTGGGTCTTCTTTCATGCCAAGTAAAGCACGCCTAATATTGCCTATGTTCTTCAACATAGCAACCTGTCAGATACTTGAAGACGGCTATCATGTCCCACCTAAGGCTTCTGTTCTCCAGTACAAACACCCCTAGGCTACCCACCAAGCCTTAGATGATATGGTTCTGAGACCCTTCATTATTCTGGTAGCCCGCCTCTGGGTGTGTCTCAACTTGTCATTGCTCTTCCTAAAAGGAGTCTATAGCTGGATGTGATATGTTAACTATGGTGTGACTAGGGCAGAGTATGACAGGACCATGAGCTCCCTTGTTCTGAAGGAAGGAAAGAAAGAACCAATGCTTATTAAGACCCTATTTTATAGATATTAAATCATTTGATCCTCACAACCACCCTGGGAGATAGGTGCTATTATAATACCCATTTTACAGTTGAGGAAACTGAGGCAAACAGAGGTAAAGTAACTTGCCTGGGATCACACAACTAGTCTGAGGTAGGATTTGAATTCAGGTCTTCCTGACTCTAGGCCTGGCGCTCTTTCTACGGCACCACCTAGCTGCCCAAGATTCTATTTAACCTATTTGTTGCTCAGTCATGACCAACTTCATGACTCCAGTTGGTGTTTTCTTGGCAAAGATACTGGAGTGTTTGGCTACTTCCTTCTCTAGTCCATTTTACAGATAAGGAAACTGAGGCAGGCAGAGGTTAAGTGACTTACCCAGGGTCATACAGCTAGTAAATATCTGAGGAGGGATTTCAAGTTAGGAAGATTAGTCTGAGGGTAGATTTGGACTCAGGTCTTCCTGGCTGCCCGGTGCTCTATCCACTGTACCACCTGACTTCTTTGGAATGCTATGCTTCTATTAATGTTATTTAAGATCACATACATTTTTGGCAGTCATGTAATAATTATAACTCATGTTGCAGTATAATTTTTAAAGCCCTCAGGTCTCTTTTACTGGAGCTGTCATTGTCTAGCCCAGGGGAGGGGAACCTTCGTCCTCAAGACCATATGTGGCTCTCTAGTTCAAGTGTGGGTCTTTGAATCCAAACTTCATGGAACAAAAGGGCTAGACTCCAGCCCCATCATCTCCATCCATCCATCATAGAATCACAGATTCTCAACAAGGTACTTGGATCACCTAGTGCAGTAGTGTCTAACCCAAATGCAAACATCCCTTTAGATACATATTGACTTAGAAAAGCCTAAATTAACATTTATCTAAGCCTTGTTGTATTTTTATTTGTCTTATTAAACATTTCCCAGTTACATTTTAATTTGCTCTGGCTAAACTCAACAGCTGAGTTCGACAACTCTGACCTAGCTTAATCAATACCTGAGCAAAATCTCTCTCCAAATCCCTGATCAGTGGTCAGACAGGATACGTGAGCTCACTGTCTCCTAAGAGAGGCAGCCAGGTTGCCTCTAGCTAATTTATGATGAATTCTAGAAGTTTCTTGGCTTGTTCATCATAATATGCTGTAATTTGACTACAGTTACATTCATGCCAGTTCTGGGCCTGGAGTCAGTAAAATCTCAGTAAATTTGGCCACAGATACTTGCTGTGTGACCCTGGACAAGTCACTTATCTGCTTTGTGATGGATGCACTTACTAGACTGGGGAAGTGTGCCATAGGATGGGGTTATTGGTCCTCTCTAAATATTAGTAAGTTGGGGCAAATTCCTCATCCCCCACAAATTCTAGCTCTGTAGACAGGCAGTATTCCAGTGTCCCTTTGAAGGAACCTCAGTTTCTTCAACTATCAAGGTTGGATGGCAATAACATCTACTTCACAAAGCTGTCGTGAGGATCGACTGAGGTGATATTTGTAAAGCATTTAGCAATAGTGACTGGAGTATAGCAGGTTTTCAATAAATGCTTGCTTCCTTCCTAAGATGCAGTCTTATTCTAAGTTTTTGAAAATCCGATTCTATTTGTCATAATGTTAATGGGAAACAGAAACAAATAATCAAGTAAGTTGACAAAAAGAGTAAAATCTTATCTAAAACCTTTGGCTTATAACAAATATGGCCAAATGAATTACCCCCCCCTCCCAAAAGAATAAGCAAAAAACATATTAGTTTTGTGCCTCTTTCCAAGTCTGTCTGAAATTCTGCTCCTTTTGGCTGTTCTCTTGTTTTTTGTTTTGTTCTTGTTTTTTTCAGGGTTCTCGACAACGTGTATATGATTTTGGTTCTACCGACTGTCCTTTGTGCACTTCTTATAGATGCTCCCAAATAGTCTTCATATTTATCAGAGAGTGGATGTGTGGTAGTAGACTGAGAACCAGTCCTGATACTTGGAAAACCTGGGTTCAAGTCTCATCTGTGGCACATATTGGATGTGTGACCTTGGGCAAATCACTTTACTTCTACACTGCAGAGAAGGCATCCATTTGCATTGGTGATGGGAGTTTCCTCATCCAGGTCACCACATGAATGGAGTTACCAGGTCTTGTCACTATTCCTATCGCTTTAAAAAAAATAACACTTTATTATTAGTCCATTTGAAAGACAAGGAGGTATATAGAGGTGTCAAACACACCATTGGCTGCATGTAGCCCACAATGGTCCCAAGTGAGACTGGAACCAAATTAAAATGTAATTGGAAAATATTTAACAAAATAAATAAAAATATACAAGAACATGGATAATGTGAATGTGTAGTTTTCTAAGTCAATAGATGGCCTATACTCAAAAAGAAAAGCCTTAATAATAGGATTTGTTCTGTAAAACTTGATCTCAGTCACAAGGCTACATCCAAGGACCTAGAAGACCACATGTGGACTTGAGGTTGCAGGTTCTCAACCTCTGGACAGAGATCCTCACATTTCTTCAACGGCAACACAAGGAGGTTGGATTGCATGACATAGAAGGTTCCTTCGGCTCCAGATTCCACGACTCAGTGACCCACTCCCTAGATGCCAGAAACAGGAGATGGACCTGTGGACCCCTTTCACTGCAGCACACAAATGTTTTCACTGCAGGCTTGCTGGGAGCTGAGTTTTCTGTGCACATCATTTTTCATCTGTGCAACAAAAGAACTTCTTCAAAGGTAATTGCTTCCAGTAGGAAAATAAGATTGAAAAAGAAAAGACTATTCTTTGGCTCTTTGGTTTTCTTTGGAGGTTGGCAAGACCCCTGGTTTTTGGTTTTCCTTCCTTTGCATCAGTCTACTTCTTGGGCTAGACTATGGTGTAGCCTGACAACTCTGGCTCCCACATCTGAAGGCATCCCACAGCCCTGGCATCCCACACAACAAGGGATTCTGAGAGAGCTGCCCTCTCTCCACATTCTCCTAAATCTGTCTGCTGCTGAAATAGTCGTGAGTATGACTATCGAGGCTGGAAGTAGAGCTGGAAGTCCAGTGGCATCCAACACTTCCCATTGCTATTTAGACCAAGAGTCCCTCCACCTTATTTCCTCTCCACTCTCCACCCTCCCCAGGCCTCCCTTGGTCTGCAGCTGTGCTGACAGTGAGGGATGCAGAGGACAGCATCCTCTTTGATCTGACCCTTTAGAGCATCTTCCAACTGGATATTACAGTAAGCAACTGAGAGGATGGAGTTGTCACCATCTCCTTCCTGGACCTCAGAGCTTCCTTGGAGTTCAGCCACAGTACAGTTTTCCTAGAGACAAGGCTACAGAACTTTCCCCTCAGCCTGTGGTACTCAGAGACAATTCTCTCTATAGCCCTTCAGGCAAAAATGGGCTTTTTTTTTGGGAATTGGGGCAGTTCCATCTCTGGAGAGAGGTAACTGGAGGAGGCTGTGTACTGAAAAAAGCACTTGACTTTGGAGGCTTGATGGCTTTTGTTCAAGTCCTGTCTCTGATAACTCACTAGCTCACTTACCTTCCCTAAGCCTCAGTTTACCCATCTGTAAAATGGTGATAATAATAGCACTTACCTTCCAGGTATGAGAACCAAATGAAAAACAGGTGTAAACTTTACTTTTTTTTGTTTTTGTTTTGTTTTGTTTTGTTTTTGCTTTTTGGAGGGCAGGTTGGGGTTAAGCGACTTGCCCAAGGTCACACGGCTAGTTTTTCGTGTTAAGTGTCTGAGGCCGGATTTGAACTCAGGTACTCCTGACTCCAGGGCCGGTGCTCTATTCACTGCGCCACCTAGCCGCCCCAACTTTACTTTTTTTTGAAGGGGGGAAAGCAGGGCAATTGGGGTTAACTGACTTGCCCAAGGTCACGTGGCTAGTTTTTGTGTTAAGTGTCTGGGGCCAGATTTGAACTCAGGTCCTCCTGACTCCAGGGCCGGTGCTTTATTCACTGCTCCACCTATCCATCCCAGATGAAAATTTTAAAGCATCATATAGACACTAGGTAGGTAGGTGGGTAGGTTGGTGGTAGATAGCAGGAGAAGAAGAAGAAGAAGAAGAAATAGTAGTAGTAGTAGTAGCAGCAGCAGCAGCAGCAGCAGCAGCAGCAGCAGCAGCAGCAGCAGCAGCAGCAGCAGCAGCAGTAGTAGTAGTAGTAATACTGATGTCATGTAGTGATGGGGAATTCCCTCATTCTTTCATGGAGCATTTTCAGTCACCATTCTTGGATCCAGACATTGAAATCTTGGGACACGGGGTGGGAATGGGTGAAGAATGGTCCCTCTATGTTATTATAAGTTTTAGATGATGCTGGAGTATGCAGACACATGTATTTGGTGAGACCTAGCAGAGGTATGGAGGGAAGGAAGACCTTATATACATGTATATACATATACGCATGTATATACATGCATACATATGTATATATGTATGTATGTGTATATGTGTGTGTGTGTGTGTGTAT
>CM053598.1:123209852-123233399 GCA_028646575.1 Pseudocheirus occidentalis
TTGTTGATACTGTGAATATTGTACTGAATCTTGATTTTGTAATGGAATAAACAGAGTGTTCACTAATACTGTGTAATCTGAATCTTAAAAGCTGTTCACAGTAGCATTCTCTCAGGAATCTACTGCTGATTGGCTTTACAGAGGCTAACACTTGGTGTGACCTAACGAGTAGGTAAGATTCTGGAAGATACTGGGAGGAATCCTAGCAACACTGAAGAACTTTGAAGGGCCAGTTTTCTCCTCTCTTCTCCTCTCCTCTTTTGGTTTTTGGCCCCTCCTGTCAGAATCAAGAACCTTGCTTTACTACCCTGTTGGATCTGATGCATTTATATGCCAAACTTTATGCCAAAAATATGTGTGTGTGTTGTTGTTTTTGAACATTTCTTCTCATGCATCCCAATTATGAAAGATACTCACTTCCACTCTCTTCTTTCTTCTCTCAATACTAATGTATTCTTATCACCTTCCCTTATCTCTTCCTTCTAAAACACTTAAAACAGAACCAATCTACCCCAGGTCCTCTGTTTTTCTTATTTTACTTTCTCTATTTTGAAGACATTAAGGTTCTGAAAGGACTCTTGAGGGGTGGCTAGGTGGCGCAGTGAATAGAGCACTGGCCCTGGAGTCAGGAGGACCTGAGTTCAAATGTGGCCTCAGACGCTTAATAGTTACTAGCCATGTAACCTTGGGCAAGTCACCTAACCCCAAATGCCCCCTGCCTTCTCCCCTTCAAAAAGGAAAAAAAACACCCTTGCTTCCTTTTCTTCTATGAGAATATTAGTACTATTATCATATAGCACCTTCCAACTAGTTGACTTAAGGGGGAGAATAAGTATATATAAATGAAGAATTAATTAATGAGAAAGCATTTGTAAGGGGCTACTATGTGCACCTTCAAATAAATGTACCTTTCTAGGTCTGTCTTGGTTGTTGTGTTTGCATTTCAATGTTCCTTCCCAGCTTTGGTCTTTTCATCAGAAATGCTTGATGGTTTACTATTACATTCAAGGTTCATTTTTACCCCCTTCTGTAGGATTATGCTTAGCTTTGCAGGGTAAGTTATTGTTTATAAACTTGTATCTTTTGTCTTTGGGAATATTGTATCCTGAGATCTCCTTTCATTTACTATAAAAGCTCCAGGTCTTATGTCATCCTGACTGAGGTTTCTTGGTACTTTAATTTGTTCTAAATTTGCGGTATTATTATTATTTTTAAATATAGAAACTCTGGATTTTGGCTTTGATGTTCCTGGGACTTTTTTCTTTTGAGGTTTCTTTCAGGAGGTGATTCTTTATTTTGTTCCCTGGTTTTTTTTTTAATATTTTTTTTCCTTTTTTTCTCTTCAGCCCTTCCTCCACTCACTGGGAAAGCAAGTAATAAATCAAGTATACCTATGAAATCATGCAAAACATATTTCTATATTAGCCATGTTGCAAAAAAGCAAGGAAAATGAAAGTGAGAAAATTATACTTCACTTTGCACGTACAGTTGATCAGTCTCTGTCTGGAGGTGGATAATATTTTTCATCAAGAGTCCTTTGGAAGTATCTTTGATCATTGTATTGATGAGAGTAACTGTTTTTCACAGATGATCATCATTACAATATTGATGTTACTGTGTTCTGTTTACTTGACTTTGCATCAGTTAATATGTTTTCCCTTGTTTTCCCGATATCACCCCTCTCATCATTTCTTATAGTACAATAGTATTTCATCATAATCATCTACCCCAACTTGTTCAGTCATTTCCAAATTGATGGGCACCTCTTCAATATCCAGTTCTTCACCACTGCAAAAAGTTATTTTTGTCCTCCTTTTTCTTTGTTTTCCTTGGGATACAGAACCAATTTGGATGAGAGTGAGGTCCAACTATTGCCTACCCTTGGGCAGCTAGGTGGAACAGTGGGTAGATTTGAACCTGAGTTCAAATCTGACACTTGACACACTTACTAGTTATGTGACTTTGAGCAAGTCATTTAACCCCAATTGCCCCTCCAAAAAGCAAAAAAAAACCCCAACCCCCCACAAACAAAACTATTGCCTATGCCCATTTTTGCCTCCATTATAAAAGCTCTTCTTTGTGTGCCTTTTTTATTTGAAATAATTGTGCCCATTCTTCTTCTCCATTCACTTTTCTCCTAGTGCATTCCTCTTTTTCCCTCCTTTTTCTTTTTTGAGATCAACATAACTCACACCCATGCCCTCTGCTTAGACTCCGTCTGTCTTAATAATGATAAAGTTCTTAGGAGTTATATGTATTGTTTTCCCATGTAGGAATTTAAACAACTTAACCTCAGCAAAGCCCTTATGATTTCTCCTTCATGTTTACCTTTTTATGTTTCTCTCAAGTCTTGTGCTTAAATGTCAAATTTTCTATTTAGCTCTGGTCTTTTCCTTAGGAATGCTTAAAAGTTCTCTATTTTTAAAATATCCATTTGTCCCCCCAAAGGATTATACCCCATTATGCTGGGTAGTTTGTTCTTTGTTGTAATCCTGGTTCATTTGCCTTCTGGAATACCTTTTTTTGTACATCCTTTTCCAATTGGCCTATCCTGATTTTTAAGGAGTTCTTTACTTCAGTAAATTTTTGTGCTTCTTTTACCATTAGACCAATTATGGTTTTTAAGGTGTTATTTCCTTCAATATTTTTTGAGGTGGGGGGAAGGCAGGGTAATTAGGGTTAAGTGACTTGCCCAAGGTCACACAGCTAGTACCTGTGTCAAGCATCTGAGGCCAGATTTTTACTCAGGTCCTCCTGACTCCAGGGCCAGTGCTCTATTCACTGCACCACCTAGCTGCCACCTTCAGTGTCTTTTGTTCCTCTTTTACCAAAATATTAAATCTCCTTTCATAATTTTCTTACATCATTCTTATTTCTTTTCCCAATTTTTCCTCTTCCTCTCATCTCTTTCTTTAATTCTCCCAGGAATTCTTGCTAAGCTTGTGTCCAATTATTGTTTTTAATTTGAGGCTTTGTGTATAGCTGTTTTCACATTGTTGCTTCTTTTGAGTTTTTATTTTGAACTTCCCTGTCACCATATTAGCTTTTTATGGTCAGGTTCTTTTTGTTGCTGTTTGCTCATTTTTCCAGCCTATTTCTTGATTTTGAACCATATGTTAAAGTTGGGCTTCCTTCACATTGGGGTAGGGAGGCACTGTCCCAATTTTCAGAGCTTTTTGCTATGCTATTTTCAGAGCTAGTTTTTGGTTCTTCCAAAGTGATATGATCCAGGGGGAGGTATGGTCACTGCTTTCCTTGTCTGTGCTTTTGTTTTACCCAAGAAAGGCCCCTGTTGTCCTCTTCCCCGTAGGTGCCAAGACTAGTGCTCCTCTTGGCCCTAAAACTGTGACCAGGTCTCCTACTCTTCTGCAGTCTCAAGCACTAGTACTCCTCTCAACCTTGGAATTGCAAGGGCTTCTCCTCCCTTGTAAAAAACTGTAAGTACTCTTCTCTGCCCCAGAAATGTGACTGGAACCATTTTTGATCAATGCAACAGGGTCCTATACTCACTGCTCAGTGTCTTCTGTAATTTCTTTCTGACCAATTGTCCAACCCCCTTACCATCTGTGAACTGAGAGCTCCTGAAGCTGTTACTGCATGTTACACCCACCTTCAAACCCCACCCCTTGTGCTGTTACAGTGATGATTCTGCACCAGCCCCCACCTGGTGTCACAGACCTCTCCTGTTGACCTCCCTAGTTGTCTTATGCTGGAAAAATATTTCACCCTGACCTTTTGTTGGATTTGCCACTCCAGAATTTAATTTGAGGTGTTATTTTAAAGTTATTTGGAAGGGAATGTTGGGAGAGTTTGGCTGAGTTACTGCCTCTATTTTGCCATCTTGGCTTAAGAGCCTGCTTTCTGTTTTTAATACATCTGGGTAGTTTTAATTAAAGGTTTCTGGAAATATAATATCTAGTCTATAACCTCCCCCCCATCATTTTTAGGGAGTACATTGATTTTCAAATGATTTTTCCTTGATCTATTTTCCATGTCAATTTGTGTTTTAAATCAGGTATCTTAATTTTCTTCTATTTTCTCCAATTATTTGATTTTTTCTCCCACTATTTCTTACTGTTTCAGAAAGTCACTGATGTCTATTTAGTCTATTCTAATTTTCAAGGAGTCTGTAACTTGGGTGACATTTGCCACTTTCTTTTCTAAGCTGGCAATAGCCTGGAGTGTAGTGGGTGACCTTGGCCTTTTAAAATTAAGGTCTTTTGGGGTCTCAGTTTGTCTGAGGCAACACCCATTCAATGTCTAAGGGTTAGTAAGAATAACAAAAGATGGCTTAGTTTATCATCTTGAAAGTATTGGTCTGGGAGGGGAATACCCTTTGAGATAAGAAAAGCAAGGTTGGAGCTAACACTCAATAGCTACTTTTTTGGTATTTGAGCAGAACAATCAGTCAATTATTATTTTTTAAGCACCTAATATGTGATGAAAGATCAGCAAAGAGTTCCACTTTAACTAAGCTTTTTTTCCTCTTTCCCTGAATAGTGTAATGAAAAGAATAGAGGTCTTAGAGTCAGGAGACCTTGGTCTGAGTCCTGGTCTTTATATTTACTGGTTTGTATGACCCTGGGTAACTCATTTAACCTCTCTGTGCCTCACTTTCTTCTTTCATAAACTAGGAGTTAAGTTGTATTTGCACTGTCTCTTAGAACTAGTGTGAGGAAACCTTTATTAATGGATGAATAAATCAAGCATTTATTAAGCCCTAAATGTAAAGCACTGTGCTAATGGCTGAAGATATAAGTAAAAAAGTGAGAGACAGTCCTTACTCTCAAGGAGTTCAAATTCTTGTAGGGGAGACAATACATATGGAAGCAAAATACAATATACATGTGAGTTAGTATTATTCTCTTCCTTCCGTACAATTTAACTTTCATGGTGCTCCGCAAACATTGCACATTCATGTACTTTTTCATCCAGAAAGTGACTGATCCAATGAGTGAGAATCAGATAGTATACCCTGTGGAGAATTAATTGCAACCAGTTCATCACAGTACAATTTTTCTAGGACATGCACATAGACAGCTCTCATATAAAATTCATCATTGTTCAGTTATTTTTGGTAGTGAGATTTCACTGGTACCACATTTCCACTGTACACCCTTATCCGGAGCCTGTTGCTAATGAATCCTTAGACAATGGTCTTGGATGTTTGTTTAGTCTCCCTTTTGGTTGATCTTGGCCTTGGGTTTGATGATTGGGTTGGCTGTGTCATGGATGAACAGCGATTCTGGGAAGTCAACCCAAGAAAACTGGGATTCTGGATTGCAGAAACATTATCTATGTGCTGAGGAAGACCCTGCATTGAGCTTCCTGCTCCCTGAGGCACCAGGTTAAGGCATCTTTTCTTGAACCAAAAAGATAGGGGGCTAGACAGTCCAGGTGCACTATCAATTATCACTACTCAATCCCCTTTAAGAAGCAGGCCTAGCCCCCTTCTGATCATCCTCACCAATATAACTGATAAAAACCAAAATGAAACATTTTTCTAAATCATAGCTTTTGTTGCCAACTTTAATTAATTCTTTTTTTAAAAAATTACAATTCACATTGTCAGAAAAAATCTTTTCATTGACCATGCCCAAATAGACACATCTCATCCTGGATTTTAAGCCCATTACTTCTCTGGCAGGAGGCAAGTGGCAGATTTATATTTGGTCCTCTGGACTCATGGTTTATCATTACATTAATCAGAGTTCTAAAGTCTTTCAAAGTTGTTCTACTTTATAGAGTTATTGTCATCATATAAATTATTCTTTTAGTTTGGCTAATTTCACTCTAAATTAATTCATGGAGTAGATCTTCCTAGTTTCCTCTGAAACTAGTCATTTCATAATTTCTTATGGCATAATAATATTCCATTAGATCCATATATGACAATCTCTTTAGCCATTACCCAGTAGGTGGGCACCTCTTCAATGTCCAGTTTTTGGTTACTATGAAAACAAGTGCTATAAATATTTTTGTACATATGGTTCTTTAAAATTTTTTTTTATCTCTTTGGGGTATAGGTCTAAAAACTTTTTGAGTATTATACCAAACTGTTTTCCAGAATGACGGGACCAATTTGCAGTTCCACCAATAATGCATATGTGCTTGTTTTCTTAAAGCTCCTCTAAAATTTGTCATTTTCCTTTTTTGTTATCTTTACCAAGTGATTGGTGGAATCTCAAAGTTTCTTTAATTTTCACTTATATAATTAATGATTTGGAGTGTTGTTGTTGGTTTTCTCCCCACATTGATCTTAGCTTATTCTACAGTTTAGCACTTCTGCCACTAGTCTTCTAGAGCTGTGCCATTTGTTGACTGTCATTCTTTGGGCAGATTTTGGGTTCAATTCCAGACCATTGCAATAAAGCAGATATCACAATAAAATGAGTCACATGCATTTTTTGGCTTTCCAATATATATAAAAGTTATATTTATACTATATACTGTAGTCTATTAAATGTGCGATAGTATTAAGTCTAAGAAAGCAATGTACATGCCCTCATTAAAAATACTTTACTGCTAAGATATACTAACCATTATCTGAATCTTCAGCCAGTTGTAATCTTTTTGCTGGTAGATGATCTTACTGCTCAATATTAATGGCTGCTGACTGATCAGTGAGGTGGTTACTGAAGGCTGGGGTGGCTTTAGTAATTTCTTAAATTCAGACAACAGTGAGGTTTACTTCATTGGTTGACTCTTCTTTCCACTTGAACACTTAGAGGCCATTGTAGGGTTATTAATGGGCCTAATTTCAATATTGTTGTGTCTTAGGGAGTAGGGAAACCTGAGAAAAAGATATGGGAACAGCTTGTTGATGGAGGGGTCAGAACACACACTCAGAACACATCAATTAAATTTGATGTCTCATGTAAGGGTAGTTCATAGTGGCCCCAAACAATTTCAATAGTAACATCAAAGATCACTGATCACAGATCATTGTAACAGATACAATAATAATGGAAAAAACTTGAAATATTGTGAGAATTACCAAAACATGATTCAGAGACACATGGTGAGCCCCTGCTGTTGGGAAAATGGTGTCCATAGACTTGCTCAATGAAAGGTTGCCACAAAGGTTGCCACATTTGTAAAAAATACATGATATGTACAAAGCGCAATAAAGCGAAGCGCCATAAGATGAGGTATGTCTGTACTATAATGTTCTATAAACTATGCCATCTAGCTGCCTCTTTATAATTTCAGAATTTTATCCTTGGAGATACTCCATCCCTCATGAGCTGACTTCTTCATTGAATTTTAGTTTATGGGATCCCACCTACCCTTATTCAGAACCCTTTGAAATTTGCTTTACTGCAATCTTACCTTTTTTTCTATCATAAACAGATAAGTCACTTCTTACCATGATTGCTATTATTTCTAATAGAGCAGCCAGTTATTCCATTTGTGAGATTCAGATATAGAATAGAAATTCCTCTCAATGGTTCCTCTACCTTTTAAAGGATAAAACTTTTCATTAAAATAAGTTGGTAAATTTTTAGTTATTCCACTTGGGGCAGAATGATCTCCATTTATTTATTTCTTGCCTATCTTTTTGTAGCAAATATGGTCTGGTCTCTCATAGTCAGACTATTATACTTTTTAAGATTCTGGAGGATACCCTGAAGGATTGGCCTGTCTCTTCTTGAAATACTATCAGCTCAAGCCTCCATTGATTGTGTTCCCTCTACTATAAGCCAGTAGGTGACTGGCACCCTAGTTCTGATACCACTTAACATAAATTAACTTTTACAAAGGGAGATTTACTTCAAAGATATGATGATAGAAAAAGCACAAACATTTCCCCCCAGCACTTTGTTGGAGTATTCTCACCTATCCCACCTAGGTCTCTGGGGACAGTGGGCTAAATCTTAGCACAATTGCTGCAAAAAATTGATCTTACCAAGTTCATATCTAAATGTAGCATCACTGCTGCATAAGTCCTCATTTTAGCTACTTATTAGTGGATTGGACCTCAAAGTTCTCTTCTTGTTTCTTGGGGTATTGATGCTGAGCTGGCTGTAAAACTCAGCATTTGCTCAACTCTTGAACAGCCAGATATCCAGATTCCTGGACAGACCAGTCTCCTGACCTTTTGAAACTCACAAGGGCAGTCTTCAATCTGTTCACCTAAAACAAAAGATGAAAACTCTAGGTTGGCAAGGAAACGATACACATATTTATGGGACCGCACATCAGTACTGGAGGAAGAGGGCCTAGGTCCTCTTCCTTTATAGAACTGATTCTCAGTAGATGCTGTCAGTGAAGGAGATAAACCAAGAACAGACATTCACTCAGAGAGAAAAAAATTGAGACTGATGAAAGTCTTTTAAAGGTGTCCACATTTTAAATTCTATATCTACAGTCAATCAGAGAGGCTATTGTTCATCACATGGTTAGCAAACTAGAACCATTTGCAGAATGTCTACACATGTTCCATACTCTTTCTCTAATACAAATCATCACAACTTTCCCAGAAGCAGGTTACCCATTCTCTTCCATGTGGGAAATAGCAGCAGAGGTGTTCTTCTCATGGGTTGGTCCCTTGTTATCCATTCTTACAAAGGTGACCATTTCTTTTCTGGAAGCTCTGCCCTCCTCCTTTCTGCCACCTCAAACCATTGCTTTCCTTGAACCTTCTATGCTTGTATAACAGAAATTCTGAGGGAAATGTCCATGATGGACAGAAGACCCTAATATCCCCTACTAAAATGCCTTTGTTGCTGTTCTGATATGGTAAGGCTGGATCTAGACTGTCATTGACAAGCTATCCTTATCTATTCTTTTTTTTTACTCACTTCCTTTTTTAAATTAAATTAATTTATTTTTAGTTTTCAACATTCACTTTCATAAGATTTTGATTTCCAAATTTTCTCCCTCTTCTTCCCTTCCTCCCACCCCCAAGACATTGTGTAGATTGATATAGGCTCAACATGTACATTCATATTAAACCTATTTTCACATTAGTCATGTTGAACAGAAGAAGCAGAATCAATGGGAAAACCCACGAAAAAGAAGACACAAAAGCAAAAAGAGAGAGTGCAAATAATATGCTTCAATATGCATTCAGCTTCCATAGTTCTTTTCCTAGATGTGGACAGCATTTTCTATCATGAGCCCTTTGGAGTTGTCTTAGATCCTTGCATTGTAAAGAAGAGATAAGTCTATCAAAGTTAGTTAGTTAGACACATACAATGTGTCTATTACTGTAGACAATGTTCTGGTTCTGCTCACTTCACTTAACATCAGTTCATGTAAGTCTTTCCAGATTTTTCTGAAGTCTGTCTAACAATTTCTTATACCATAATAGTATTTCATTATATTCATACACCACAACTTGTTCAGCTATTCTCCAACTGATGGGCATCCCCTGAATTTCCAGTTCTTTGCCACCACAAAAAGAGTTGCTATAAGTATTTTTCTACATATGGGTCCTTTTACCATTTGTAAATATCTGTTTGGGATATAGACCTAGAAGTGGAATTGTAGCCTTGCCCATTTTTTTTTAATTTTATTTTTTAAAATTAACTTTTGTGCTTATTTTTAGTTTACATCATTCATTTCCACAAGACTTTGAGTTACAAATTTTCTCTCCATCTTTCCACTACCCACCACCCCAAAACAGTGATCCCACTGAATACTCCCTCCCCCAATCTGCTCTCTCCTATATCCTCCCTCATTCCCCCTCTGATTTTCTGGTAGGGCAAGATGGATCTCTATACCCCACTGTCTGTATATCTTATTTCCCAGTTGCATGATAATAATAATAATAATAATAATAATAATATTTTAAAAACATTTGATTTTAAAACTTTAAATTCCAGATTCTTTCCCTTCCTCCCTCGTCTAGCCTTGCCCATTCTTAAGGGAGGAAGTCACACCTAGTTCAGAGAATAGGAGATGAGAAGAGTGAAAAGCAGGTTCCAGGTATCAGTGCCTTGAGTTTAAATCCTCTTCTGATATTTATTTATCTGGTTGATCTTGGACCAGAAACCAACGTTCTTTCCATTTTACTAACTCATGAAACTATCTACTAAATGCATAGAAGTAAATGTGATCTGCAGTGGTTGGGAGAGATCATTGAAGCATTTAAATATGTAACTCATAATTCAAAGTCCATTTGCACAACTCTCCTCGTTAGTAGAGATGGATTACTCAGTTCTCCCTATGTTATGGGGATCAGAATTAGGGAGAATTTGAGAAGAGAAATCTTGATCTTTTGGCTTCCAGATTCAAGAAAGAAGTTATATAGTTCCAGATTATGTTCAGGAGAAACTCCTGAGTGCAGAGAAAGACCCTGTGAAGTTTCATTATGAAACTGGCTTTGGTGGGAAGGGAGTCAAGTCTTGGGTAGATAGTTTGGGCTACTCCTACTTATTAAGGGATAGCAATCAGTCACCTCTTCTACACTTATGCTATTTATGGAGCAAATAGATATAATTCTTGCATGGTACCCTCTCTTTGGGGGAAGTAGAATGGTCAGAATCCGGCCCCACCCTCCTCCTTCCCCTTCTGGTAAGAATTTAAGTCTTTGGAGATGAGTGGGCTGGTAACTCTACATAGCTCTAGAGATATCTACTCATGCCTCCCTGTGAGCCACATTCAGATGGTCCTATGTGGATACATGTAATCTGTATGAGTACAAACCCACCTAACCAACCCTACAAATATTAAAAGACAGCATGACATCATGGAGCAAGCACTTGACTGGAAGTCAAGAGACTTGGGTTTTAGTCTGAGGTCTGCAAATAATTCACTATGTCACCTTGAGTAAATTACTTTGTCTCTCTGGGCCTCAGTGTCCTTATCTACAAAATAATGGACTAGATGGTCACTGAAATCCCTTTGAGCTCTAAATCTATGACTCTATGGTTCTGACCTATATGATGTTAGAGTTCCACTAGAGAAGACCCCTTCTACCTTTGATGTTCTAAGATTTTATTGTAATGATGAGTGAATGAATGATTGAAAACTCAATCATTAAGCACTGCCGTGGTGAGTGCTGGGGAGATAAATATGACAAAGAAGACGGTCGTGTGTCTAATTTCATTTCCACTGATAAAATCATCTGTGTTCCTGATTTTAAACCTTTTGGCAGTGCCAAGGACTTTTGATTATGAGGACATTCTTTCCCCAGTCATCGTTTGCTTCGATTGCTGAGCAGGCAGGGCCTGCGGCATCCATATCTCCACAGGAATTGCTTCGGCGGGTTATGGCTTCAGGGACTGGGTCAGAAGCAGCAATAGTGATCACAGAGGTTCTACCTTTCCAAGGCCTTTTGGGTTTACCTGCTCATTGGTGGTAGTTACTAGTCAAGGGTGATGGTGAGAAAGGTGGGTCTCCTTCTTCACAGGGATTATGCCTATAAATAAGGGCTAGGTTAAAACCTGGGCAGGTAGGTGGCGCCATAGTGCACAGAGCACTGGGTCTGGAGTCAGGAAGAGTCATCTTCCCAAGTTCAAATCTGGCCTTGACACTAAGCTGTGTGATCTTTGACAAGTTACTTGAATCTGTTTGCCTTAGCTGCTTCATCTGTAAAGTGAACTAGAAAAGGAATAGGTAAACCACGCCAATATCTTTGCCAAGAAAACCACAAAGAGGGTCACAAAGAATTGGCCATGACTGAAAAATGACAACAACTAAAGCCTAGTTAAAGGCAGGGTTGACATTCTGATTAGTGCTGCTATTCCTGGGGCTTCGGGGTTCAAGGTTTTGCAATGTCTCCCAGAGTCTACAGCAGTGGTTCTCAACCTTCCTAATGCTGGGACCCTTTAATAGTCGTATGTGGGTGTGTCTGCATGTGGGCAGACCTGCCTGGAGATGGATAGAGGAGGTTCCTAAGACTATCCAAAATATGTGTTTTCCGATAGTCTTAGGTGACCCCTGTGACCCCTGTGAAAGGGTCGTTTGACCCCAAAGCAGTTGCGACCCACAAATTGAGAACTGCTGGTCTAAGGGGAGGTGGTGGTGATGATCTGATTCACCTGACACAGCCTACCTCCTGTCTCTACCTCAGGTGCCTTCCTGCTTCAGCCATCCTGACCTGTCTGCCTTTAAAGTGTAGAGTAATATATTATAGAAGATGGAAGCAGTATGATGTATAGGCTCAGTGAAAAAGAAGTTAATAATTTACTAAGGTAAATAAGATACAAAATAATTAAACACTTACAATCTAAGTGCATGTTAAGCATTAAAGCATGTGGGAGAGAAAGTATGAAAAAGGAATTTGATGAAGATTTCTTGTGTGCTGCAGTCAGCAGAGAATTTTACCTTTTACCTAGATTGTTTTAATAGCCCAACCAGTTCTCCTGACTCCACTGTCTTACCTGTCCAATACACTTGCTCCATAGCCTTCAGATTGTGATTCACAGAGAATATGTCTAACTATGTCACTTTCTTACTCAAGAAATTTCAGAGGTGCCCATTTGCCTTTAGAAAGGATAAAATAGAAATTCTCTATATGGCTTTTAGGACATGTCACAGTCTGGTTTCATCTCAACTATCTAGGCTGATTTCAAATTACACCCTCACCCCCATGCTCTGGTCCATCTGAACTGGCCTATTCACTATTCTTCATATATATTTCATCTCGTACCTCCAAATTTTTGCCCAGGCTTTGTCCTTTTTCTTCACTTCTACCTGTTAGAATGCCTAGTTCTTTTTAAGACTTAGCTTGAGGCCTGCCTCGTACACAAAACCTTTCCTGATCCTTCTAGTTATAACTGCTCTCTCCCCCAACCTTACTGAGATGATGTATTTGGCTTCATAAAAACATAGGTTTGTAGATTTAAAACTGAACAGGACCTTGGAGGTCAACCAATCTAAACCTCCAATTTTACAGGTGAGGAAATTAAAACTTAGGGAGGTTAAGTCATTTGTCTAAGGTCCCTCAAGTAGTAGCCAACAGGCTGGATTTGAATCCTTTGATGTCAAAACCAAGTGATATTTTCATGATATCATATAGAGAATTTTATTTAAAAGAGAACTGAGAGGTCATGTAATCCAAACTTCTCATTTTACAGATTAGGAAAATGAGGCCTATCTGTCTATCTATCTGTCTATCTATCTATCTATCTATCTATCTATCTATCTATCTATCTATCTATCTATCTATCTATCCATCCATCCATCCATCCATCTATCCATCTATCCATCTATCTATCTATCTATCTATCTATCTATCTATCTATCTATCTATCTATCTATCCATCCATCCATCCATCCATCCATCCATCCATCTATCCATCTATCTATCTATCTATCTATCTATCTATCTATCTATCTATCTATCTGTCTGTCTGTCTGTCTGTCTGTCTGTCTGTCTGTCTGTCTGTCTATCATCTATCTAACAGGTTGAGTTCAACCAAATTGAAGGGAAGGTTTCATGGAAGAGGTAAATCTTGAGGTGGGCCATATAGGGATGAGTAGGAATTGAATAAAATGAGGGATTATGGATATATATGAGTGAGAAGGGCGTGTATGAACCTACTATGATAAATGTAATATATTTAGCATAGTCTCTGAAACATAGTAGGTGCTTAATAAATGTTGATTGATTGATCATGTTCTTGGCAGCCATGACCTAAAAAACCTAATGTGTTGTGGCATGTCATCTTACTCCCCAGCCCTCCACCCCCATTCCATCCTCCCATTCTCCAAATAAAATATTTGTGTTTTACCTTACTCATTTGTCTGTCTATCTGTCTGTCTCTCCAGATGAAGTTGCACAAGAGGGGCTGTTTTTCTTCCAGCTGAACTGGTGCTCAGCCATGTGGACAGTTAAACCACATATACAAGTGGGAAATCCATTTGCATGTTGAACCCCAGTCAGCCTAACCCAGTGTCATTGGCAGCTCCTAATTCTCTCTGCACATAAAGGGAAAACAAGATATTCCAGGAGTTGCAGTGATTTCATATAGGGACAGATTCCCTGGGAAGAACAGAAGTGAGTTTTTTCCTCTCTCCTTTTGTTGCATTTTCCCACTCACATTTTATTTGACTAAATGGAGAAACATCACAGCCAGTCAGTCACAAAAGACTATGATGAGTGAAAAAATCATACAGCTTCTTCATGCACCTCACCAAGCTTTGGTCTGATGTCTTCTGTATTCAGAACCCTACCCACTAAGAAAAAAGGAAGACATGATCTCTACCCTGCCCTGCTCTCAAGAACCTTACCTTCTTCTAGCTAAGAAATGGTTCCTGCCCTCAAACCACTTACACAGTCAGAGAACTGCTGGAACTAGCTCCAACAAGTTCAGGAAAGCTGATGGTGAAATTTATACCTTGGAAACTGGAAAAATCTTATAAATCAAGAATCGATCTATTGTTTTGCTCATTGTGTAGGATTAAAAAAGTGATAGAGAAGATGATTATAATGTAGATTAAACTTAGAAGTCTATCACAGATTTTCAGAAAGCCAGCTGCTAAACATTTGCCAACATGTCTCTGCTTACTCCCTAGTCATGGATGGTCTCTGAACTCCAATAGCACACGCAAAATCACAAAATCTCAAAGTTGAAAGAGAACCCATAGACCAGTAGTTCTCAACCTATGGGTTATGTTCAATTTAAATGCATCTTACATATTAGATATTTACATTATGATTCATAACAGTAGCAAAATTACAGTTATGAAGTAGCAATGAAAATAATTTTATGGTTGGGGGGTCACCACAACATGAGGAACTGTATTAAAGGGTCACAGCATTAGGAAAGTTGAGAACCACTGCCATAGACCATCTAGTCCAATGAACATATGAACAAGAATCTAGTGCATTCCCCAAAGGTGACCATCCAGTCATTGTTCATGGTCCAATGTGAGGCAACCTATGACAGCTCTAATCATTAGGATGTTTTCCCTAATTCTTCTCTATAATTTCCACCCAATGCAACAACTAGTTCTGCCATCTGATGTCAAACAATGCAAGTTTAATCTGCTACACTCAAAACTCTTGGGAACATGGACAAATATGTCTCTTCCCTGCTTCAGGCTAAATGTGCCCACTTCCTGCAATGGCATCTCACAATCCTTGGGTGACCTTCTCTGAGCAATCTCTAGTTTATCAATATCCTTCCTAAATCAGGGGGCCTCAAACCTGATTGTCATCCATTGTGTTAGCTATTCCTTCATATTATCTGAAGATCTGATAAACATGCAGTCATTGATAAACATGTTAAGTTTGTGAAAATTCCAAGGTTACTGAAGCACTCCATCGGAGATTTCCTTCCAAACCAATATCAGACCACTGATGATTTTTCTTTGCGTTCAGCCATTTGACCTTTTCCTAGTCTATCTAATTTTACTATCATTCTATCCCTAAAACTAGCTCTTGAAAATAGCAGTTCATAAAACCTGAAGCTTGAGACAGTGCCCTCTCTACCAGGGGACCATAACCCAACTTTAACATAAAGCTAGATGTCAAGATATAGCCTGGGAAAAATGATCAAATAATAAAACATGACTATAGAAAGCTACTGTGGCAAAAGGGAAGATCAAGACATAAACTCAGAAAAAGACAGTGATGTAAAACAAAGAAGCAAATAAACAAGCAAAGGCTCAAAGAAAACTGTGAATTGGATACAAGCCCAATAAAAATTCCTGAAAGTTCTCAAAAGAGATTTTAAAAATAAAAAAAGAGAAGTTGAAGAAAAATTTGGAAAACAAATGAGAGTGATTCAAGAAGATTATGAAAAGAGATTCAATAGTTTGGTAAAAGAAGCACAAAAAATACTGAAGAAAACGACACCTTAAAGATGAAATAGATCAAATGATAAAAGTCGCACAAAAATCCATTGAAGAAAGAAACTCCTTGAAAACAGGAATTGACCAAATGGAAAAAGAGTTACAAAATCTCACTAAAGAAAATAATTACTTGAAAATTAGATTTGGGAAAGTGGAAGCTAATGACTCCATGAAACATCAAGAAACAGTAAAACAAAGTCAAAAGAACAGGAAAAACCAGGAGAAAACATGCAATAGTTAGGGGGGGAAATGACTTGGAAAATAGCTTGAGGAAAGATAATTTAAAATTATTAGATTGCCTGAAAGTCATGATAAAAAAATACCCTAGATATCATATTTCAAGAAATTTATCAAGAAAACTGACCTAATATCTTAGAACCAGAGAATAAAACAGAAATTAAAAGATTCCACTAGTCACTTCTAAAAAGAGATCCCAAAATGAAAACTCCCAACTAAATTCCAATGCTTCCAGGTCAAGGAGAAAATATTGCAAGCAGTCAGAAACAAGCAATTCAAATATTGTGGAGTCACAGTTAGTATCACACATGATTTAGCAGCTTCCATGTTAAAGGAGTAGAGAGCTTGGAAAATGTTATTCCACAAGGTAAAGGATCTAGGATGACAACCGAGAATAATCTACCCAGCAAAACTACCCAGAATATCAAGGAAAAAATATATATTACATGAAATACTTGACTTTCAAGCATTCCTGATGAAAAGACCAGAGCTGAATAGAAAATTAGACTTTGAAATACAAGACTCAAGAGAATCATAAAAAGGTAAACATGAAAGAGACATCAAAGGGAACTCAGTAAGGTTAAACTGTTCTAATTCTTATGTGAGAAGATGATACTCATAACTCCTAAGAACTTTATTAGTAGTAGTAGGGCAGTTAGAAGGTGCATATATAATAAAAGGTCATGGATGTGAGTTGATTATGATAGGATGATCTAAAAAATGAAGAGGTGAGAAAAAGGGATGCATTGAGAGAAGGGGGAAGGGAGAAGAAGAATGGGGAAAATCATCTCACAGAAAAGAGACATGAAAGGAAGAACTTCTACAGTGGAGGAGAAGCTGGGAGGGGTGGTGGCAGGCAATGCTTGAAGCTTATTCTTATTGGAATTGGCTCACAGAGGGAATAACATACACACTCAGTTGGGTATAGAATTCTATCTTATCCTACACAGAAGTAGGAGAGGAAGGGAATAAAAGAAGGAGGGAGATGATAGATGGGCAAGGCAATTAAGGGAGGTGATGGTCAGAAAGAAAACAGAGTTTTGAGGAGAGATAGTGTAAAAAGAGACAGAGAAGGTGGATAAACAAGGGAAAATAGGACAGAGGGAAATACACAACAAGTAATCATAATTGTGAATATGAATAGGATAAACTAACCCATAAAATCAAAGTGGAAACAGAAGGGATTAAAAACCAGATCCCAACAATATGTTATTTAAAACAACACACTTGAAGCAAAGACACACACACACACACACACACAGAGTAAAAATAAGGGGCTGAAGCAGAATTTATTATGCTTCAGCTGATGGAAAAAAGGCAGGCAGCAATCATGATCTCAGATAAAGCAAAAGCAAAAATAGACCTAATTAAGTGATAAGCAAAGAAACTATGTTTTGCTAAAAGCCACCACAGACAATGAAGTTATATATATATAAATCATATATGCACCAAATGGCACAGCCTCCAAATTCATAAAGGAAACATTGAATGAGTTGCAAAAGGAAATAGATAATAAAACTATACCCATGGGGGAACCTTAACTCTCCCCTTTTATCTCTTCTTTTTTGTCTTTTTTTTTTGGATGGGGGAAGGGAAGACAATTGGGGTTAAGTCACTTTGCCCAAGGTCACACAGCTAGTAAGTGTTAAGTTGTCTAAGGCCAGATTTGAACTCAGGTCCTCCTGACTCCAAGACTGGTGTTCTATTCACTGCATCACCTAGCTGCCCCAACTCTCCCCTTTTAGAACTAGATAAATCTAGCTGTAAAATAAACAAGAAAGAAGTTAAGGAAATGAATAAAATTTTAGAAAAGGCAGATATGATATACTTCCGGAGAAAATTGAATGGGAATAGAAAGGAGTATACTTTTTTTTTAGCTGTATGTGTCACCTTTACAAAAATTGATCATGTATTAGGGCATCAAAACCTCATAAACAAGTGCAGAAATATTAAACACATCCTTTTCAGGTCATAGTGTAATAAAAATTACATTTAATAAAGGAAAATGGAAGCATGGATTAAAAGCTAATTGGAAATTAAGTAATCTAATCCTTAAGAATAATTGGGTCAAAGAACAAATCCTAAAAACAATAAATAATTTTATTAAAGAGAATGATGACAATGAGACAATATACTAAAATTTATTAAATGTAGCCAAAGCAGTACTAAGGGGAAAATTTATATCTCTTTATGCTTACAAGAATAAAATAGAGAAAGTGCAGATCAATATCAATGAATTGGTCATACAACTTAAAAAACCTAGAAAAAGAACAAATGAAAAATCCCTAATTAAGCACAAAATTGGAAATCCTGAAAATCAAAAGAGAGATTAATAAAATAGAAATAAAACCATTTAAGTAAAAAACAAAACCAGGGAATGGTTTTATGAAAAACAACAACAACAACAACAACAACAACCCAACAATAAAAAAGATAAATCATTGGTTAATTTAATTTAAAAAATAAAAAAGGAAACCAATTTACCAGTATCAAAAGTTTAAAAAAGCAAATTAGTCACCAATGAAGAGGAAATTAAAGTAATTATTAGGAGCTATTTGGCCCAATTATATACTATTAAATCTAGCAATCTAAGTGAAATGGATGAATACTTACAAAAATATAAATTACTTAGTTTAACAGAAAAGGAAATAGAATACCATTTTAAACCAACCTTTTTAAAAAAAAATTTTTTTGGAGGGCAATTGGGGTTAAGTGACTTGCCCGAGGCCACACAGCTAGTTTTTGGGTAGAGTGTCTGAGGCTGGATTTGAACTCAGGTCCTTCTGACTCCAAGGCCAGTGCTCTATTGACTGCACCACCTATCCACCCCCAGAATACCATTTTAGAAAACAAGATTGAACAAACCATCAATGAGCTCCCAAAACAAAAATCCTCAGGACCAAATGGGTTCACAAGTGAATTATATCAAACATTTAAAGAACAATTAATTCCAATACTTTATAAACTATTTGAAAGACTAGGCAAAGAAGAAGCCCTATTAAATTATTTTTATAACATGAATATGGTGCTAATACCTAAACCAGGAAGAGCAAAAACAGAGAAAGAAAACTATAGACTAATTTTCCTAATGAATATTGATGCAAAAAATTTAGATAAAATTCTAGTAAGGAGATTACAGCAATACATTAAGAAGATCATATACTATGACCAGGTGGGATTTATACCAGGAATGCAGGGCTAGTTCAATATTAGGAAAACTATCAGCATAATCAACCATATCAATAATAAAACCAACAAAAGCCATATGGTTATCTCAATAGATGCAGGATTATATAACGTCCATTCCTATTAAAAACACTAGAAAGCATAAGAATAGGGCTTTCCTTAAAATGATAAGTTGTATTCATCTAAAGCTATCAGCAAGCATTATCTGTAATGAGGGTGAGCTAAAAGCCTTTCCAATAAGATCAGAGGTGAAGTTGAGATGACATTATCACCACTATTATTCAATAACAGACTAGAAATTCTAGCTATGGTAATAAAAGAAAAAAAAGGAATAATTATAATAGGCAATGAGGAAACAGAATTATTGCTCTTTGCAAGTCATATGGTGGTATACTTAGAGAATTTTAGAGAATCAACTGAAAAACTAGTTGAAACAATTTACAACTTTAGCGAAGTTGCAGGCTATAAAATAAATCCACACAAATCACCAGCATTTCTATATATTACCAACAAAATCCAGCAGCAAGAGATTGAAATTTTTTTCCATTTAAAATAACTGCAGATAGTATAAAATACAAGGGAGTCTACCTGCCAAGACAAACCCAGGAACTATATGAACACAATTACAAAACACTTTTCACATAAATAAAGCAAATCTAAAAAACTGAAAAATATTAATTGCCTGTGGTAGACTGAGTCAATATAACAAAATGACAATTCTGCCTAAATTGTCCTACCAATCAAAATATCAAAAATTATTTTAAAAAGTGATAAAAAATAATAAAATTCATCTGTGAGAACTAAAGGTCAAGAAGATCAAGGGAACCACTGGAAAAAAAATATGAAGGAAGGTGGTCTAGCTGTACCCGATCTCAAACTTCATTTATTACAAAGTGGTGATCATCAAAACAATCTGGTACTGGCTAAGAAAATAGAGTGTTAGATCAGTGGAATAGATTGAGTATACAATACACAGTAGTAAGTGACCATAATAACCTACTGTTTGACAAATCCAAAGATTCAAGCTTTTGGGACAAGAACTCACTACTTGACCAAAAACTGCTGGAAGAATTAGAAAGCAGTTTCATAGAAACTAAGCATAGATCAACATCTTACACGATATATCTTGATATGGTCAAAATGGATAAATGATTTAGACATTAGAGGTGATATAATAAGCAAATTAGGGGAGCATGGAAAGTTTTGCCTGTCACCTATAGAAAAGGGAAGAATTTATGATGAAACAAGATATAGAGAGGTCTATAGCATATAAAATGGAAAATTTTGATTATGTTACATTAAAATAGCTTTTGCACAAACAAAACCAACGTAGCCAAGATTAGAAGGAAAGCAGGAAACTGGGAAAAATTTTTTATAGCAAGTTTTTTTGATACGTACGTCAATTCTCAAATATATAGAGAACTGAGTTAAGCTTATAAGAATATGAGTCATTCCCCAGTTGATAAATGATGAGAAGATATGAACAGGTCATTTTCAGAAGAAGGAAAAATATCAACGCTATCTATAGTCATATGAAAAAGCTCGAAATCACTATTTATTAGAGAAAATGCAAACTAAAAGAACTCTGAAATGCAAACTAAAAGAACCACCTATCAGATTGACTAATATGTCAGAAAAGGAAAATTACAAATATTAGAGGGGAAGTTGGAAAACTAGGATACTAATGCATTATTGGTGGAGTTGGGAACTAATCCAACCATTCTGGAGAACAATTTGAAACTATGGCCAAAGGTATAGAACGGGATATAAAACTATGACCCAGAAATATCATTCTAAGTCTATATCCCAAAGAAATCAAAGAAAAAAGAAAGGGACCTAAATGTACAAAAATGTTTATAGGAGGGGTGGCTAGGTGGCGCAGTGAATAGAGCACCGGCCCTGGAGTCAGGAGTACCTGAGTTCAAATCCGGCCTCAGACACTTAACACAAAAAACTAGCCATGTGACCTTGGGCAAGTCACTTAACCCCAAATGCCCTCCAAAAAGCAAAAAAAAAAATGTTTATAGGATCTCTTTTTGTGGTAACAAAGAATTAGAAACTGAAGTGATGCCCATCAGTTGGAGAATAGCTGAACAAGTTGTGGTATATGGTTGTGATAGAATTGTGTTATAAGAAATGATGAGCAGGATGGTTTCAGAAAAACCTAGGAAGACTTATAGTAACTAATGCAAGGTTAAGTGAACAGAACCAGGACAACATTGTACACAATGATAGCAATACTGTAATAATGATAAACTCAGAACATGGTCCAGGACAATTTCAAAAAATTATATCCACCTCCAGAGAAAGAACTGATGGAATCTGAATGCAGATTGAAGCATACTTTTTTCACTACATTTTTCCTCTTTTTTTCTTTTTGCTAGATGACTAATATGAAAATATGTTTTGCATGATTTCACATGTATAATTGATATCATATTTCTTGCCTTCACAATGGGTGGAAGGGATCGGAGGGAGAGAATTAGGAACTCAAATCTTTTTTTTAAAAAAATGAATGCTATAAATGAATAAATATTTTTTAAGAAAGAAGAAAATACAGCCTGGAGTCAGGAAGACCTGAGTGCAAACCTAGCCTCACTTACTAGTTGTGTGACCCTGAGCAAGTCACTTAACCTCTGTATGCCAAAGATTCCTTAACTACATATAATTAAAAAACACCTTCCTTCCCAGGACTCTTGTGAGGAAAAAATGAGATAATATTTGTAAAGTATTTAGTACAGTTCTAGCACATAACAGATATTTAATAATTGCCTTTCCCCTTTTATTACCATTTCTCCCTGGGAAATGAATTTACTTTTCAAATCTAGTTTTATTGATATTGTTCTGGGCAGGCATCAAGACTTGGGAAATAAACTGTGTGACTTTGGGCAAGTGACTTAACCCTGATTGCCCCTCCAAAAAGCAAAAACAAAAAGACTTGGGTTATAAATCAATCAGAACTAAAGAGGCCATAATAGGCTTCATGGTATGACATCTCTTATTCTGAAAGTATTCCTTGTGTCTCTGAATCTCCTTCCCAAACTCCACTTTCATACACACTTGACTGTGGAAGTAAGACCCTTGGGGATGTTATAAATACTTTCATCAAGGGAGCCTTTCCTGTGAATTGAATGGTGTCCTCATATATCACTCTGGTCATTATAGTTACACAGGGTTCAGTTTCATTTTTTAAAAATTATATGCAATCTACAAAAGATGACCCATTGTAGCAGCTCAGCCACTGGCCAATTCTTTCAGAAGTCTGGGATGTAGTTCATATAGTCCTGGTGATTTAAGGTCAAGAGCAGTTAGATACTCTCTTAATACCTTCCTATTTATCTTATTAGTCATTTCTCTTCTATTCTTTCTAATACAAAGATTATTCTCCTTGGCAGAGAAAATGGAAGCAAACTGAATCACCAGAAAACACTCTTATCGGAAACCTTCATCACTTTCTTCTAGCTGCTTATTTTTCCCTGGGTGCATATAGCTGATAACAAATACAGCAGATGATGATATAGCATTTTATGTTTCAAACCACTTTTACAAATTTTATAATGTCTGATCCTCCCATTAACCTTGTGGAAATGAATACAATGAATATCACCATTAGTGTAATTCAGAGATGTTAAGTCACTTGTCCAGTGTCACACAGCTATCTAATAAGCCATAATGTCAGGATTAGAACCTAGATTTCCTATTTCCTAATCCAGTACTCTTCATGTTGTACCATGATGCCTCCCAAAACTCTTCCAACATAACATTGAGTTAAACGTGAGCTAGTCTTATGAATAGCAATATGTTGAGTTAGTTCCATGAGGAGGCAGAAAGGACAGCTGTTGAGGGGCTATGATTTAAAGAACATTAGGTAAGAACACTCTTACCCCAACTGTATCCCCATGTTGTTGTTGTTCAGTCATTTCAGTCATGTCCAACTCTTTTAAAAATAATTTTTAATACAAACTTTTGTTTTAGTTTACATCATTCATTTCCATGAGATTTTGAGTTACAAATTTTCTCCCCATATTTCCCCTACCCACCACCCCAAAACAGGGGTCCCACTGTATACCCCATCCCCCAATCTGCTCCCTCCTATATCCTCCCCTATTACCCCTGACTCTCCAGTAGGGCAAGATAGATCTCCCTACCCCAGTGCCTGTATATCTTATTACCCAGTTGCATGTATAATACATATATACATACATACATATATATGTATATATATATTAACATTTAATTTTAGAATTTTAAATTCCAGATTCTTTTCCTTCCTCCCTCATCACCCACCCCCATTGGAAAGACAAGGAATTCAATATAGGCCATACATATGTAGTTATGCAAAACATTTCCACAATGGACATATTGTGAAAGGCT